>BMAU01017888.1:0-497500 GCA_019973935.1 Trichonephila clavipes
AAAAGGCAACCTCTTTGATTTTGAGGTATTAAAAATCCTTTTGCTTTTCAGCAAAGGTACAGACCGCAGAAAGTACATAATTAAGGTTAGTCTCTATTTTTATGTCAGAATCCGAATACCAAATGATGACATCATCGGCAAAGAGACCAACACTACTATATTTATTGATTACCTCGTCAAGACCAGAAACTTATAATGAAAAGAATATCGGGCTTAGGATTGGACCCTATGGAAAGACATGTCTCAATTCAAAACACCGTATTTTTATGTCTCTCTTATTGATCTATTTTGAAAGAAACCTGAGATCCAAGGCAGACTTTTCCCCTAATACCAAAAACAGCATAAAGTTTAATAATCAATTTTTGTCTCCAGACTCTGCCGAAAGCCCTGGACATGTTGGTGTAGTAGGTGTCTTGGACATGTAGACCAAGAGTACTAAGGCGGTGTGATTAGTTGGCCTTAAATTTTGATAATCCCTGATATTCTAGCAGAAAGATAAAATCTGATCAATGGTGCTATGGCCCCGTCTAAATCCATATTGCTTCTTAGGGAGCAGGCCATTTGGGGACAAATAAAACTTCAATCTGGTCAGAATAGAGTCTCCTTCATGAACTTACAAATAAAGGATGTCAAAGAGATAGATAGACCTGTAGCTCTCTACGAAGCTACTGTCTTTACCAGGTTTTTCGACAGAGATAATAAAGGCTCTCTTCCACTTCCTGTGTAGACATTCCAATTTCCATGAAAGGTTAAATATCTCTAGTAATCTTTATTTGGCTTTATCACCAAGATGTTTAACCATGTGTCCATGAATATTATCTGGGCCTGGAGATTTTTTACAATCCATAGCTTCTAGAGCAACTCTCATCTCTTTGCATAGTGAGGTTATCACAAAAATGGGATCTCCAAAAAAGGTGCGACAATTTTTGCACCATTTTCTTAACATTTTTGTCATTCTCGTCAAATGTTAGAAATGCTAATGCTTTTATAAAATTTACACATAAGATGTAAGCAGCCTCTTTGTTATCCTGAAGAATTTGACCTACAGGATCCAAGGACTATTATTATCTTTTACTTGTAGGGTTGGTCATTACTGAAAAATTTGGTGAGTCGCCATAGTTTTTGAATTAGAGTTCGGCATCAATGTGCGACGCATAACTCAAAGATTCTCTTTTTTTTTTGTGCTGTATTTCTATTTGATTTCTGCATTTAATTTTCTAAGTTTGATTTTGTCCAGCAATGTTGTTTGGAAGCTAGTAAGTTCTTGGAGGTAACAAGTCTCTTCTTGCAAGGGCGGTCAGAGGAAGCCTCTTTGTGTGGCACAAGGTCTAAATATTTTTAATAGGGCCTCTAGGTATGGAATGCCGAACAGCATGATTAATGATATAAAAATTGCCATTCTTGTTGTTCCAGGTTATCGATATTAAAAGGATGGTTCAAAATGTAGTTTCAGAAAGTGGTGCATAGATTTACTATTTAGCTTTATTAAATTCTAGAAATTTCTGCTAGGTTCCGAGTATATTTGTGAACATATGTGTTAATCATGACGAGAAGATAATCGCTGCCAATACCATTAAGAACACAGTCCATTTACAATATATGGATACAACCTCGGGCTAACAATGTGATGTCTCCAAAAATTACGTTACATAGATATTCTCATAAATAATTTTTATATTACAATGCGATGATTTTTATTCTTTTTGTTTTATGTATAATAGGACGATTTTATTCTTCTTTATAATTACTATTAAATTGTATAATTTTTATATTATAATTATTACTAAATCATAGTATATGAATATTATATATATATTAGTTATTATTAAAATTATATTATAAGATTCTTATTATATACTGCACAATATTATTAGTACATGTGACCTTCTATATTATATTATTGTTCTGTTATTTATTGATTCATCTTTTTTATTCTCAATTTCTTCAATATTCTTTTGAAAATATATTTCAATGTATTTCAAAAACAATTTTAACTAAAATTATCTTCCTGACGATTTTATATCGCTGGGCTGCATATCTTGAGATTCCATTCCAGTGACAACATGTGCTGCTTAGTGTCATGCCGTGATATCAAACTAGCACTTTCACTATAGTTCTAACAGCCCAGTTCTTTTTGGAAATATTTTGGGGATTTCTTTATTAATTAAAACTACTTAACTCAAATAGTTTCAATGGGGTCTTTGAAAAGCACGCCCCATACAGCAGGCACTTTAAATAAACAAGCAGTTAAAATGCTATACAAATCAAAATTTATATTTATTCCCAGTATAATAAAGTTTAATTCTAGAGTCTTAATTGATCATATATTTATCCACTTTTTTTTGTGTTTGTAATCTTGTGTGTTGTATTTACTTTCAACAATGCACATATCTTAGCTGGTTTATTACATTGTCTTCTGTTAATGAGCTTGTAATGATCTCCGACAAAAGTTTCCCAAACATTTGAGGATCTACAAGGGTGCGCATAGAGAGAAATTTACTTTTAATTCTGAATATTTCTCCGGCGTATGTGTGGCCACGGTGTCGTCTAGTGGTCAGGTATCGGATCGTGGCTGGCTTGTCAAGGTCGGGTGCTCAAACGTCTGCCGTTGGTGTGGTGGAATTTTAGGAGGGGGTGCGGATCAGGTGTCTGTAAACCCTCGTGTAGCTGAACACACAGGGCGACTTTTAACACTAAATCACTCACTTACCGGCGTATGTATCAGAAACTGTTGTTTTGAGTCCACATTAAACATTAATTTCACTTCTTTGTTACAGTGTATCTCTGTTCCATTGGTGCATATTTTTTAGAAAAGCTGTTCGCGTCAACATGAAATGGGCATGAAAATATTTCGAGCATTTATCGTATTTTGTTAATTCTGGGAGGCTGTTATCATGTTTTTAAATTTCATTATAACATTTCGAGAAAATTCTTTTGGTGGCTCTTTTGGGAAGTTAACAGAGGAAAATGTTGAGGATCATTTCTAAATTGGGACTCAACGATGCCTATTCTAGCATATATTACTAAATTATTTTGTCTGTATTTATCTGTTAAGTATTTTGTGTTTTACTTTCTAAGACATAGGTCTAGAACCAATTATAATTGCCTAATGGAAACAGTTTAAGTAGCATTTAACATTTGTAGGAATTTGAACTGGAATTTGCAGCCCCACTTGAGTATTATAGCGATAGCACATGTAACCTTTTATTTAATAGTTTTTTTTTGCATACTATTCGCTCACACGAGAAACAAAAAAGATTCAATAGACATATAAAATCGTCTCGTGTGTGGGTCACGTGTTGTTCAGGTATGGTTAAAGCTTTAAAATACCGTGAAATACGTTTAACGCAAAAATGCTTTTAGACAAAATAATGGTTAACACAAAATAATACAACGTTTTCGACAAACTGCCATGTACACTCAGGAATATTGGAAATAGTGACCCAAGAAGAAAGCATCCGATTGAAATGAAATTTAATACACATAATTACACAGATGAGAGATTCACTTGATATCAAAAACAAGACAATTAAACGAATACAGGGTGTGCAACGAGCACAAATACTACTGGGCAACTTCAGTAGCGCGTTGGACCACCTCCAGCTGCAAACATGCCACACACGGTCCGGCATTGAGATGATTAGAGACCTTATGTTGTCCTGAAGGCAGATAGGCCAACTGTAAATCGCTATACAGAGTGACACGATGGCATCTACCGTTTTAGCTGATCCCACACGTGCTCTACAGGGGACAAATCGGGGGAGCGGGCAGCCCATGGAAGAGTCTGAAAAGGGCGTAGGAAGTCTTGAGCAACTTTTGCTGTATGCGGAAGAACATTATCTTGCTGGAAATTTGCCCCTTGGAGACCATTTAGGAAAGGTCCTACATGGGGTCGAAGATTATCATCAACGTAACGTTGACCCGTTAAGGTTTCATGCATCACAATTAAAGTGGACCAGCTATCACAGGCTATGGCTCCCAGACCATTACACCAGCTGTGCGGGCAGTGTGACGTAGAACAGTGTGGGGGGAATTTTACCGCTCACCAGGGTGCCTCCACACCCGTACACGGTTATCATCTGTCCCCGAAACAAACCGGGATTCATCACTAAACACAACCTTTTGCCAATCTGTGACATTCCACATTGATCTGGTTTGGCACCACTGTACACGCAGTTGCCGATGTTCCGGTGTTAAAGGGAGTGCACGGAAAGGGCACTTGGATTTAAGATTTGCTTCTGCAAGGTGTCTGGAAATTGTTTGTGGAACAATTGCTACGCTTACGTCTGCTCGTAGCGTTGAACGAGTCACTGTGGGTTCCACAAGTGCTTGCCACACGATCCTTGATCCCCCTCTTCGTGGTCTTCCTGGTCGCTCCAGACCCGGTTTTCTGCACGGGTACCTTCTCGTGTCCACTGCTCCCAACAATTTCTAACGGCACACTCCGAACGATCCACCTGGCCAGCAATACGGCGCGTCTCAACCAGCCTTCAATTTTTTCATCCCGATGATCAGGCCTCTCTCAAACTCGCTTAACTGTGAGAAATGTCTTCTAGCGCGTTTACCTGGCATGTTTCGCTTACCAAAGTCTTCCTACAATCGGCGGGTAATCGTCACGTTTATGAATCTTCGAATTTGTGCTGGCTTATATAGCACCCTCTTCCTGATTGTAGCGCCACCTCGGCGTGTATGAGCATGCGTATTGGCACAAAACTTGTATCATTTGCATATCACATTACGCTGTACTTATTTGCAAAGTTTCACGATTGTTTACTTAGCTTCTATCTTGGGTCGCTATTTTCAATCTTCCTGAGTGTATTTTCATGCATTTTGTCTCTCAACAATATAAAAGCGCGCGTGCATTGTTAGCGCACCTAAGGGCCCATTCTAAAGAGACGATCAACTTTCATATCCATTCTAAATCATTTGACCCTTGAAATCCTTTTCAGCATTAATACAGAGTGTCCATACTTTAAATTATTATGATGACCAAAAACTTTTGTCCTTTTTCCGAGAGCGATGGCTTAAATACGTAATGGCTGAAGTCAGACTAACCTTTGAGTAAAGAAAACTCATTCTTAAGTGCTATTGGGAAAACTGCGAACATAAGTGAAAAACAAAGACCAATTAGGCGTTTCAACTAGATGCATCAACCGGATTCACGTAATTACACTCGTTTGCGAAGTAAGTTTGAGGAAGAAGGAACTCTTAAGAGTATCTAAAGATCCATTCCGGAGGGCAACGATCAACCACTAGCCCCACCCAAGGAAGATTAGTCATCGGAAAGTTTCATTAGTCATCAAGAAAATCTGATCAGCAAACGGTTCACGAGAAAAGAATTCCAGAATCGAGCATCCATCACATTTTGAAACATGCCGAATGGAAAAGTTCTGTTCCTATATTCCTCTCTCAGTCAAAATGGCCATAAACGGAGAGTTGTATTTGGATACCACTCATAAAATTCCAATTGAATTGGTTGCAACATTTGGCATTCCATCCAATTGCGTTGTCGGCTGTATCTGGACCTCAGTGGTCGACAATTGAGAAAAATTTCGTCAAATGGCTGATACCTATATTTTTTCGATTTTTGAAACATTTCTGTATCATAATAGTTGCTAGTGTTATAATTCAAATAGTGCATAGATTTTATTGTACTTCATTACATTTTAGGTTTGCTGTTATAAAATTCTGTCTATTATTAGTATTAGGTTGTATTAGCCATTTGAATTCCAGGCGGTATTGAAAAACACTGTCGAAGAATTCCAAACAGCGCAACCGCGCTTTTTCAAAATGAGTATGAAAAGACCCAAGCAGCGCGATAGCACTTGTTTTATTTTATGTCGAGCAATACCAAGGGACGCGACACCACTTTGTTCATTTTACACCAATGAATCCCATTCGAGCTATAGTATTGTTTTACCTATTGTAAAATGTACTTACACTAAAAAGAGCTGTGTAATGTACTTGTTTCAGTAAATCTGAGCGCGCGGCTTCAACAATTGGTAATGCACCATCAGTTGTCCATAATGTTCGAAATGTACTGGGTTTTCTAGACATAAAACCTCAACAGTGCGATCGCGCTGCTTGGGACCCAAAATGTTAAGAAAAGTTATATTCATATATATATATATATATATATATATATATATATATATATATATATATATATATATATATATATATATATATATATATATATAAATATGTATATATATATGTATATATATATATGTATATATATATATGTATATTATATGTATATATATATATAAATATGTATATATATATATATAAATATGTATATATAAATATATATATATATATATATATATATATATATATATATACACTGGTGTGCAAAAATTAAGGACGAGAGAGAGACGGTTTTTTCAATATAACTTTGTACAAAAGCTTTCCAAATTAACACATTTAATACCGTAAGATCCCCAACATGTAAGGACATGTGTAATGTAAGCAACACTTACTAAAAGAGAAATCAGAGGGAAAAAAGAAGCTTGATTGAAAAAGTAGCATGGAGCGCAATGCGACTGAAGGCCGAAACATCCCTGTGATGGGTGTCCAGCAAGAAACATCCGGTCTTTATTAGGGGATATGTTTCACAGCGTCTGCCCATGCTGAGAATGAGGGTGTCAATGAGTTGTTGAGGCATTGCTGCCCATTCGTCTTGCAGCGCCAATCGAAGCTCCTGAATCGTTACTGGTGGTAAGGTACGAGCTGCCAAGTATCTGCCTAGAAAATCCCATACATGCTCGATGAGATTGAGATCCGGAGATCGTGCCGGCCAATCCATACGTTCAATATCCTCACTCTCTAATAGCTGTTCGGCAGCTACTGTGCGATGACATGGTGCATTATCGTCCATGAAAAGGAACTGCAGACCCATAGCGCCTCTAAAAAGACGCACATATGGAAGAAGAATCTCGTTACAATAACGGGTCCCGTTGACTGAACCTGCGTCGAAGATGTGAAGGTCTGTACGACTACCAAGCATGATGCCTCCCCAAACGAGAACACCGCGACCTCCATACATGTCCCTTTCAATGATGTTCGAGGGATGATTGCGGGTTCCCCGCTCTCTCCAGATGAATATGCGATGAGAATCGCTACTCAAACTTAATCTGCTCTCATCTGTAAAGAGTACTCGTCCCCATTCATTGTCTCTCCGATTCCGGTGTTCCCGGCACCACAGAGAACGCCTTCTCCGATGGGCAGGCGTTAAAGGTACACACCGTACCGGGCGTCGTGCAAAAAGACCACCACCGTGCAGTCTTCTGGCCACGGTAAAACGCGATATCGGTCGTCCAGTCGCATGTGTCGTGTGTCTAGTGATTTCTCCCGCTGTCTGCCGCCTGTTTCTTCTCGCCTGTAAGACAATGTACCGGTTATCTGCGGGTGTGGTTCCTCGTGGACGACCCCTACTGAACCCACCCCCGGATGGCTGTTCCTGTAGTTTGAAATTGTCTCCAAAGTCGTGAAACGATGCTGTGAGCAATTCGAACTCTGCAGCCACTTGGCTACACTGCGGCCTTCCTCCAACTTCCCAATGATTCGACTTCGGGTAAAAGCATCCAGATGTCGTCTAACAGATTGATTATTCGCCATTTCTCTCCTTTGAGGCAGCAACTCGGTGTGATTTTAACTGCTATACGGCGTGGAATCTCTTTGCCAGAAATACTGATCTTTTACACCGACAACATGCTTTATACTACTCAGACACTCCCATTACGTCTACCTGCATATCTGCGCATGTGCTACCCTACATCACCTTACTTAATCTCCTGATTGGTCTTTCTGTCCGCTCTGCCTCTTCGTTTCAGCTGATATGCTAATTTTTCGACTCTTTGTCCTTAATTTTTGCACACCAGTGTATGTATATATATATATATATATATATATGTATGTATAGATCGAAGAAAGGAACCCTCTTGCCTCTTGTTGAGATACATAGATGATTTAATTGTTATAGGTCATGATAGATAATTTAAACCTAACATTAATTTTTATCCGGAATACCTAAAATTAATACAGACGAATTTTAACTCAAACAAAGTTGAATTTTTGGACTAGGATTTAACTATTATTGACAACAAATTATATAGCAATATATATGATAAAAGGGAAGCATTTAAATTCAATGTCATAAAGATACCAAACTTCAATAGTTGTCTTCATATATTTCTGTATTTTTAGAAATATAATTTTTAATTTTTTTGTTGAGAAATAATAATTTAACTACGCACAATATTGATAGATTCAAAAATATCCAGAAATTTATATTATTGTGCCTACAAAATGATTATCCCATCAATTTCCTGAGAAAATATATAGATCAGAAATATTTCTTAAAAATATTTTTAAACTCGTAAATGCACAAATCCACCACACAACATTAGGTCCACAAAGTCAGCTTGTTATTGGTCCAGCTGTGAAGAATTTGTGCATTCCACACCACTAGATACATTTTAATACACACACATACTTAAACAATATTTACACGACTATATATACACTTTAAAATTATTTATTACCAGTTAAACATTTATGTCCTAACAGACATTATGACCAACCAATCAAGCAAGTCTTTTACATGTGATATGGTTTGCATCTAATGCCAAGTAGTCATACTCTAGTGTTGGATCAAGAATCGATTGGATTGACATGGTTAGATGTTATGAGCAAAATATGATGTGTAATTGATATATTAAAAAATGAAAAGTCGTGCTATAAGAAATGGATCATATTCTTGATGGGATACTGTTTGGTGAGTCTTTAATGATTTACTATATTCATTTGTGAATATACTGTATTTTTAATGATTTACTCTATTCATTTGTGAATATACTTTTTTTTAATGTGAACATTCGGTTTTTAGAAATTTTTAGTTTGAACTTTCGGATTTTTTTAGCTTGAACTTTCGAATTTTTTAGATTGAACTTTCAGATGTTTTAACTCTGAACTTTCAGATTTTTTAACTTGAACTTTCAGATTTTTAACTTGAACTTTCAGATTTTTAACTTGAACTTTCAGATTTTTTAATTTGAACTTTCTGATTTTATAATTTTTGATTTGAACTTTCGGATCTCAAATATTTTTTGATTTGAACTTTCGGATCAGAAATTTTTTTTTCTACCTTTACAACTATTTTAAAGATGGGTGCATCATCTTGGGAGTTTGAAGGTTCACTTATATTATGCACTAAATTGTTTTAAATTTTAATATTGCAATATCTTTCGGAATGTGATGGCGAATAGTTTTATTTTTCAAGTATAATGATTTAATTTTAACTTTTTAATTTTAAATTTTTTTTTCTTCTGAAATTTGAAAATTTTTCCAATTAACTTACCAAGCTGCAATAGGGAAGGTTGGCGCCATCAAACTAGTTTAACCCCACTTATCGGTCCTAAGTCCGGAGATTGCACTTGGATATTTTATAAATTTTTATTTTATTTTATAATTTTTTAATTTTGTTTGAAAATGATGGAACATTATCTTTTATATTCGCCATTGATATTCTGAAGTGTTTTGGTATTTTAGATTCATATATTTCAATTTTTAAATTGATAATTGTGATTGTTTTTATATTAAATATATATATATATATATATATATATATATATATATATATATATATATATATATATATGTATATATATATATATAAATATATATATATATGTATTAATATATGTATATATATATATATATATATATATATATATATATATATATATATATATATTGATGTTTTTAAATGTTTTGTATAATTTCATGTACTCTGTAACACGAGTACAGGTGATGGGTAAGAGGGAAAATACTATTTTGTACTCCAACTGTGACGTAGACTTATAAAAGTTTAAAAAATAACAACACGAAAACACTACTAAATTTATCAAATTGCTTTAATTTTGAAATAGAATTAATTTAAGAGTTAGTTTTTTGGTTAAAAAAATATTTTTCTAAAATTTGAATTTTTTTATCTCGTTTTCGTTAACTAATACATATAACTATACAAAAATATTTTTCAAAATAGTGCACACACACAAAAAAAAGTTGTTATTAAACAATTATCTAAAAAAGTAAATTTCTGTAATTGCATGCATATCTAATGTCTGAATTTAATCAAATGATAAAACTGGCACTTTTGGAGTGTTATCAAGGAGAAATATTTATCAAAAATTTCACGAAAACTCATTACAATATTAAAAATAGCACCCAAATTCTACACAGCTAGATTCTTCACTGTGAGTACAGAAGATCGTTCGCACTTTATGGAAGCGATTTTGTATTTCGGTACTTTTCTTGTTAGCATTTTGAGATTTGAACTTTGTCAACATCAGAGTTATCGTCTGCTGATGTTTTCTTTTGATTAGAAGGTAAAATCAGAAATTTATTTTGAAAGGGGCTCCTAAAACCGATAGATAGATAGATTGATTGAATATTAACGTTGTGACGTCTTACGCGTCTTTTCCTTAACAAGTCCTTTGGGTTCTTTGGGCCAGAATTAATGGCAACTCTTTTCCAACCAAATCCAAGAAACGAGAAGTGAAGAGATGCAAATAATATAGGATAAATATAGGATCTTAGAGTAAGCGTGATGGCAATGTAATGGTAGTGTAAAGGAATATTAGACAATTAACGTGCGTTGTGGTAGTGGATGATTATTGAAGTTCGTCGTTCAAAGATTCAAGTTCTACGTGTCGTGGATAAACATATTGGTGATCGATTAAAAGTTAAACGTACAGCTACATACCATTGTAGATAAAGACAAGTTTATTACAGAATAATATAAGGTAGGATTGATTACTTATTATTATATTTGAAGATAAGGCGGTTCAATTATTGAGATTGGACTGTATTATATTGTGTGTTGCGTATTGCGTCATCGTAGATTCTCTCATTCATTAATAATATTATATTTTTTCAAAAAGTTTAAGTTGAATATCTTAATAAAGTCATATTAAGATAATGTTTGATTCTAGTTCTTACGATAACTCTACACCTCTAGCTCACGCTGATACTTCGAGGGATGTACTTCCAAGGGAAGGTACATCACAACGTCGCACTGTTCAGCTACTCGAGGGCTTTTGGCGACGGACCGCGTAATTTTGAACCCTAGTCAAGTGACGTGGACGATGATGAAATTAGGAATTTGATCAAATCCCTAAGGAATATGATCAATTGCTGTAGATGTTAAAATAACGTCTCTTCAAGGTCACTTCTCTGATGAAAGTAAGGGATTTGAACAAATTCCTGATCTGTTTCAGTGAAATGATGAAATAATATTGCCAAAAGTTTAAAAGTGTTTATTTAACAAGTACGGTGCTTTATTAAATGTAGAAGTAAGTAATACAACAATAGTCAATGAAATACAAACTATTTATTCGAAACTAATTAACCAATAATTAGAAAATTAAGCTGGTATTTTTTATGTGTAACATCTTTTCTCTCGGTTAAATCTGTCGATGCTCAAACACACCTCTATTAGTGTGGTGAGAAAATTAGGAGAGGGGATGCCTGTCCGGGTATGATCCTCGTCTCTTGAACATGGTTCAAAATTACGAGGTCCATGTTCAATAGCCTTCGTACAGTTTTAGAGCGCGACGTTAATGTAAATCACAGGCACACACACTGTACATCTTACGCACGTACTGACTCCCTCTATCTCACACTCAAAATACACTCTTCTCTCTCCACATACTCTCTTGCACGCACACTCTCTCTCACGCGCACGCACACTCTCTCTCACACGCACGTACACTCTCTCACACGCACGTACACTCTCCTCCACACGCACGTACACTCTCACACGCACGTACACTCTCTCTCACACACACGCACACTCTCTCTCCAAGTACGCACACTCTCTCTCACACGCATGTACACTCTCTCACACGCACGTACACTCCCACACGCACGTAAACTCTCTCTCACACACACGCACACTCTCTCTCACACGCACGCTTTCTCACGCACAAGCCAGAATTTTTACATATGACTTTACAAGCAAAAATTATAATGAAAGATTTTGAAATTAAAATTAATTTATCCTTTTTAAAATAATGCTATCCATTGATTCTCGTTGGTAATGTTTTTTACAAGCATATAGCAGGATGTATGTGAAACACAGATAACCATATCTTGAATACTTATCCTTCTCATGAAATAAAAGTATTGAATTAGCAGCGCAGCTGCAAAAAAAAAAAAACAAGTAATAAAGGGTGTTTTAGAGGTATAGAACTTTAAATTGCAATAACTTGATGTATTATTCGATTGACATGATTTTTATTAGAAAGATAATCTTGTGGTATTACATTTTAAATATGCGATTTCGGCATAGGACTGCCACGGCTGGCTCCGGATGTAGTCCAATCTGGACGTCCAATTTTCGATGACTTTCCAGCATTTGTGACCGTATATCGGCAATAACACGGCGAATGTTGTATTCCAAATGGTCCAAGCGTTTGTGGCTTATCCTCATAGACCAATGACTTTCATAGCCACAGAAAATAGTCTGGCGGTGTTATAAAATCACAAGATCTTGGAGGCCAATTCACAGGTCCAAAACATGAAATTAGGCGGTCACCAAACGTGTCTTTCAATAAATCGATTGTGGCACGAGCTGTGTGACATGTTGCGCCGTCTTGTTGGAACCACAGCTCCTGGACATCATGATTGTTCAATTCAGGAATGAAAAAAGTTAGTAATCATGGCTCTATACCGTCACCATTGACTGTAACGGGTTGTAGCCTTCATCGTGTTTGAAGAAGATTCCACCAGCCCATAAAGCGCTCCAAACAGTCGTTTTTTCTGGATGTAACGGTGTTCGACATGCACTTGTGGATTAGCTTCACTCCAAATGCGGCAGTTTTGTTTCTTGACGTAGCCATTCAACCAGAAGTGCGCTTCATCGCTAAACAAAATTCGCTTATGAAAATCGTTCATTATTTTCGAAATAAAATTGCACAATTTGAAAGCGTTGTTCAGGCGTGAGTCTATTCATGATGAATTGTCAAATCAAACTGAGAATAAATCACTTGACAGCTGTTAAATCGGTCACCATCTTGGAAAGTAATGCCAACTTAAACTTCTATACCTGGAAAAAAAACACCCTTTATAAAAAAATACTTATACTTCAACTCCTACTTATACTTCAACAAAAAACTTTTATATTTTAGTTAATTTTTATTAAATAATTTCTATTAATATAAATATGTTTATACATTGGACAGAACACAATGTGAAGTGAAAAATAGAAAGCGATTTTCCTTTCTATATATAGCGTTGAACAATTAATTTCGTTTGCTACTATTTATTCATTCATAAATCACTTTCTCAGAAATTAGGCCATCCCAGGTAGGAATCGAGCCCACGACCTTTAGATTAGAACTCCAACTCGCTATCCATTGCACTACAGGGATACAACAAGCGATTTTCCTTTTTTGTATATGGTGTTGGACTATTATTTTTGTTACTAAAGGGTGTTTTTTTAGAGGTATAGAGTTTTAAATTGCAATAAAACAACGATGTATTATTCGATTGACATGAATTTTTTTTATTCGAAAGATAATCTTGTGGTATTACATTTTAAATATGATCAAGCAACGCGTAGATTCGTCGAATTGGCCCAAAATGAGATTGCCATTGTTCCCGATTTTCATAAGCGAATTTCGTTTAGCGATGAAGCGCACTTCGGGTTGAATGGCTACGTCTACAAACAAAACTGCCGTATTTGGAGTGAAGCTAATCCACAAGTGTATGTCGAAACACCGTTACATCCAGAAAAATGTTTGGTGCGCTTTATGGGTTGGTGGAATCATTCTTCAAAAACGATGAAGGCCACAACGCTACAGTCAATAGTGATCGGTATAGAGCCATGATTACTAATTTTTTCATTCCTGAATTGAACAATCATGATGTCCAGGAGCTGTGGTTCGAACAAGACGGCGCAACATGTCACACAGCTCGTGCCACAATGGATTTATTGAAAGACATGTTTGTTGACCGTCTAATTTCACGTTTTGGACCTGTGAATTGGCCTCCAAGATCTTGTGATTTAACACCGCTAGACTATTTTCTGTGGGGCTATGTAAAGTCATTGGTCTATGCGGATAAGCCACAAACGCTTGACCATTTGGAAGACAACATTCGCCGTGTTATTGCTGATATATGGCCACAAATGTTGGAAAAAAAGTCATCGAAAATTGACGTCCAGATTGACTACATCCGAGCCAGCCGTGGCAGTCCTATGCCAGAAATCATATTTAAAATGTAATGCCACAAGATTATCTTTCGAATAAAAAAAATTCATGTCAATCGAATAATACATCGTTGTTTTATTGCAATTTAAAGTTCTATACCTCTAAAAAACACCCTTTATTTATTCATTAATTAATGAATTAATATTTGAAAAATAACTGTATTAACATCCACTACAATTTAAAAAAAATTAATTTGAACTTCAGTGGATGAATAAAAAGTATTTTAGTAGCGATTGAAAATTTGAACAATATGTATATTTATAGGGACAGTGTGAGCTAATAGTAGGAATTGAAAAAAAGTGCATGCCATTTTTTACACATATTCTGATTTTAAAGGGTTACTTTTTTAGCCGATATCTCGTTATTAACATTCCTAATTTCAATTACTTCCACAGGAACAGGATATCCTTAGCGCAATTAAAAGAACAATCAGCGGCTATATCCGTCAGAGAAAGCAGAGGGTAAGTTTTATTTCAAGTATAGTTTTCTGAAAAGGTAACACTCAAGCGAGAGAGAAACATGTTTTTGTTCTTTTTCATCCTTTTGGGAGCATGGGCAGGTAATTATACTCTGTTTTTTGTTCATACTTTCAAAAAATAATCTTGGGCAGATGTGGTTTTATGTTAAAAATGCTTTTAGAATTGTAGACCGGGATCCAGAAAGGTTGTAACATGCTGTTTAATGAAAATGGTATTTAATTTCGAGTTTTTAAAATAATTTCAGTAACTGAAGTTTTATATCAGTTGTTTGACTTTGATTTCCTTTAATTTATTCAACAAAAAAACAATAGGACATAAAAATGGTTTTATATCTCTACAGAATTTTCCATCGTTCGTTAATTTTATTTCTTTTTCAAAGAAAAATTACTAATTTAATTGTAGTCTTTCACAGCTACAAAAATAATTCAATAACAAAGAATAAAGCCCTGAAGTGATTAAATATAATTTCTGAGTTTATATATAATATAAACTCAGTCTATGTTTCTTTCAGAGTTTATATATAATAGTGAATACACAGATTTTACAGTCAGTGTGCTCTGCCTCTCTTTATGTAAAATTTTTGAATTTTTTGAAAAAAAATCCTAAAATGCAACCATTTTAATTTTTTAAATTTAAATGGTAAGTATTCGTTTCTAAAAATAAAAAAATTAAAAAAAATAAAGTAAAAAATTTCGGTGAAGAAAAATAAATACTACAGCCTGTACATTTCTAATGCAGACATTGATGCTGGTTTAATTAATAAAAAAAATCTGAATTATTTTACTAACTGAATCTAAATTTATTTAGATTGTCATAAATTATCATAAGTTATAAGAGATAGCAAATATAGGGTGTTTTTTTAGAGGTATAGGACTTTAAATTACAATAAAACACCGATGTATTATTCAATTGCCATGAATTTTTTTTATTCGAAAGATAATCTTGTGGCATTACATTTTAAATATGATTTCTGTCATAGGACTGCCACGGCTGGCTCGGATGTAGTCCAATCTGGTGTGGCCGTATATCGGCAATAACACGGCGAATGTTGTCTTCCAAATGGTCAAGCGTTTGTGGCTTATCCTCATAGACCAATGACTTTACATAGCACCACAGAAAATAGTCTAGCGGTGTTAAATCACAAGATCTTGGAGGCCAATTCACTGGTCCAAAACGTGAAATTAGGCGGTCACCAAACGTGTCTTTCAATAAATTGATTGTGGCACGAGCTGTGTGACATGTTGCGCCGTCTTGTTGGAACCACAGCTCCTGGATATCATGATTGTTCAATTCAGGAATGAAAAAGTTAGTAATCATGGCTCTATACCGATCACCATTGACTGTAACGTTGTGGCCTTCATCGTTTTTGAAGAAGTACGGACCAATGATTCCACCAGCCCATGAAGCGCACCAAACAGTCAGTTTTTCTGGATGTAATGGTGTTTCGACATACACTTGCGGATTAGCTTCACTCCAAATGCGGCAGTTTTGTTTGTTGACGTAGCCATTCAACCAGAAGTGCGCTTCATCGCTAAACAAAATTCGCTTATGAAAATCGGGAACAACGGCAATCTCGTTTTGGGCCCATTCGACGAATCTACGCGTTGCTTGATCATATTTATAATGTAATGCCACAAGATTATCTTTCGAATAAAAAGAAATTCATGTCAATCGAATAATACATCGTTGTTTTATTGCAATTTATAGTTCTATACCTCTAAAAAAACACCGTATATATATATTTCTAAATATTAATAAATCAATACATTACATTAGACATTTAAAATAGTAACATTTTCTGTTGCAAAATGTAAATTATTTTGCAATATTCTCAAAAAATTTTGGAAACTAAAGCACAACACACTATTAACTCCAAATTGGTTTGCTTGTACACTGTACTGGCTACCGAAAGCTGGTCACAACCGGTTTGCCCGTACGCTATAGGGGCACTCATATTTTCTTCTACTTGTCTTTGATTTACTCGTATTATTAATTCCTGTAGTGAAATTATTACTGCTAGTGTTTTTAAGAGATACAGTTTGTACATGGTTCGGAAATACTTCTCATCTGAGATTATATTTGTGGTGAAGGGGGGAATTTCTCATTGAAAGCAGGAATTTAGATTCTTGAAAATATTCGCTAAAGAACATTGTGCAATTTGTTGCTTGAGAAAAAATTAAAATGGAAAGATAATCTAAAAAAATCGATATTATCTCTGTCCTTGTTGCAATGTAAGTCTTAGTGTTACACCATGCTTGAAATTGTGTGTGCGTATCTACATGCAAACCCACGCAAAATCTTCGATTGTTTGAAAAAGAGGTATGAGCATGAATTTTTGTTTTTTTAAATATGAGATAAATTCTTTTAAGATATGAAACATTCTCTTCATGGCAAAGCAAACTGAACTTATAAAAGTTGTTTTTGCGTTTTTGAGTTCCACAACTATAAAATTAAAAATAACGTAAAAACTTTAAAAAATTGAAAATTAAAATAAAATTCTTCCATTTTCGCATTCTGCTAAGTATTTTATGCTTAGTTAAGTTCAATAAAAATGTGCTTCTTTGAAACATTTTAGGCAAACAAATTGACTGCTTAAGCGGCTCATGACATTTTAAATTTTATTTCTAATTTAAAAAAAAGTAATTATATTTCATTCTTTGTGAAGTGAATCAACAAACACACACAAAGATTCTCACATTAAAAATATTTTCATTTCTTAGATGTTTTCAACCTAAGTTAAATGACGCTGCTTTTCGTTTCACAATATTTACAAAATTCTAACAATTTTTCACAGTTCTTTTATATGAGATATCACTCTTCTTTTTACAACAATAAATATTTATTGAGTGATGTCTCCCAACTAATGCCATATTGTGACTTCAAAATAATAAGAGATTCTTTACTATATAACAAATTAGAAATATTTTTTCCTTCCTAGATTCGTAGAAAATATTTGTACTGATAATAACTTGTATAATATATTTCATCTTGTTTTAGTTAATGATGAGATATTTCAAATGGTATTTAGGATTTATGTATTTGACACACTGATTTTTAGCAAGTATTGAATATTCATTCAGAGTATTTCGATAGAGTTGGGAAAAATACTTTGAATTAAAAATTCATCTGTTGTTGTTAACATGTGTTTTACCCTGGGATACATACGAAAGACGAGAAAATAAAGAACAGAATACAAACACAGGTGAATTTATTTTTTAAATTACGCCCGCCAACGTCCTCTCGGACATAAGGCGTCTTGCAATCCAATATAAATCAGATGTCACTCTAGCACGAATGAGTTGTCTTACAAGATGATCTACAGTTGTCTTGCGAAAAAACATGAAGTAGAGCGGGGTAATCGGATAGATGCTCCCCAGTCATTGGCACGGACTTACAGAGAGGGCAGAGCGGTGAATAAGGCAGGCCAATCTTAAGCAGATGGGCTTACAGGTAATCATGTCCGGTGATGATTCTGAACCATGCCACACCTTTCACTCGAGAAAGAAGGACAGAAAGCTGAGCACGTCTTTGGCCATCGAGCAGACGAGACAAAGATTTGCCAACATCCAGGTCTGTAAAAGTGGAAATTCTCTTCTGTCGAAATTTGTCCCTGAGAAGTCACTTGGCGTTTCGAAGACGCATCGGAAAGCAAGGTGGATGCAGCGTCGAAGCCTGTTTGGCCAGCTTGTCGGCTTGTTCATTTCCATGAATGCCGCAATGAGATGGGATCCATTGGAGAGCAACCTCTCTTCCGGTGCAAAGAAATGAGTTGATAAGTTGTTTGCACTCGAACTCAAGCTTTGATGGGAATCGATTGTAGCCAGATACGCGCGGTCTTAATTGCGGCTTGAGAATCTATAAATATTACAATATTTCGGCCAGGAGTAGCACTAATCACTCCACAAGCCATGAATATTGCTTAAATCTCACAATCAAAATTGTCTGACCAGGCACTAAGAGGTTCTTTAAGATTAAGGCCTCCTCGTTGGTGCACCTTCGATAACGCTAATTCTGCTACAGCCTTCGTTATTTTATTACACAGAAGAATATAGACTTTTTATTACAAGAGATGATCCCGGCATAGAACAGAAGAGGTGCGCGCTGCTTTCCATTCGAGACGGGAATTCATTTCAGGTGAAAGTCCGATTTCATTTCCCGAAGATACATATATACCTTATTCGGGATTCGAACCCGAGCCCACTCGATTAAAAGCGCAAAATTACAGCCACCATACATGCTGGTTGGCAAAAATTCATCTTTTATTACTAATTAAAACTCCCATATACTTTGTTTTACATAAATATGTTAAAAATAATAATATTAATTGTGTTTTTCATTCGAAACATCTAGTGTTTAATTTCAACAATTGTTAAAATATGTTAATAAAAGTGATGTTAAATGTGGAATGAGGAGACGTGTAGATTTCAATGGTTAATGTTTATTAAATATGTGTAATATATAGAATGAACAAAAGGTCTTGCCTTGATTATAAGCATTTATTTTGTTCATATTATTATTTATTTATTTATACAAATGACAAACATTTGACCAATAGGTCATTAGTCTCGATCTAGCTTTCCAATACTTGAGAACAATAGAACTGTGGTGGTGGTATCCATATAAGCCAGTAACAACTTCCTGACTAAATTGGTCATTTTGGTCTAGTGATATGTTACATGCTTACGGATCGGAAGGTCGTAAGTTCTATCCTCATCGGTGACTCTGGCTGAACTTAAAAAAAAAGCAGCTGTCGCGTCACGCCATCTATTCGCCATCGCAAGTGCAACCAAAAGCTGTCAGACATGCATGAAGCAGCAACGCAAACCGTCAGATCCACATGATGCAAAATAATCAAACCGTCAGATTCCCATGACGCAACACTCAAGCCGTCAAACACACTTAATGCACCAAGAAACAACACACACACTCGCCATAGCAAATATATCGTTCGTCCACTCCTATTTATAGACTCACTGGTTCGGGAGTGTGGTGGTGGTATTCATATAAGGCAGTAAAAATCTCCGGACTAAAATAATCATTTTGGTTCAGTGGAAAGTTACGTGCTTACGGAGCAGAAGGTGCCGGTTCTAATTTCCCTCAGAACTAAGAAATAAGAGTGCATTACATTCATCGTTAAGATCCTTATCCATGAACTGTCCAGAGTTACAAGTTTTGCAGACAGATGTGTTCGTTAGTTTAAATTTAAAAAGATGAGAATTGAAACAATCATGCCCAATCAAAAGACAAAATAACACCACGGTTACAGGATGAGAAAAATCCATAATAACTGGCTTTGAACAAGTGTGACACTTCCAGATCTTTCCCTTGGATTAATTTGATAAATAGGAGGCAAACCTTCTCTTAAATTCTAATTTAACTAAGAGTATTACAGAATTAAAAGTCATATGGTTATTAGTGGTTTGTAGAACAGCCGTTCCCTTCTTTGCCAGGAAATCGTCTGTTTCATTTCCCTCGATACCACAATGACCAGGAATCCTCTGCAAGACAATTGAGTCGGTCAGAGTTTTGAGAATCTTGTTCAAGTAACTATAAAAGTCGGGAAAAAAAGTTCAAACTATTATAATTATACATTTTTTGTTTGATATATTGTAAGTACTTTAAGGAATTTTTATTTTACCCCAATAAAATTCAACGTGCACACTCTTGATAGATCTAAGAATATTTAAGCGGTATTCCGATTCCCCCCCCCTCAAGAGTTAAGTTCAACAATTACTTCACTCATACTTTATCGGCATCTTCTCGGAAGATCTTTAACGATGACTACTTCTGTAAACATTTCATACCATCTCTTTATTGATTTTGCACCAGGAGCTTTGTTTCTGTAGCAACGTCGAAATTTACACAGAACATTAACGGGCGATTTCGATTCCTGAAACTAAGCACATATTAGGCTTTCTTTTGAATAGACACCATTGCAGCAAAAAATGTCTTTCTTACAAATGTTTCCCCGAATCACTCTTGAAGGAGCATTCTAGGCATGCACTGCACAAAAAACTACTAAGGCTGGCATATCCAGTGATACTAAAGTTACGTTATTATATTAAATGGTTGTTTTGTAATTAATTTTTATAATCAAGGCAAGACTTTGGATCCCCCTATATATCCTAACACGTATAACATTGTTACGAATTTTGTGTAAATAGTGTAAATAATTTGTATTTGGATGTGTAATGTGTTTATATTACTTTATGTTATATTTATTTTAAGTTAAAATTGTAATACTCACACAAGCAATACCGTTCCTAACGCTATAGTGGCGATTCAATGAGAACTTGGCGAAATCTTGGCGGCAGAGTCAAGTTGGCCTCATATTTAAAGACTAAGTTGGCCACCAATTCGGCGACCATCTTGGCGAGTTCGGGACCCTCTGGATTCTTCTAGAAATTAGTGGATTTCTCCAATAATTTCACGCTCTATGACGCATGCGGATTTTTCTGGAAGTTTTCGCCGGGTCTATAAATAGAGCGTTGCTAACCGCAACGAGTCAGTGTCGTTTTAACCAGCGATTAGTGAGCATTGTTTTGATTAGCGATTAGCTAGGCTGTGCTTGAGAATAATATTTTGCATACGTGTATTTTTAAACACTGATAATTGTGTTTGCGAGCTGTTGAAGACATTCTGATTCATTCTGTGAATATTGCTGCTGAATCCTGTATTTTGAGGATTGGATTTTCAACAATAAATTCTCATTGCTCTTAAATAACTGTGATTTCTTCTTTGAGACTGATTTGCATAAAATCCTCGAACCCCGATCAACGTAACAATATATATCATAAAAATATGTATACCAAAGCTAACTGAACTTCTTGCAATTTGAGAATCTCTAATAAATAAGCTTTCTTTTTAACTGACTGTTTTCAAAAGCTCAAATGTTTTACTGACTACTTTTTTTTAAAAAAAAAGAGGGAAAAAATTCAAAATGAAGAAAAATTACTGCATTGAAAAGAAAGAATCACTGTTTTACAAACGCAAATTCTGTACATTGGTCTTCTAACATTACAGACATAAGCAAAGACCCATGTTTTATTTATATAACCTCAAAGTACTTGAAGCTCTTATTTTTTATTTATCATATGGCTGATTTGTTTTATCTAAAAGGTTTATAATTAATAGATATTGATAGCAATATGCTAAAATTATTAAGAGGTGATTAAATTTATTTGAAGGAAAAATAAGACACATAGGAGGGTGAGTCGGAAAGTAAGTTTCCCCTTTCGATTGTGGTCAGATTTGTGTGTGAAAATCAAAACACACAATGAAACATTAAAGATAAGACTTTATTTTTCCACATAAGTACCAAGTACGTAGTGACATTTGTTACACCGTTTTAAAGCGTTTAACGGCTTGTTTGACTTCAGCATTGCTTTCAAAACGCCTTCAGGCGAGATTCTTCTTCAAAGCCAGAAACAGATGAAAGTTACTTGGTGTGAGATTAAGACTGGCGAATGGTGTAGGCGGTCCCATCTCAGAGTTGCAATATGGTTTTTGCATTGACGTCTCCGAGTGTGGTCTCGCAATGTCACCCAACAACAGAACGCCAGATCTAAGAAACCCAGTCCATTTTTTCCGAATCACCTCTTTCAATTTTGATCAATACCAGGGTGTCACAATACCGCGTAGGCACTGTGACACCCTGGTTCCAGCTTCCAAAAAGTCCACTTTAAATTAAACGTTTCTTCCGTATGAAGAACCCTCAGTTTATCCTGGAGGGCTTTTTGAAGCTTATAAAATGGTATGACAAATGTCTGAAAGACACTTGGCACTTAAGTGGAAAAATAAAGTTTTGTCTTACTTTTAATGTCTCATTCTATGTTTTGACTTTCCTACACAACTCTGAACGCAGTCGACAGGGGAAACTTAATTTCCAACTCACCCTCGTATATATAGAAAAAAACGTGGAGGCTCTATAGCAATATAAAAAACCATAATATAAGTAAATAAGTTTATAAATGAATAACTAATATCCCAACACTAATCACGAAATGTTTTGAATTACAATAAGCCAAAGTATTCAATCAAAGAAACTTAAATGCAGAGAGATGATTGACAAGAACAAGTAAACTGGAATTAAATGTTATAATTACTGATTACAAAATAAATTTCTATAAGTTCTAAAAATATTTTTAAAAAAATACCCTAAGATACTCAAAAGTGTAATTAATAATTTAAAACACCTTTGAAAAATAAAATAAATGAAAAATAGCCCTATCGAAAAAAAAGAGTAAATAAAAGGTGTACAACTTTGCTTCTGCCGTTTTGCAATAGATGGCTGTAGTGGTAAGTGGAAGTCGAAATAAATAGATCGTAGATGTCATACAATAAGCTTAGGTATTTGTAAACATAACGCCATCGAAATATTAGTCGATTTGTGTCTGCATCATAAAGTTATTCTCGATTAAACATGTCAGCTTACGAGCCAAATTCTCGTCATTTGCGGGAGGTTTTAATTTTCTGCTTTAATATGAAGAAATCTGCGACTGAGGCTCATCGAATGCTCTCAAATACCTATATTGAGGCCGCTGTTAGTGAAAGAACGTGCCGAGAGTGGTTTTAACGCTTCAAGAACGGTGATTTTAAAGTCGAAGACCAGCATGGCGGTGGAAGAGAGAAGATTTTCGAAGATGCAGAATTGGAGGCATTACTTGATCAAGACTCGTGTCAAATGCAACAAGAATTGTCAGGATCATTGGGAGTGACGCAACAAGGAAGGCAAAGGCAAAGGCGGAAGGGATTTCGGCATCGCATTGAGACTGGGGACGAAAAATGGGTTCCTTACGATAATCCCAAGCGCAGAAAATCATGGGGATATCCCGGCCATGCTTCCACGTCGACGGCCAAACCGAATATTCACGGTTCCAAGGTCAGTATTTGGTGGGACCAGCTCGGCGTAGTGTATTATGAGTTTTTAATACCGACTGAAACAATCACAGGCGATCGTTATCGAACGCAATTAATGCGTTTGAGCCAAGCATTGAAAGACAAACGGCCGCAATACAACGAGAGACATGATAAAGTGATTTTACAGCATGACAATGCTCGACCCCATGTTGCAAAAGTGGTCAAGACATACTTGGAAACGTTGAAATGGGAAGTCCTACCCAAACCGCTGTATTCCCCAGACCTTGCTCCCTCGGATTATCACTTGTTTCAATCAATGGCGCACGGCCTGGCTGACCAGCACTTCCGGTCTTATGAAGAAGTAAAAAATTGGATCGATTCGTGGATCACTTCAAAAGATAACCAGTTTTTTCGACGCGGGATTCGTACGCTGCCCGAAATATGGGAGAAAGTAGTGGCCAGTGATGAACAATACTTTGAATCATAAATGTATAATCAGTTTTTTACAATAAAGCCTCGAATTTCGGAAAAAAATGGCGAAAGCAAAGTTGTACACCTATTATATGTCCTAATTAATGCAATTTTTTAAAAATTAAGTAGCCATGGCCCAAACCTATGTAAAAGTTATTAGGTCTTGATTAAAACATACTTTTTTTAGATAATTTTTAATGTGATGGTATTACATTTATTATTCTAACCCCGTAGATTTCCTTCAATAATTTCTTGAAAAAATTCACAAATAAATAATTTTAGACTCACAAAGAATCGGATTAAAAATTTAGTTGTTCTTTAACTTCGTCAAACGCACGTATAGTACAGTATTCGAGTAAACATGGTATGGAATTCCTCAACTCTTGTCTGAAACCGAATCAACTTCGCTCGAGGGTTCATAGTAAAGGGTGTTTTTTAGAGGTATAGAACTTTAAATTGCAATAAAACAACGATGCATTATTCGATTGACATGAATTTTTTTTTATTCGAAAGAGAATCTTGTGGCATTACCTTTTGAATATGATCAAGCAAGGCGTAGATTCGTCGAATGGACCCAAAAGGAGATTGCCGTTGTTCCCGATTTTCATAAGCGAATTTTGTTTAGCGATGAAGCGCACTTCGGGTTGAAAGGCTACGTCAACAAACAAAACTGCCGCATTTGGAGTGAAGCTAATCCACAAGTGTATGTCGAAACACCGTTACATCGAGAAAAACTGACTGTTTGGTGCACTTTATGGGCTGGTGGAATCATTGGTCCGTACTTCTTCAAAAACGATGAAGGCCACAACGTTACAGTCAATGGTGATCGGTATAGAGCCATGATTACTAACTTTTTCATTCCTGAATTGAACAATCATGATGTCCAGGAGCTGTGGTTCCAACAAGACGGCGCAACATGTCACACAGCTCGTGCCACAATCGATTTAATGAAAGACACGTTTGGTGACCGCCTAATTTCACGTTTTGGACCTGTGAGTTGGCCTCCAAGATCTTGTGATTTAAAACCGCTAGACTATTTTCTGTGGGGCTATGTAAAGTCATTGGTCTATGCGGATAAGCCACAAACGCTTGACCATTTGGAATACAACATTCGCCGTGTTATTGCCGATATACGGCCACAAATGTTGGAAAATGTCATCGAAAATTGGACGTCCAGATTGGACTACATCCGAGCCAGTCGTGGTAGTCCTTTGCCAGAAATCATATTTAAAATGTAATGCCACAAGATTATCTTTCGAATAAAAAAAATTCATGTCAATCGAATAATACATCGTTGTTTTATTGCAATTTAAAGTTCTATACCTCTAAAAAAATCACCCTTCATAAGGAACTGAGGCAAACCAGGTGACTTAAAAGTCCGTTAACATTTGAAAATTCAATAATTCACAGAATAATGTAGGCAGAAAGGTAAAAAGTGACACACATGCTTAAAAGGACATGAGATCTCAAATGAAATCAAGAAAGTCCCCAAAAATGACCACGCAACAAATGGCGCTTTATATAACAAAAGCAAAAATTGGTATTCTAATTGATTTTGATCATTAAATGATGCCCTTTATTGATTTAACTGTTCAGTGGCGTAATTCAGGGGCGTTCAGACCCGCATTTTGGGAAAGGGGGATGGCATGGGACCCAAAATCTGACTGAAGTCAAGTACGCATCATTTGTAAGATCCGGCTTGGGGCCCAAAACCTGACCTTGCAGAGAGGAGCCTAATATTCTCCGTTACGCCACTGCCTCTGTTCAATATGTCTGCTCTCATTGCTTTAATAGAGGGACGATGTTAAGAATAGCATTACAAGGTATATCAATAGGTAAGGTGAGAAATTGCCGTCAGTGATGCCTTTTAGCATCCCTAATGACTTCGAACGATCGTGGTAGACTTGCGACCTCAGGTAACCCCACCCCCAATAATCGCACGGATAGAGGTCTGGGGACCTAGGAGGTCAAACATGACGGAAATGGTGGCTCAGGGCGCGATCGTCACCAAACGATATGTACAAAAGATCTTTCATGCCGTTCTTATGGTGATAAAAACATAAAGCTGCAGTAACGAATTCTCAATTCAGGTTTCATACAGCATCCTTGAAGTTTTACTGTCCAGCGTCTACCATTTACTCCCTTTTTTATTTAAGTAATACCCCATGTGATTTTAAGCATGTGTGTCAAATTTTACTTACCTCTTTACCTACAATATTCCGTGAATTGCTGAATTTTTAAATGTTAATGGACTTATGGATCACCTCTTTACCTAATATACAGCGTCTCACAGTACTAAAATTCATGCCTTACAAAAAAAATGCCAATGTATTAAAGCTGGAGTACATTACAATTAAACATACTTAAATAAGCCCAATATCTATTTTTAGGTCTAGCAGAACCTACCTTTACGTGCGACGACTCTTCTTTCAGCGTATGTGCTCCACCTCTTGATGAAAACGAACGTCAGTTTCCAAGTACTAAGGAGGAAATCCTTAAGATTTGTCCGTATGTA
Organism: Trichonephila clavipes; assembly: GCA_019973935.1. NCBI lineage: Eukaryota > Metazoa > Arthropoda > Arachnida > Araneae > Nephilidae > Trichonephila > Trichonephila clavipes. The sequence continues at coordinate 26,604 of BMAU01017888.1, forward strand.
TACGATATTTAGAAATTAAAAAATATATTCATTCAAAATTAAAATCAGTATTTATATATATTTAAGCAGCCGTTACTCACCTACTCCTTTAGCTATTTTATGATATTGTGTTTCTATAATATGTTTTTAAGTTATTGATATCCAAGTCATAGCATTAAGTTTAGACATCAATAAAGCTATTTAAACTATTATTACAGCCCTTTCCTCTTCATTTGAAAAGGACAGGATAAAAAGGGAGAAAAAAAAATAAAACGGAAGTATATTTATCTTTTTCGCCCCTTTAACCCTCCCCTGTTGGGAGTCAATTTTTCGCAAACCCCATTCTTGACGGATCTCTTCTCAACAAAAGAAATATGCTTAGCATATTTCAAGTATGTAGGTTTAATAGTTTCAAAATAGAAATTTTTGTCTCTAACACCACTGGAATTCCGGTTGGAAGTCGATTTCTGAAAAACCCGTTTTTATCAGATCTCTGCTTTACAAAAGAAACTTGTTTATTAAATTTCAAGTTTGTCGGTCTAATAGTTCGAAAACGTGAGTTTCCGTCTATAATACCCCTGTAATTCTCTTTCCTCTAAACCCTTTCTTAGAAGATCTCTATTTAATAAAGGGTGTAAGGCATTCGCCCGTGGGTGTTGCCTTATTTCTATGGTATCCTCGTGACCCAGGGGTGTGGAAGTGAATGAAGAACCAGGCGTTGCCTTAATCTTAATACCTCTTTATTAAGATCTTAACTTAAACACTATACAATGAGAATATTTATATTTAAACTTAGCGGATCTGAGGTGAAGAAATACACAATACGTATTACCAAATAAGCACGACCTTGACCACTATATTTAGCTTTACCGCTTACTCATAACCTCTGTATATACACAGTTCCTAGTTGTTAATAGAACGCTCCTACCTCTATATCTTGGGTAGCAGCAACTCTCTCGGATCCTAAATGACTTTTCTTTATCTCGCGTGCAATGGTATCCACCTTGACTTGAACACACTGACACGAATAACTAAACTCTTGAAATTCGGCTAACTTCTCTTCTTTAGCTTACGCGCTTAAACACAGACTAGCATAATCACTTTCCAAAAGGCCACACTGCTTACGCTAAACTTCGGCTATTTAAAATGTTCTTAATTTGCATAATCACGCTTCACTTCTGGATTTGGTTGGAAAGAATTTGCCATTTTAGGCCCCAAAGAACCCAAGAGGACAACTAATGGAAAGCGCGATGAGCCCGTCACATGGGAACATGCTTAGCAAAATTCAAGTATGTGGGTCTAATAGTTTGAAAACTGGAATTATTAGTCTGACCCTCCAGTGTGTCGTGTCTGTAGGAAAATGTTACGGGCTAGATCACTGACGTGAAGACAGCGTAAGATGCATTGTGGTGCTCATTATCTGGAGCTTTGAAAGGTCATCGAACGTTACAGCTTTCAAGCAGATATGGAAACGAATCTGAGTTTAGGAGGGTTTATGAGTGTTTCTTGGAGTGTATGGAATTCTACATTTCATCTCTCTTCATAGGTAGAATATGTCACTCCTTCAAAATAATTGCAGAGTTCTTTCTGTTTGGACGTAACCGGCATTGTCATTAGGCCATTGGTTTTTGTCATACCTCGTGCAGTGAACTTTGAAGCAGGAGATTAGCGTGATAATTACTCCGGTCACTTCTCTGTCGGTTTGTCCAAAGGGAAGTCAAAGGTTGACTTGTTCTCTAATTTAAACATCGGTATTTTCCTTTCTTTGGTCTTTCCCGTGCGAAACTACCTGATCATTGAGAAGTCATCAGTTCTCTAACAGGAAGTCGGTTCTTTGATGGAGACCGCCGCAGTCTGTAACACCACTTAAGGTATCCGACTACGTTCGTAACCGTGATTTTACAAAAGCGTATAAATGGAAAATGTTTATGATATTTAGTGTCACTTAAATTACAAAAAGTATATAAAATTGTTTTAAGAAGAGTATTACAATAAAAAATTATTTAAGTACAATATTTTGACAAAAAATGAACAAAGAATGACCCATTTTCAAAATATTCTCCTTTTGCGAAAAATGCTTCTATTTTAATAATATTTTGCCTGTTTACAGCTCAGGCCTCTATACAGAGGCTCAATTAGAATTTTTAAAATATATAACTTATAAATGGGCTTATCCATGTTTTACTACAACAGAGAATAGAAATTTTAAGAAAAAAACGCCTATAATTATTTCAATTGGTTGTAACTCTGCAAATAATGTGAATTTTTCAAAATTCATAGTTGAGCCTCTGTACAGAGGTCTGTGCTATGTATAGACAAAATATTATTATAATAGAAGCATTTTTCACAAAAGGAGAACATTTTGAAAAAAGGTTATTCTAGGTTAATTGTTTGCCGAAATATTGTATTTAAATAATTTTTTGTCAAAATGCCCTTAAAACAATTTTATCCATGTATTCTAATCTAAGTGACACTAAATATCATGAAAACTATCCATTTAGGTGCTTTTTTAAAACCATGGTTCCGAACGTAGTCGGATACTTTAAAAGAAGTATGCATCAGTAGAAGACGGTAAATCGATTTATATGGAAAGGATTCACGAAGAACTTATGGATCTCGATAAAGTTGATCATGGTAATCTACGAAAAAGAAGTCAATATTCAAAATCGGCATGACAGTACTAAAAAAAATGCTTACTTTCATAAAAAGTTCGAGCTAGAGTTATTGTCCTGAGAGAGAGAGAGAGAGATAATCATGGCTATCAAATAGAAGCAATTTATTTTTAAAAAATACGGTGTTTAGTGATAAAAATTAACTATGAAAATCATTTCCATAAAGGGCAAACGACCTTCTGTGTAATATCTATAGAAATATGAAAAATGAATGTTTTGTTCATTTTCTTATCTTTCAGTTATTTTATGGAGTTTCAGCGTTGCTTACGGACCTACGCGGAAAAATGTGGAGAACATAGCGTAAACATCATTAATTTTTCATTTGAAATGCAACAAAGAATGGTCGAGGTTGCACAAGATATTTGTGATGAAGACTCTCCACTACACTCAAGTAAGACAAGTTATCTTTTTATTCTAATTTTTTTTCTCATTAATTTCATTTAAGTTTTTCATAACCATAAATCAACATTGAACATGGGGTCGCAAACTGCGTTTAGTCGGTGAAAATGGCGATAATAATAGTCAGCGGGTGGCCAAGCAAATGAGGAGATATAGAGCACCGTGGTAAGATTGAAAAAACCTTCAGGCATACAAATTTTTTACTTCTCCCATAGTTTCTGCAGGGAGTAGTGGTCACAACGCACCAGAATGTGAGGTTCATGCACGATGGTATACCAGCACATTTTTCAATTCGTAACCACCTCCATACCACATATCCCGGTAAGTAGATTGAACGAGGTAGACTTGTTGTTTTTTGCATCCATGTTCTTTTGACTTCAATCTCTTGGATTTTTTTTGGGACCACTACAAAACGCTTGTAGTGGTCCCAACGGACTGCAATATCGGACCAAAAGTTCAATACTGGTATTCGGTATTTTTTAGATCTTAATACTGGTAGTAGAAATTTTTATAAAAAGAATGAAAACACAGGTGTTTCTTTGTTTTATTTGCCAGTTTTATTAGAGTTTTATCATAACAAGTAATTTGTAACTTATAAATTATAACAGTGTATAAAAATCACAAAAATGTAAAGGAACATGAAATCTTTAAAGTTATTCATTATTATAGCCTAATATTAATGATTATATATGTGATGAATATGAAAAATATTTTGAGCTCTAAAGTATATAAAATGCAAATACAATGTGAATAACAAACTCAGCAAATTAAAAATATCGAAATATTACGCACTTTCTTCACAACTACAACCTCATTTTCACAAATATGAATATCAGACTACAAATCCTGCGAGAGTGCAGTATCTCTCTGAGCAGTAATAGAATAGTTTTGGCCCACCTCCTTGGAATGATTCACATATTTTATCACTTCTCTTGATTGTACGATGTAAATTTATATCCACAGTCTAATTAATTTCGCCCGTTAGGAAGACAGAAAAACGAAAGCGTATACTAAAGAGTGTTTTTTTCCAGGTATAGAAGTTTAAGTTGGCATTACTTTCCAAGATGGCGACCGATTTAACAGCTGTCAAGTGATTTATTCTCAGTTTGGTTTGGCAATTCATCAAAACGATCATCAAGCAAGGCGTAGCTTCGTCGAATGCGCCCAAAACGAGATTGCCGTTGTTCCCGATTTTCATAAGCGAATTTTGTTCAGCGATGAAGCGCACTTCTGGTTGAATGGCTACGTCAACAAACAAAACTGCCGCATTTGGAGTGAAGCTAATCCACAAGTGTATGTCGAAACACCGTTACATCCAGAAAAACTGACTGTTTGGTGCGCTTTATGGGCTGGTGGAATCCTTCTTCAAACACGATGAAGGCCACAACGTTACAGTCAATGGTGATCGGTATGGAGCCATGATTACTAACTTTTTCATTCCTGAATTGAACAATCATGATGTCCAGGAGCTGTGGTTCCAACAAGCAGGCGCAACATGTCACACAGCTCGTGCCACAATCGATTTATTGAAAGACACGTTTGGTGACCGCCTAATTTCACGTTTGGGACCTGTGAATTGACCTCCAAGATCTTGTGATTTAACACCGCTAGACTATTTTCTGTGGGGCTATGTAAAGTCATTGGTCTATGCGGATAAGCCACAAACGCTTGACCATTTGAAAGACAACATTCGCCGTGTTATTGCCAATGTACGGCCACAAATGTTGGAAAAAGTCATCGAAAATCGGACGTCCAGATTGGACTGCATCCGAGCCAGCCGTGGCAGTCCTATGCCAGAAATCATATTTAAAATGTAATGCCACAAAATTATCTTTTGAATAAAAAAAATCCATGTTAATCGAATAATACATCGTTGTTTTATTGCAATTTAAAGTTCTATACCTCTAAAAAAACACCCTTTATTTTGCTATGTTGGCGACTCCTTAACATACAGTGGAGAAAATTCTATCATTTTCTAGTCAATACCGAAAAACCGGTATTTAAACTTGTGAATACCGGTATTACAAAATTGTATAAATGGCACAAAATACCGGTATTCGATATTGCGGTATGGCAATCCCTACTTGTGCATGATTCGTTGTGGGTCATAGTGGGGGAGGTCACGTCACGAATCGGTGTCGCTTCAGCTGACATCACCAGCTCGCCGGATTTGTTTGAACACGTCTTACAATCCTTCATTTGTGGGTGTCGGCTGTGCTATGACCTACTTGGCCACAACTTTGAACAATTCCTGTGACAATAACTTCTCGTTGCATTTCTGGCGTCGAGGTGTGATGCAATGTTCGTATTGTAAACGCGGAATAAACGTATTTCTTGCTTCTTTTTGCCCCTTTAATTCCACTTAATATCAGAACTGTTTTTGCAAATTACTCCTACTGAACGTGGTTTGCGGTCCCAAGTTCTATGTTTATTTGTCATCACCATGTTGCTTACTATCACCTCTCTAAAAATGTCGGTCGAATTCGGCAACACCCTCTCTCTATATATACACATATATATAGGGTATATATATATATATATATATATATATATATATATATATATATATATATATATATATGTACAAAGGTTGGGACATAAGTCTTGGCAACTGTTTTTTTTCTTGAATATACCAGTCCAGTTGGAAAATATGACATATAATATGCAGACGAAAGTTCAAGGTATTAACTATGTGTGTGGACAATGAATAGCACTGAAATATCGTAACACACTAATTTATTACGGTAGTATATAGGGCAATATGGTCATCACTGTGCAAAAGAATGACAACACAGTACACAAAACACCCACCGTGCTACTGTACGGTATGGTAAAGCATTATTTCCAAAAAGTTTCCATATTCATCGCATTTTTCCCTCGGAGAACGGCTATTTTGATGTAAGAGCGTTGCTCAACACGGGTTACATCCTTCACACGACACTCACCAACTGATTAATTTCACAGCCCTCGCTGCACTACTATCAGCAATCACGTAGCCATCTGTGCTTTTGTATACAAATTATGCCTGCAGAACTTCCACACTACACATATACGTTTGTGATCCACTTAAATATATACAAGAAAAAAATAGTTGCCATGACTTATGCACCAATCCTCGTATATTCTTGTACAGATTTCTGCTTCTATTTTTCTGTGTATACGAAATTTTGACAAAGTTCTTGAATTTATCTATTTCTAAAGTTCTCCTCTAAATTATATATGTTTTTGTTGCTATTTCCATTTATATAATATTCCCTCTTATTAATTTGATTTATAGCTTACTATTGGTTTACACCAGCAAATTTTATGTTTAGGTATTTTTCGGTTCTGGTTTATATTTTTCGATTTTACTAACACTATTATGTATAAATCTTCTGTTGAAAGGGAAAGTTAGCATACTATAAAACAAACTTAACCCTACTTCACTGCCCCAAGTCAATGATAGATTTAGAAAACCCAATAGTTTTCCATTTTGGACAACTATCTTTTCCTCATATACTGGTTTATTGTTCTTGGTTATTGTGATTTCAGAGTTTAAGCTTTTTCTGAGAGAGAGAGAGATTTCTAGGATATTTTTTATTCTATCCATCGCATTTCTTTTATCACACACACACACACACACACACACACACACACACACACACACACACACACACACACACACACACACACACACACACACACACACACACACATATATATATATATATATATATATATATATATATATATATATATATTAGAAAAATAAGTATAATTTCTTAAAGAATTAAAATTTCTCATACATATAGAAAGCAAAAGGCTGGTAGATATTAAATCGATTGAAATTTGGAGTTTTTTTTTAATTTAACAAAAATGCATAATATCTCAATGTACGTGAGATAATATTATGCATTTTGTATTATTATATACAACTTATTATTACATACAATTATATATTATTGTATATGTAATTATATACAAATATAATTACAAATATATTATTATATCGCTACTTCCGAGCAACACTGTCACAACTGAAAAAATGACAATTTTCAGAAATCGCATTTTAAAAATTCAATGATTTTTTAAAAGGACGCAACGACTTAACCACAACTGCGATCGCTTTCATAATTACACTGTATCATGTAACTACCCACATAAAGCCATGGTCTAAAGCTCACTTGGGCAACCCTCTAATTTCCCTTAAGGTCTTTGAGTTGCGACATTGTTGTTGAAAAAATCCTTATATATTTATTGAAGGGCATCAATTTGTTACCAACTAAATTTGTTCTTTTAAAACAGTTACACACGTAAACTATAAAACTATATTAAAAACAACTCACAAATAGGTAATAATTATTATTTTAAAAAAAGTTTCAAATTATTATAAAAAGAACTATAGTATCTTGGCACCGCTCCTTTCTTCATTAGTTTCAATATTCCTCCTTTTTTTCAGTGATCCCCGTTTTATTCGCATAGGCTCGTTCCAAAGGTTCTGGTGGTATCTGGCCTTTGCTTTTAGAACTGCTCCTGATTTTAATAGATAAATTATTGTCATTATTTTTTATAAACGTTAAATTCCACCAAAAATGGCTACCGTATGACGTTTTGTAAAAGAACTGATATTTTTTTGCCTTCTCAATTCGCAAAATTAAAAGTTCTGAAATCTTGAATGCTTCATCGCTCAGAATGTCACGAAACTTGAAGTCTTCGTGAGTTAACTCGTGCACCACATGTACGGGTTTCCCGTTTTCTTTGACGATCTTATAACAGTAATATACTGATCGGGCACATAAATTGGGCCTGATTTTTTTGCTTTTTTGCCTGATTCAATTACAGAATGGGCCCTGTCTCCTTCATTCTGTGTGTGCCCAGGGATTAGGTATTTATGGGTAATTGAATTTATGTGTTTTAGGGTTTGCACTGCGTGATAATACATTATATTATTGTTCTATTTTTATTCTGACCGGCACAACTATCAGAATAAAAAATAACGTCTTTTGATTCGGACGCTGCCTGATTTACTCTTTCTAAAAAACGCCAAACACAGGTTGCAGTTTCTATGGATCCACGTTTTGCTTCTTCCTCATGCCATATAAAGCAATCAACATCTTTGGTTTTTAAATCAAAAATTGTAAAAAGTGTTGAATGTTTAACTTTGAGACATAGTAAAACGTGGATACATCGCCCAGAGGGCAAGGTAGAACCGCCTGAAGGTCGTAAACAGCAACTATTGTATTAGCTGGAGATGCCTTATCTTCGTCTTTCTCCGACCTTGATAAATCTTTCTCTAGTACAGATTGTTTTTTTTCCAGGTATAGAAGTTTAAGTTGGCATTACTTTCCAAGATGGCGACCGATTTAACAGCTGTCAAGTGATTTATTCTCAGTTTGGTTTGGCAATTCATCATGAATAGACTCACGCCTGAACAACGCTTTCAAATTGTGCAATTTTATTTCGAAAATAATGGTCGATTTTCATAAGCGAATTTTGTTCAGCGATGAAGCGCACTTCTGGTTGAATGGCTACGTCAAGAAACAAAACTGCCGCATTTGGAGTGAAGCTAATCCACAAGTGCATGTCGAAACACCGTTACATCCAGAAAAACTGACTGTTTGGAGCGCTTTATGGGCTGATGGAATCATTCTTCAAACACGATGAAGGCCACAACGTTACAGTCAATGGTGATCGGTATAGAGCCATGATTACTAACTTTTTCATTCCTGAATTGAACAATCATGATGTCCAGGAGCTGTGGTTCCAACAAGACGGCGCAACATGTCACACAGCTCGTGCCACAATCGATTTATTGAAAAACACGTTTGGTGACCGCCTAATTTCACGTTTTGGACCTGTGAATTGGCCTCCAAGATCTTGTGATTTAACACCGCTAGACTATTTTCTGTGGGGCTATGTAAAGTCATTGGTCTATGCGGATAAGCCACAAACGCTTGACCATTTGGAAGACAACATTCGCCGTGTTATTGCCGATATACGGCCACAAATGTAGGAAAAAACCATCGAAAATTGGACGTCCAGATTGGACTACATCCAAGCCAGCCGTGGCAGTCCTATGCCAGAAATCATATTTAAAATGTAATGCCACAAGATTATCTTTCGAATAAAAAAAATTCATGTCAATCGAATAATGCATCGTTGTTTTATTGCAATTTAAAGTTCTATACCTCTGAAAAAAAACACTCTTTAGATGATTTTCGTACTGCTCTTTAGTTTTCTCAATTTCTGCCCCATTTGAGTTCTCGTATCTTGCACACAGCTCACATCTATCTTTTAAGTGAAAAAATCCTAAATTAAACTCATTATTAAATATCGCATAGTACATTTGATAGTTACCATATTCTATTTTTTCTTTTACGCATAACTCTTGGTAGTCCCTGTGTAGATCAGCTACGGTCTTTCCACCATCATCAATATACTTTTTGGAGGTACGTGCCCGGCAATAATGACTGGGAATTTTAGGAATTGAAGCAATATGCCTTATTTTATTTCAATTGCCATTTTGGGTTGATTATCATGTTTTCCTCTCAGTTCCTGAGAAAGATATCCTGCTTTATCTGACTGACGTTTCTTTTCAATTGTTCTAATTGTTACACTTATTGGTAAACTAATTTAAATTTTGCAAAGCTAGCAGTGAAATTTATGTGTCGAGGAGGCATGAAGACGAAAAACAGTTTCTTAAAATTGGCCTTTAATAATCAATCATAAAGTCACTACGCTCGTTACTGGAGCGATAAAATCAATAAGTCCAAAAAGTAACATTACCAGTGACATCCGATTCGAACCGTCTTCTAATATTGAAAAATTAATTTCTAATCTAAAATGGTGATGCAACCTGCAGTTGCATTGCCAACCAGTTGTTCTCTCCCTCTTAGAGTTAAACCACTCACATACTTCTTATATTTCCGTTCCTCCTTCCTTTTTTAAAACTAACATGAGCCGAGTTTAAATACTAGCTCGATTTGCATGGCAGTTGCTGCCAACCTCAAATCACGAAACTCAAAAAGATCGGGTTCGAATCGGTGTGCTTACTTTCATTGAGATCATGGAACGGGATTGGAAAAACAACACAAGGAGATCATAAAAATTTGGATCCGACTTTTTTAAATGTCTAACAATCGGCCCCCTTTTTCCAATCTCTCGTACCATTATCTCTTACAAATCAGTAAATTTTAATCTATAATCGCATGTTATACAATTTAACACAAAAAAATACATTTTATTCACAATCTTTATTGTAATAAACAAACTAATATTTTAATCTTAAAGAAACAAAGTCTTATTCTCTAAAAAGAAATAATTTTCAACAAAATTCTAACAATTTTTCCTTTACCATGGGTTTGGTAAAAATGTCCGCCAAATTATTTTTGGTACCTATATATTTAATTTGGAAAACCTTGTCGTATATCAAATTCCTTAGAAAATGATAACGAACATCGATATGTTTTGTTCTATAATTTTCTACCGGTGACTTTGAAAAACTTGTAGCAGCTTGATTATCACAAAACATTACATTTTCACTTAATTCCAAATTTAAACTTTTATTATCAATTACATTCTTTAGCCAAATGAATTCCTTAGCTGCTTCTGTTAAACTAACATACTCAGCTTCCATGGGCGACAGACTAACGGATTTTTGCTGGAAAGTTCGCGATGAAATTGGAGTTTCGTCTATAAAAGTTATGAACCCTCCCATTGACACTCGATCATTCCTATTTGTAGCAAAATCCGAGTCTGAATAACATCTTAGTTTTAATGATTTAACTTTTGAAAGTTCTAATTGGTATTCTTGAAATACCTCGTCAAATGACTCACCTCGTAATTGTGTGTTACCTCACGCAACTAAGCGGGCCTTGTATCTAACAATTTCATTATTTTCATCATATTTAATGGTATAAACCCAACGGTTTCTAAAATTTTATATTATCCGGATGATCAACTAAATCCCAAACTTTACGTTCCATCATTACGTTAATTTCTTTATCCATTGCATCACGCCATTTAGATGCGTCTCTGGATCTTATCGCCTGTTTGTAACAGTTAGGAATAGTTACTTCAACCATAAGAGCTTCTTGTTGCTCTGACAAGTCTGAAAATCCCTGGGATTCGGTATTATCTTTTCTAAAATTAAATAAACTAGGATCATACTCAATATTATGCCTCTTACAGTATCTCTCTATTTCGTTAAAAGATTTCAATCGGGTTGCTTCCCCTTCTATACTATAATATACGTTAGATCCAGTTACTTTCCTACCTATATTTCGAATCCACTTAACCTCTGTACATGGGATCAAGCTGTGATTATCGGAAGATACATCTCGTTTTCAGATGTTGAGGGCATTTCCGTACTTGTCTTTGAAACTAAACGACTCGTTAATGAATCTTTTACTCTATCAAAATCATCCTCATAATAATCAGGAAGGTTTAAATTATATCCAAGGTTACTATTAACTTTTTGTCTAAAATTAATTCCCCTCTTATCTACATCGAATCTTACATTAATAGTCTCGACTAATTTATTTTCATCTATCAACCATATTCTATAACCCTTAGTACGTTGTGCGTATCCCATCATAATTCCCATTTTCGCACGCATATCGAATTTTTTTCTAATTTGTTTTGGCACACCAGCGTATGCCAAACATCCAAAAGGTTTTAGATGCAACACCGATGGTTTTCTACCTGAATATTTTTCGAAAGGCGTTTGGTTACTGTCTTTGTGACAAATTCGATTCCACGCATAAGTGAAACAAAGTAGTGCTTCTCCCCAAAACTTATGGGGAACTTCACTAGATTTAAGCAATGTTTCGAAGCCATCTAGAACGGTTAAATTGAATCTCTCCGCGACCCCATTCACTTCTGGCGTATATGAATTTGTTACCTCATGCTTTATACCCAGTTCTGTCAAGAAATTATCCATATCCTTATTACAAAATTCTAGTCCGCCATCAGTTCTAACTGCTATTACCTTTTTACTTAGAAAACGTTCTGCTCGTTTCTGAAATCTTATAAACGTATGAAATACGTCAGATTTATTTCGGATGGGAAATACAGTCACCTTTCTTGAATAATCGTCAATTATACTCAAGAAATATTTATTACCGCCTTGACTTTCAGTTGGCATTGGACCACAGAGGTCCATATGCAACAATTCCAATGGACGTTTTGATCTTACGGCCCCCATCTTTTTGAATGAAACTCTCTTGGACTTTGCTAATTTACATGGTATACAACGAGTCTTACCATTATCAGTTAAGCGTGGGAGACCTTTTACACTATCATTTTTACTAGTTTTTACCAAGTAATCGTTATTAACATGACAAAAGCGTTGATGCCATATTTCTATTGATCCGTTTTTTGTTTTAGCGGTTACATCACTAATAAAACTAATTTCTTTACTCTTTGGTATAATATAATGATCCGGCTTAAAAAAATACAAATTTTCATGGCGTGTCGCCGAGAACAATTTTATCCAGTCTTTATTAAAAACATTAATTTTACCTTTAGTACCCACAAAATGCGCACCTTTACTTTCTAATCTGGAACCAGATAATAAATTTCTCCTCAACTTAGGATTAAATAATACATCAAAGTTATTTCATGAAAACTCCCCTTATATTTTACCCGAAATCTAAGTGTACCGATTCCTTCTACGGGACAACTTTTATCCTCCGTGGCTAACGACATTTTCATGTTAGTTATCGGCTTAAGATCTAAAAATAAACTCTTGTCATTACAAAAATGACTCGTGGCAGCAGTATCTATTACCCAAACACCTTTATCAAACTCTGTGTTAAAAGTTTCATTTACAGTTGAAGGAGATTTTTGTAGAGACTTTTTCTCTTTACAGTTTACTTTAAGATGCCCGTACTTATTACATACATAACACGGACCTATAGTCTTAATAGATTGTTTAACATTTTTAATAGTTTTACAGTTAAATACCTTACCACTTTTCTTTTGGTAATCATTCTTGCCATTTGGATTTCCATGAGCTGCAGCCGTAGCACCAGGTAACGTCTTCGACTTCTTCGAAGTGAAACTGCTCAAGTAAGCATTCTCCGCTTTCTCCAAATCTTGTTTCATCAACTGAAGACGATTGGCTTCTAATATCAGCTCTGCTTCAATTTTGACAACTCTGAAGTCCTCTTCTTTCCATCTGTAGATTTGTTGCACGGTAGACTGGAATTCCTGAGGAAGCCACCTTATTAATTGAAATCCTATGTACAGGTCGTCCAATTTATGACCCGTTTCTTGTAGTCTGGTTGCCGCTGTCTTTACACGAGATATGAAGATTCCAACATCTTCCCCTGGTTGGTATTTTGTTCCAAAAATTGATCTAATAGTTGAATTACCCTTGCTCTTGTGACTGGTTCGAAGTGATCTTTTAATATCTTCCATGCCGCTACTCCGTCAGTTGTTTCCGTTATCAGATTTTTCAAATCTGAACTGATGTTAGTATAGATCAACGTATAACATCTATCCTTACGAAGTTGTAGATCTAATCTTTCCTTGTATGTTGCCTCTTCATCAGGTTGCTCTGGCTTGGTCTGTATTATAAACTGCCAGCAACCATAATGCATTAAGAGTACCTGCATATCATGCTTCCACGTGTTCCAGTTATTTGGAGTCAACACTGATATCTGGTTGTTAAACTCCATATCTGTTACTCGATTTAGCGTACTAGCAACAGAGTTCATAACAAATAGTTCTAGACTGGAACAGTATTTAAATAGACAAAGTTCATGGCCTGGTTCAACTGCTTAGCCTGCCTCGACACAGTACATGGACTGGGCCCATAACCAAATTTGTTACACTTATTGGTAAACTAATTTAAATTTTGCAAAGCTAGCAGTGAAATTTATGTGTCGAGGAGGCATGAAGACGAAAAACAGTTTCTTAAAATTGGCCTTTAATAATCAATCATAAAGTCACTACGCTCGTTACTGGAGCGATAAAATCAATAAGTCCAAAAAGCAACATTACCAGTGACATCCGATTCGAACCGTCTTCTAATATTGAAAAATTAATTTCTAATCTAAAATGGTGATGCAACCTGCAGTTGCATTGCCAACCAGTTGTTCTCTCCCTCTTAGAGTTAAACCACTCACATACTTCTTATATTTCCGTTCCTCCTTCCTTTTTTAAAACTAACATGAGCCGAGTTTAAATACTAGCTCGATTTGCATGGCAGTTGCTGCCAACCTCAAATCACGAAACTCAAAAAGATCGGGTTCGAATCGGTGTGCTTACTTTCATTGAGATCATGGAACGGGATTGGAAAAACAACACAAGGAGATCATAAAAATTTGGATCCAACTTTTTTTAAATGTCTAACACTAATGACTCTGTCGTTTATTCCCAATGTATTAATAAGGAACTGCTTGCACACACTAATTTTTTTCATCACAATTAAAGTAATTTGCATTATTAAGACTGCGTTACTTGGCATTTTTTCGTTGATAACGGTATTTTAGGTTTATTTTGGCAGTATTGGCAGCGATAAAGTCACGCTGCCTTTGAAGATCCCCCATTTTCCAATATTCGTTAAAAATGTCTTTTCTTCGTTCTTCAGTAAATTTTTTTCTGCAAGTAAGACGACATTTATCACCATATGGTGTAGCAGTTTTCGTTCTTTTTTTCATATCACTATTATGTCAATAATTTTGCCATCATTATTTTTAATCCTTTTTATGTAATTATAAGCTTTCCCACTATTTCTTTGCTCCTTTCTTTCACTTCTCTGCCATTTCTGCACTTATATTTTCCTTTTTCTGCTGCTGTTTTGTTTATTTGAAGAAAATATAACTTTCATTTTGCCTTCTGGAAGTGGACTTCTTCCCGAATCATCTGGAGTTACTTCACTCGAAGAGCTGTTGTTTATGTTGGTATTGTAGTCAGGATCACGATCAGTATCATTCGAATCAAAATCTTTCTCATTTTTTTCTGAATCTGCGGAAGACTCCTTTCCAGTTACAACAATGACGGATAAGAGGGCAACATTATAATCTGCTCCAAGGTTAATCTCTGCTTTACTAGAAATTTCCAACACATTTCTTAAACTACCTCCGTTTCCAATATTATCAGCTACTATGATGTTATTATTATCTGCTATCTCATTAATATCAACATTCACGTCTCTGCTGATACTTTCTGTATTATCGGACAGTATTGATATACTGCTTTGACCAGCGGTAACTGCAACGCATTATAATAAAATAAAGTAATTAGTCATAATGTTAAAACATTATAAATTATTTTCAGTAATGCTGGTTTCAACTTCCCGTTTTGTAGGTTGCAATAATAATTACTTCTTTATAAATAGAAAACAAACCTTTTGGGTATTTACCATCACTACTTGTTGTTCCTGTTGGCATAACATTCCACGATATTGTGCTATTTTTTCACTTTTCTCTGCGGCTAGCTTTAATAAAAGTCGGTATCTCGTACCTTGCTACATTTTTCAACTGAAATAATTTCAAGCAAATTAATATTTTTCTTTTATGCAAGACTGTCGTAAGTAAAAAAAAATTGACTTAACTAGCATAGTATGGCAAATAATTTCATAAATTTCTGACAAGACTGACTTAAAGTTCTTGGAAATAATTATAATCTTGACGATGTGTATTCAACAACAGTGACATAACTTGAAATGATTCGTTCTTGTTAAAAATAAATAATAGTAATACTTACTTTTTCAGCAACAATGTCACAATTTTAAATGAGACACTCTTGTACATCTACACAGTTAAACACCTGACAAACAAGTGAACTTAGGACTGTGTATTGCACGAAACGGTGGATCAAGTTTCTAAAATGCTACATAGACACACATGCCCTCTAGCGGCCATTCTAGAAGTTACACTTCTGACACTATTGCACAAGAAATATCCACTATTTTTTTTTTTGAAACATTTTATGAAATAACCTGAATTTTGGCATTTTTTGGGATATAACACTGTTGCTCGGAAGTAGCGATATAATGTATTATTACTTTATTATAATTTTGTAAAATGGATAAAACACGGCTGTGTTATACAGATTTTAAAAATATTTAATAGGGGACTGTATTTTATATCATATTACCCCGTTATAGATTGTTTTACGAATGTCTTTCTATATAAACTAGTTTTTCTTTCAATGTTTTTGAGCTTTTCCTGTAAAATTCTTCGCGGTTTGGTTGTAAAGTTACATTCTTGAAAAATAAGTTTTGCTTTTTAATAAATCAAATTTTTGCTTAAGTTGACATTATTTTGATTTAAAATTTGTATGGAAAATCGAGAATTTTTAAACTTTATTGAAGAAATTGAGGTCAATTTTTTCCCTTGACATTAATTCTGCGTAAAATGTAAAAATATTATTACAAGTCATTTCGAATATAAGAACAATTTTGATTAAAACAGACAATAATTTACTTCTCAGGGTGAAAGATGTTAACAACAATATTTTTTGGCTTAATTATTTTAAGTAGCTTTATTTTCTTCCAAAATGGTGAAGAAATTTATTTACTGTAATTTCCCTTTCTTATACTTCTCTAATTATTGAGCCAAGAACGTAAATAAAAAGTAATCCGTAGTTTTCAAAGAAAAATAACGTTTTAGAATTAAGATGATGTAAATTGAAATTTCTTATCAACTTAACGAAATGGAAAACTACAACATAAATAACGTTCCCTAAATGAAATCTTCTTTTACAAGAAAGGTTAGTATAAGAAAAACCGTTATTCACAGAAACAATCTCTTAAGGTATCCGACTACGTTCGGAACCGTGATTTTAAAAAACCGCATAAATAGATAATTTTCATGATATTTAGTGTCACATTCAGAATAGAATTCATGCATAAAATTGTTTTATGGACATTTTGACAAAAAAAATTTATTTAAATATAATATTTTGGCAAAAAATTAACTTAGAATAATCTTTTTTCCAAATATTCTCCTTTTGTGAAAAATGGTTCTATTATAATATTATTTTGCCTGTATATAGCTCAGACCTCTCTATAGAGGCTCAACTAGAATTTTTGAAAAATTCACATTATTTTCTGAGTTACCACCCATTGAAATAATTATTCGCGTTTTTTTCTTAAAATTACTCCCCTCTGTTGTCGTAAAATATGAATAAACCCAGTTCTAAGTTATATATTTCAAAAATTCTAGTTGAGCCTCTGAACAGAGGTCTGAGCTATATACAGACAAAATATTATTCTAATAGAAGCATTTTTCACAAAAGAAGAACATTTGGAAAAAAGATTATTCTAAATTAATTTTTGCCAAAATATTGCATTTAATTAAATTTTTTAAGTTAAAATGTCCTTAAAACAATTTTATTGTCCTTAAAACAACTTTATGGGTATATTCTAATCTAAGTGATACTAAATATCATGAATATTATCCATTTATGCGCTTTTGAAAATCACGGTTCTGAACGTAGTCGGATACCCTAAGAAAACAGTTAAAAATTTCGGTATGTTATAAGCTATAGAAAATCTATATAGTACACTTTTTTTAGATTAACTGCAGAAATAACCATTTGGAATAAATGCATACTGTTTGGAAAGTACCATTTTTAACAATTCATACAATTCCAATTGTCAAATATCTGACTTGACCAAACAGAAGCTTTGTTTATGATTATATGTACAGGGGAATTTATAAAGTTAACATTTTTCAAATGCTATAAGACATTAGCAATCAAAACAAGTACAACCTCATCGAACCGTAAGGTAGATGTATACATAAGGTTGTTGTAAACTTGTGGGTTCTTTTCGGATCGTGTTCGAATTGTGACAAGAAATTAATTGCTGTCAGGATTTTGTCCTACTGTTTATTGTATATCTTCCTTGGGACATTTCATAAAACAAAGAATATATTCAGATGCTATCAGATTACAATACATCGTCCAGCCGTATCTTCTTTTTCCCGACCACCTCTTTTTCGCTACCGCTTTCCTTTTCTCCCTCTTTCCGACCTCTTCTCTCCTCTCGTTGCCAGGTCTTTCTCTCTATATCGTGTGTCTCGTTCGACCTGTTGCCAGGTGCAGGCAGTAGATCCTTACAGTTGTGTTCGGTAAAAGTAACATACGGGAGCTTAAACTAAACGCGAAGCATATTTTAAGACGAAAACGTATCTCAATTTAAATGGAAATTTGTAATATTATAAACCATACCTCTGTTAACAGTATAGTGTTTTTAAAATTTTCAAAATATTCCATGAATACTTTCTTTTTCATTTTAATATGTGAAGGCATAGCTCAATTAATATCAAGGTATAGGAGAAGAAAACGTGAAACACATTTTATACCATAAAAAGGAATAAACTCGGTTAAAAATGGTAAGTATAATAAAAAATGCTGCTTTCTAAAGCATAGTGAGAAGCCAGAATATCATATTAATTTTTTATTTCTTTTATATCTGAAAAATTGTTCCAAATTCGGGTCCTGATCTTTAACACTAACCGAAGACAGCCTTAAAGTTTGTGCTTCGTCCCAGACGGAAGTGACAATAGCATGTGTATCATGTGACTAGTGAGTCCAAATGGCGGCGTGTGCAGTGGAAAAGGCTTTTTGTGCTCTCGAATTCAGTAAAATGTCACAGTAACACTTTTTTCGGATGTGTTAACTCTTTCATTGATGCCACAGTTGCAGAGGGACATTGCTCAACTTAATTCTCTATTTGACCACCCCACTGATCGGTCAGCGGATAAGATTACCTCAGTGAACATCTATCTCCCTCGCCGATAGATTGTACAAGTCGTGGACTGCAGCATGCCACCTATCCAATGGCTATCCAGAAGTTCAGACTTAACACTTGTGACGAATCTGTACGGAACCTTTCCACTAATATTCTTAGGCGTCTTTGGGGATTGTAAATTCGCGTATATTTCCAACCAACTCTAAGAGGAGAACGGGATATGCAAAGTAGATAGGGTATTTAAGCAGAGCGTTGTAAGTTAGCGAGGATGAAGGCAATTGAGCCAGCAGCATTAGTGACAACGTTTCTAGGATCGAATTGGATTACGATAGTGAAGCATTACTGCTAGTACTCAACGAAGGAACCTTAGAAGGTTAATATACCTGTGAAGAGATCAAAGTACTACCAGGTGATACATTCTAGTTTAATAACGCTTACAGCAAGTGTTAGTTTAATGAAATTAGTTTCAGCTAATAAAAGCTATTAATTCGTGTTGCATGTATTTCTCAGACCTCCTATTCCGGTAAACCCTTTTGATGTAGCGGGTAGTTATTGATTAATTTCATATTTCGTAATTTAATTTAATATCAAAAGTAAATCCCTTTTGTTTGACGTAGACATATAGATGCTATATGTCATTAGAGATTTGATATTTGAATCAAGTGAATAAATATAAGTTATTATTATACAAAAGGCGTCTGATCATTCTTTGCCTCAAATTAATCTTAGTGTCCAGGGTAGAACCCAGTGGGGGGTCTCACACACTTTGTGATTTCTATCTGTAGGGGTACGTAAGGAATAAAGCATTTTTCTCTTCTCTGCGTGTTGATCTAGAGTAGTGGTCTTCAAAATTTTCAACTCACGGAACCAATAGAACTTGAATGTGTTTTTGTGGAGCCTCTAAAACCGCGGTGGGCATTTTTAGGGTGACCCCTTCCTCTTAGACCTAATAATCCTTCCATCATACGAAGGTCTAGAAAACTGCATTTATTCGAATCTAAGCCACCATCGATTCTAAGTGGTGCCCCAAATTCTCAACAAGATTTTGTTAAAATTAAAAAATAGTCTAAAATGGTTGATCGATATCCAACTTTACGAAATTAAAATAAATTTAAAAGGAAAACTAATAAGAAGAGTGAATATAATTAGTTATTTTATCAGTATTATAAATTTTTAAATACATGCATGAAGCTGTAATTGCTCTAAATACCCCATCCAACAATTGTTTTCGCCTTCGCACCCGATTTTCAGTTGCATTACCATTGGGGAAAAAATGCGGCTTAGATTCGAGTGAATAAGGTATTTTAAAAAATACGGTGAAAAAAATCGAATTTTTAGAAAAAACTTCTAATAATTCCATTTTTTAAAAAATTAAATAGAAAATGCACTTCGTGATTTGGAGATTATTTTACGATGGAAATCGTAAAATTTTCTTGGTTCCAGGAAAAAAATTCGCTAAATAGAGAAATTCGTGAAATGGAGGTCCGATTGTTTTGCATATTTCCTTTTAAGTCACTACACATACGCCACTAGATGGACCAAAACACCTTGAAGAAATTAGAAGCAGTCCGTATCCCGGAGAAAGTCTGCCCACCCCTGCCTTGGAACAATATTTTTTTTCATGGACCCCATTCCATGTACACGCACACACACACACATACTTAGAAGAATATATCTCAAAATAATATTTAAAGTAGATTAAGGTATCCGCGACTATACGTTCTGACCCGTGATTTTAAAATGCGCATAAATGGATACTTTTCATGATATTTAGTGTCACTTATATTAGAATATATGTATAAAATCGTTTTAAGGACATTTTGATAAAGAGAAATTATTTAAATACAAAAATTCGGCAAAAAATTAACTTAGAATAACCCTTTTTCAAAATCTTCTCCTTTTGTGAAAAATGACTCTATTATAATAATATTTTGCCTGTATATATCTCAGACCTCTCTACAGAGGCTCAACTATGATTTTTGAAAAATTCACATTATTTTCAGAGTTATAACCATTGGAAATAATTATCGGCGTTTTTTTCTTAAAATTTCTCCCCTCTGTTGTCGTAAAACATGGATAAACCCAGTTCTAAGTTATATATTTCAGAAATTCTAGTTGAGCCTCTGAACAGAGGCCTGAGATATATACAAGCAAAATATTATTATAATAGAAGCATTTTTCACAAAAGGAGAATATTTTGAAAATGGGTCATTCTATGTTCCTTTTTTTGTCAAAATATTGTACTTAAATGATTTGTTATTGTAATACTGTTCTTAAAACAATTTTATATACATTTTCTAATCTAAGTGACACTAAATATCATAAATATTATCCATTTATACGCTTTTGCAAAATCTCGGTTCCAAACGTAGTCGAATATCTTAACATGTTATAGATACTTTTTGTAAAGGCAATTTTAAAAAAAATATTGTATTTATTATTAAAAAATTCTTTTATAAATTTTTAAATACAATTTACTTATTAATAATATTAATTTGTATTCCAAGTATCCTCAACTTATGCATTATACTTAGTAACTTTTTTTCACACAAATTGACTCTCTAGGTCAGAATTTCTCAAATTTTAAATATTCGCGACCCAATATTCAATCATCATTTTCATCGCCCCCCCGCACCATACAATAACATGATTTGAATTCAATAATACTCTACTTTGACACTAAAGCTACAATACGACTTTAACCTCTTACATGCCACCGACGTATATAAATGTCTCTCTCAGACAAAACATTAAGTTCCTGGGCGTATATATACGTCTTTCCGAAGTACGATCTTTTCTGTGCACTACTGCCCATAAAAGCTTTGGAATGCAATAAAAGGACATTGACAGTGCTTGCGTAGGATTTTCGTAATTCAGAGGATTGGCTTATTTATTCCTTTTCACCTCCCCTTCCCCCCCAAAAACGTCGAAATAGGCACGTCTACGTTTAAAAGGGTGGCATAGGGAAGCGAACCGTATAACTTTTAATCGGCAGTTAAGGAATTAATCGGAAACCGTACAAATTATTAAGGTAAGTGTTAATACAAGCCCATGGGGGGTCACTAATAATTATCAAACTTGTTCTTCACTTAGTATGGTTAAATTCATTATAAAATACATTGTATAGCACTGATACATTTATAAGTGTATTACATCAGTGTATAAAAGCTTATTTTGCATTTTATTATATTAGAAAGTATTTTGTTTACCCTAAGTCAATTAATAATTTTTTAAATAGTCTTTTGTTTTCGACTTTTCAACAGACTCGACCCCCCCTCATAGAGTTATCACGCCCCCCAAGAGAGGGGCACGCCCCACCGTTTGAGAAACACTGCTCTGGGTCTTTCGAAATGAAATGAAATCGCATTACATATTTCGATTTTAATGAGTTCATATTTTGTTTTTGTAGCCACTCACGTTAAGAAATATATTTCCCTTTTACACCATGTTCTGAATGGCATTAAAATACTAGCAGCTGCGTGAAATTTGCATGGATTTGCAACCTAAAATTTAGGAGCTGTTCTTGCTTGCATTTAGATTTTAACATGGTATCTGTTGATACGTTGTTTCTTCTTCATTATAGGTGTTTTTTTCCTTCAAAAGCAAAAAAAAGTACATTTTCCATTAGAAAACAATTTAGTTTTGAAACATATTGTACTAACTAACGAGTATAAAAACAATAGAATATTCACTGTCTAGTCAAAAATATATATAAAGATAAAACGCGCGTTTTAATGTTCATTCATTATATTATAATAAAATTTTAAGAAGTGTTAAAAGATAAAGTTATTATATATAAATAAAATGTTCAGTTTTAATTAAAATAAGGGATGAGCTTTAGATACTTGTAATTATAAAAACTTCTTATAGAACGTGAATCCATTTTGTATACATATTTACAAGTTTCTCTTCGAATTTTTTATTGGGGCTTGGGGAACCCCTGGGTTCCAAGGAACACAGTTTGGAGATTACTTATCTTAAGAAGCTGATATAGCGTATCACAACCACTATCTATGAACTTGATTCAGATACCTTAACACATGCTTGGACGAAAATGGATTGCAGTCTCAATGTATCTCGTGTGATTATGGTTTAAAACATAGAACATCTGTGATTGTTTTTAACAAAACTTTAAATAATTCTATACAATTCTGTTACAAGTAACATATAATAGCTTAAACTGCTCTGGATTTACAGTGCATTGAAACTGTATACTTCTTTAAGAATCACCTTGCATTTAGGGGTGATAAATACAACACATATGATGATCACCTTACCTATTTCATATAGATTCGATGGGATAAAGTTACATTCGAAACCTTGTGATACCCTACGGCCCGGGGGTTTCATCTCTTCATCTACGCAACCTAGTTTCGTAGGAATAAATGATTGATCACTCAAGTTCTCCATAATAAATCTAATTTATGTCTCAATATATATTAATCAATGCAACACAAGTTTTACTAGATGGGACTGATCAGGAGTGTTACCACGTAATTATCAATTCTAAGTAAAATAGCGCCTAAAATCCTACTCACTATCTTTACGACAAATTAACCTCGGAATCTTTATCTACTGTAGATTCTTTAATAAGCCGAAGTCCGTTCTATAAATAATATTTTACTAATATCTCATGGCAAGCAGCACCTCGGCTTTCCTTCTCTTCTTTTATTCCATTCTTCCACTATTATTCTATTACTATACGACTTTTATTCTGCTATCCGACTTCTATCCGACCTCTCTATTCGTCTTTCCGGCTTCTATCTTATACACACACGCGAATGCTAAAGATCCAATATATATCCATTAACTAATCTACATATCGCGGTTTCTTCATCAGAGAGTTGTATTAAAATAATGCCATTCTGGCCCCAAAGATTCCCCATGAGGATTAGTGAGAAGGCTCGATAAAACCCTGTCATAACCTTCTCTTCCTATTCCTTTGCATTTCTTTGGTCTCCCTCTTCTTCTGCTAAGCTTTGCGATTGTCCCAAATTACAGCTTTAGTGGTTGGTCAGCACCACATGTTTCTCGATTGTGTGTTGAGGTTATTCAAGGCTTTCTCTCATTCTTTCTCTCTCTCTCTCTCTGTTTCCCTGTCCTCCTCACACTAATTGTACTTATGTATTATATTGAGCCTTGGGTAGCCTAGTGGTTAGAGCATCGGACTCTAGACTGGAAGGCTTGGGTTCGATGCCCGATGACACCAAATACCCTCCGAGTACACACGGAGTACGTGCTCGCTAAATCAGTGGGTCCGAAAGTCTTGTAGGCTGTCGCGGCTGAAACCACAAGTGCAAATGGATGGAGAATATTTCCCTACCCTCCAGTTCCATGCCTAAATTGTGGAGGTGGAGATCGAGTGTGTCACCATCTATCGAAAAGAAGTCAAACCTGTCTCACAGGCTCTGGCAACATTCATTCCTTCCATTCGGGAATTTCACCGAGATAATCGTACTGACACCTGTATGGTGCTCAAGGCTAAGGCCAACGACAGGCGTATTTCTAGCCCCTTGCCGCGATGAATTTCGTGAGCCTCGATCTGACTTTATCAGACAGGTGGCATTAGCAACAACAGCATGTATTATATTAAAATCAAAAGACTTAGTCAAATAACACAATATACAGCCGATAGTGGTAAACCAGTTCTGCGCGTATTACAAAACAATACAATGGCAACATTAAGCAAAGTCTTGAATTGGTGACGTTATTTTATTAAGCGAAAATGGTCGATTATTCATCAATCCTATTGTATCTATTTTTTACATACAGTCGGACCTCTATTTAGAGAAGTCGCTAAATGCCAAAACAAGTTCATTATGTGGAAAATTCGTTAAATACAGATTCATCTTTTAATGTACTTTGAAAACACATGAAACAAATTTTAAAATCTTAAACACTATCCATTATTAAGAAAAAGTTATTATACACACTTTATTTGTAAGTAAATATCTGTTTATTTTACAAATCTGACCATCAAATAAAATCTACTAGGAAAACAAGAACAAAAAATAATGTTCAGGAATATCTTGTATATATATATTCAACTTTAAGAAATAATTTTAAATTAAAATTAATGAATTTTAATGACATTTTCTAATTTTAAGCATACAAGCGATTTTAAACATGCATTATTTTATAACCAGGAATTTTAAGCATTCTTAAATTTAATTTCTGATAAAATCCGTTAATTTTATTTGAATTTTTTATTTGAAAAATTACGGCAATTTTATCGCTTTAGGTGAGTTAGGCATCTGGTAAAACTAGCTGAAGGCCATTGATCACCATAAAATGTGTTAAAAGAGAATCATTTTAAATTTTCAGTAAATATTTTTAAAATAGAAAGAAAAGAAAATCGAAAAACAACACAAAAAGTTCGTTAAATAGAAATGCATTTCGCTACTTGGAGGCTATTTTACAAACAACAAAAATAGTAAGATATTCTTGGCTCAGGGGAAAGTTCACAAATTTTAAAAATTCACTAAATAGAGGTTAGTAAAATGTAGACCCGACAGTATGTAAGTATATATACATACTCTAATTATATAGGGTGTGTAATAACGCCTTTATTTTACATTGATTGGTAAAATTTAATTTAGTTTTTATTTTAAGACTTTACATATATTAATAATACTATCATTTATAAATGATAAAAAAATTACAGACAACCCATGATAGAAATGATTAAAAAAATATTTTTTCCTATGTATTTTATGAATTACATGCTGCATCTGTATTAACATCATGTGATAAATTATGTGACAATTAAACTGACTACATTAGACCAGTGTTTGTTTAACTGTGGGGCACGACCCCCTAGGGGGACGTGATAACCCTACGAGGGGGCGCGAGCCTATTGAAAAGTCGAAAACAAAAGTTTATTTAAAATAATTATTAACTTACTGAAAGTAAACAAACAAATACATTCTAACATAATAAAAAATAAAATATTCATTAACACTATAATACACTTATAAATGTATCAGTACACACTGTACAATCTTTTTTGTAATTAATTTAACGATATTAAGTTAAGGACAAGTTTAATAATTACGAGTGACACCATCGATTTGTCATGTATAAAATTATAAGCCAATATTAAAACTTATCTTGATAACTTGTACGATTTATAATTAATCCTTCAAAAACGATTAAAAATTACGCGATTTGTTCCCCAATGCCGCCATTGAGCACGAAGGTAAGTGTATGTGGTGTATTGAGGGTGGGTGGTGGCAGAAAAGGAATACATATGTACATCCTCTGAAGTAAGTAAGCCCTTCGCAAACACTTTCAAGGCTATTTTATTGCTTTCCAAAGCCTTCGGAATAGTTTTATGGATAACAGTTCACAGAAAAAATAGTATTTCGGAAGAACGTATATATACGTCTGGGGCCATTAATGCACTGGCTGAGTGAGACCTTTTATATACGCCGGGGAGGACTTGAGGGGTTAAAGTCGTATTGTAAGTTTAACGTCAAAGTATGATATTATTGAATTTAATACATCGTTATTGTATGGAAGAGGGCACGATGAAAATTATGATTGGATATTGGATCGCAAGCATGGAAAGTTTGAGAAGCACTGCATTAGACTATTACTATTTAAACATGACCGAAAACTGAGAAAAAACAATTAATGTTAACTTTCATGGTAATATTTTTTTTTGATAAACTATTTTTATTTTTATTTTTAGAATGTTAAGCCTTTCCTTTTTTATACACTTCCTTCCGTGCTACTTAAAATAGCGTTGCTATCTCTTAACGGAAGTAATTACAGCAGTAAAGTAAGAATCGATGCACCTATCGCTGTTTTCCGCTCCTTTTGCCATGCTGTTGATAGATCGAGCATGTTTGTCTTCAATAGCTATCACCAGCTGGTGGTCCGTGAAAATTTTTGAGGGTCCACAGAAAAATCAGGGCGTTATTTATATTTTTATGAAACTTTCGTTGGAAAAGAATAACAAAGTGTATTATGGAATATGGATTATGCTACAGAAGTTCCTTCGCACTTTATTTTGACATTTAATTTTTATCTCAATGCCGTCTTTTCTTCTTTTTCAATTCCTACTAGTAGCTCACAATCTCTATATATTTATTTACATATTTATTTACTTATCTGGGTGGAAGTTTCAATCGTTAATAAAATACGTTTTAAAGCACTCAATTGAGCTGAAATTTTATATACAGGCTTATTTTGGATGACAATACAATTATGTAAAAACAATCAATAAAAATTAATTGATTAAAACTAATTATTTAAAGAATTACAAATACAACCACGTTGGCATCATTTTTGGTGACTTAGCGACTCTTTTGGCGACTTGTGTCAAAACTTCAAAAGGTTTTTTTTCTCACCTGTTAAAGTGTTCAGTTGAACTGAAATTTATATTGGATGATAATACAATAATATAATAACAATTAATAAAAATTAATTGATTAAAACTAATTTTTGAAAGAATTGCAAATACAACCAACCACGTTGGTATCATTTTTTGTGACTTAGCGACCCTTTTGGCAACTTGTGTCAAAACTTGTGAAAAGGTTTTTTTTTCTCACGTGTTAAGGTATTCAATTGAAATGAAATTTATATACACGATTGTTTTGCACATGACAATGTGATACTTTAATGATAACTAATAAAAATTAATGACGACTTAATGTTGTGATTCTGTCATATTTATATACATATTTATATTAATTGTAACTATTTAATAAAAAGTAGCTAAAATACAGTTTAATTTTGTTGATCTAAGTAGGAATTGACTTAAATTTTTTTTATATTATTTCTCTCTCTCTCTCTCTTTTTGTAGTTATTTACTCTTATTTGATAGCTGCGATTCTTGACAATAGCTTTATAGCTTGAATTTTCCATGAAATCAAACTTTTTCTAAAGATTGCCATGCAAATTTTACTCCATTCCTTTTGAAATGTCTTCCAAAGTCTGTTCAGTGTTCTTGGATGCCGAAAGCATAAAAGCTCATTGGAGATTAATTAGGTGATTTTACACGTATTTAATCAAATGAGATACACTTTATTCCTGTTTATGATTCTTCATTTGCTTAATAAGCGACAGTTGACTTAGACGAGTGACTAGATGCTAGGCCATATGAAACTCAACTTTCTCAATGTTCTTTCCATATAAGGGCAGCGTTCCGTTTTCAAAAATTGATTCTAAAATATTCGGCTAATAGTAGAGGGAATTTATTTTGGCTTTATTTGAGACTTTTTTTTATTTTTAATTTGCCGTTGTTTGAAAATCCTGCAAATATCTTTAATCCCTTCGGGAACTTTACTATACACTGACGAAGACATTTCGTACCGTCATTTCCCTCAGTTGAACAATAAAAAATTGATCTTCTACTACTGCATTCACTTTAAAATACCCATACCTCAATGAGTGTTATCATAAATTTATAACTAATTAATAAGTTATGGCAACCCGGTAGTTGCAGATGCAGTTTGGGACACTAGAATTATCAGACATTGCTATACAAAATAGTTACTTTTATTTCAGACTAATCAATTTACGATCAATTAAATATAATAAATCGAAGGAGAAATCCAAAATAATTTCCTACTTTAAGGTAAAAGAACACCTTCGAAGAGAAAAGTTTTTGAATTAACCTGAATTTTATCTATAAATGCATATTTTATGATCTTATGGGTCTCTAAAATTAGAAAAACACCCAAAAAAAGTTTTGTTAGTGTACATTTTTACTGTCAAAAGGGTATTTTATAAAAAAAAAAAATAAGCAAAAAATAAGACTTTACGCAAAACATGATAACTGAAAAGAAAATAAATATATTGGCATTTTGTAAATTGAATAATATAGCATACAACCTTATTCTGGGAATATACTCTTATTTTTTGGTAGTATAACCATTACATGGGAAGTGAATGTGTTTCGAGCTTCTTAACTTTGAAATTTTTTTTAAAAGCTATTGTAATTTTCACTTTATTTCTATATAAAAAAAATTTCTACCCAACATAAAATCTTAAGAATAGTCTATTCCATGTATAAGTATTTAAAAAAAATATACATATAAAATTTTAATTTCATTCAAGCATAACTTTTTGAGATATTGTGTTTTGCGGTAAGAAAAAATGTAAAAAAACTCATTTTGAGAAAACGACAAAAATAACATTAAACTAATCTGATTGCAGGAAAAATACTTACTTTCTTATTAAAATGCACCAGATTTATAATTATTTACCTCTTTAACTTCTAAAACACTGTTTTTCTTCTTTTTAAGTGCTATTAAAATTTTTCTGTGTTTCTTTGTTTTGGGGTCTGCGTTACGAATTGATTCACGGATTCTGCATTTATCTAAATGTTTATACGACCTTTGAAAAAAATTTCTTGAATTAACCTGAATTTTGCCTGTAAATACATATTTAGGATCTTATGGGTCTCTAAACTTAGAAAAACGCCCAAGAAAAGTTTCGTTAGTGTACTTTTTTAATGTCAAAGGGGTATTTTATAGGGGGTTTATTTAGGAGTATTATTTTGAAATGTTCTATTTTAATTTCTGACTAAATATTTGTATATTAATTATAAAATATTTCATGTCATATACCATGAAAGAGAAACGTAAACAAACAACTTGGGCCACTTCCGGTTAGCAGAAAACCATTTCCTGTCATAGAAATTCATGATCAAGTAATATTAAAAAAAAGCTCTGTGTGTAACTCGGCTTCTAATTAAGATAGAAACAAAATGTAAACAGATTTTTAAAGATAAAAGATTGAATTTTAATATATTGTCACGGAGTTCGAAAGAAGTACACAGTTCAATTAAACAAACAATTAGATTTATTCTAACGCTGGGAGCTCGATACAACACTGGACTGAGAACATGCCCAACTGGCGATGAACTCTGCTTTTATACACTTCGGAATATTCGAGAAATACCCAGTATGCACTCTAAAGAATGATCTGGATTCATCTAGAACCTAGAGAAACAATACATTAAAAACGAGAACAAAATTCCAGTCTTTGGATAAATCTGCCGGGGCCGGGATTCGAACCCGAGACCTGAGGAAGTTCAGTCCAACGCTCTGCCAACTCGGCTATCGGGACCTGTAGCAAATTATGCGTGCGGCATTGCTCCCCTCGAAAAAGAAGACAGCGCCCGCTGTCACTTTGTTCAAGGGTCTTTATTCTGGAACGAGTGATGGGTTCTTTGTATGATTCTTTGGGAGGAATATCCTCGGTTTCGATTTGCTCGGCGGGATCATGGTACGGTTTCATACGCAGTACATGGACAACTTCTCTTAGTTTTCTTTTTCGTGAAGCAGGATCAAAATCTTGTACTGCGTAAGTCACGGCTGATAAACGGCGTAGCACCTGATACGGTCCGAAATACCTTCTTAAGAGTTTTTCGGAGAGACCGACTTTTCTCACTGGAGTATAAATCCATACGAGATCTCCCGGAGCGTAGGATACCATTTGGTGTTTGGAATCGTAACGTCGACGATCTTTGTCTTGAGCTCTCAGAGTTTGCACTCGGGCTAGCTGTCGTGATTCTTCGGCTCTGGCTGCTATCTTGGTGATGTTATTGTCATCAAAATCGTTAGGACAGAATGGTAGCATTGTATCTAGTGTCGTTTCCGCTTCACGACCATGAAGAAAATAGAACTGCGTAAAACCTGTGGTCTCTTGTTTAGCGGTATTATAAGCGAAGGTTACAAATGGTAGAATTTCATCCCAATTTTTTTCTGCTCTACATCCACATACATTGACAACATGTCGGCCAAGGTCTTATTGAAGCGCTCCGTCAGTCCATTTGTTTGGGGATGATACGCCGTTGTGAAACGATGATCAATGTTACACAAGTCGACGAGAGGAAACAAGTCTGGATCGAAAGACGGCTCCACGATGTGTGATAATTACTCGAGGAGCTCCATGCCTGAGGATAATTTCTTCAAGTAAGAACTTTGCTATTTCGTCGACTTCGGCTGTCGGCAAGGCTTTTGTTATTGCATATCGCGTTGAGTAATCCGTGCAGACTATTATCCATTTGTTTCCATGAGCAGACTTTGGAAATCTCCCAAGGAGATCAATTCCAATGCGATGGAAAGGGGCTATAGCTGGAGGGATGGGAACTAAACGTCCAGGTGGTCGTTGAGGAACGGATTTTCTCCTTTGGCACTCCCGACAATGCATGACATACCGAACGACATTTCGGTACATTCCCGGCCAGTAAAATCTCTTGCGAATCCTGTCATAAGTTTTCGCGAAACCAAGGTGTCCTGCGGTGGGGGCGTCATGAAAGTGCCTTAATGTGTCTGCTCGTAGATGTTTAGGAATGACTGGTAACCACAACTTTCCATCTGGATCAAAATTCTTCCTGCAAAGGATACCGTCGATGAATCTGAATTCATCGTTTTTGGATGAGTTGCTCAAAAGTTTTAATTTCGCAAGGTCTTGATCTTTTTTCTGTTCCATCGCAAGGTTCATACTCGTCGTGACTGCTAAAAACTTGTCTGGTGTTTCCGTTTCCTCTTCCACCGGATTTCTCGAAAGACGTCGGCGTCACTATGCTTCTTACCGGTTTTATATTTTACGTCAAAATCATGCTCTTGAAGTCGGAGGGCCCATCTAGCAAGCCTTCCTGAAGGATCCTTTAAATTCATGAGCCAGCACAAGGAATGATGGTCAGTTACAACAGTAAAGTGTTTTCCGAATATGTACGGCCGGAATTTGTTGGTAGCCCATACGATGGCAAGACATTCCCTTTCTGTGGTGGAATAATTCTTTTTGGCTTTTGTCAGAGTTCTAGAAGCGTATGCTATAACTTTCTCGACATTATTCTGAATTTGTACTAGGACAGCTCCGATACCGTACCCGCTTGCATCAGTATGGATTTCTGTAGAAGCTCTTTCGTCGTACATCCCCAATACTGTGTGGATCCGAAGTAAGTGCTTTCTTAAGACTGTTAAATGCTTCCACCTCTTCAGGACCCCAATGAAACTCCACGCCACTTTTCAGCAACGACTGCAAAGGTTCGGCGAGATAACAGAAACCTTTAATAAATCTTCTAAAGTATGAACAAAGGCCAAAGAAAACTTCGTATGTCATGTATATTCTTTGGAGTGGGAAAATTTCTTACGGCTTTTATTTTGTCGGGATCGGGACGAACGCCATTACTAGATACAAGATGGCCTAGAATCTTTACTTCTTGGGCAGCAAAAAGACACTTCTTTGAATTTAATTTAAGACCAGCTTCCTGAAGACATTTTAGAACAAGTTTTAATCGTATAAGATGGTCTTCAAAAGTTTCTGAGAACACTATTATGTCATCTAGGTAACAAAGACACATAGTCCATTTAAAATGGCGTAGCAAATTGTCCATCATTCTCTCGAAGGTCGCAGGTGCATTACAGAGACCAAACGGCATGACTTTAAACTCGTATAAGCCTTCGGGGGTAATAAATGCCGTCTTTTCACGATCCACTTCGTCTATTTCTATTTGCCAATAACCAGATCGGAGATCCATGGAAGAAAAGAACTTGGCACCTTTCAGACAGTCGAGCGTATCGTCAATACGAGGCAGAGGATAAACGTCTTTTTCGTGACGCTATTCAGCTTGCGATAATCGACGCAAAAACGCCAACTACCGTCTTTTTTTTCTTACGAGCACAACGGGTGATGACCAAGGACTTTCAGAGGGTTGGACGATACCTTCATCAAGCATTTTCTGAACCTCTTCATGAATGATGCGTCTTTCAGTCGGCGAGACTCTGTAGGCTCGTTGGTTGATTGGAGCATGATCACCAGTAAAATTCCTGTGTTTCACATTCGTCTTCGCGGCTGTCGACTTGTCGGTCTTCGTGAAAAGCCCAAAAAATTTCCGGAGTAGTTCGGATAGCTTGTTTCTCTGTTCGTCACTTAACTCGGGTGACATCATTAACGAACAATTCATCTGTGACTCCGAAGTTTCTTGCTGGTCATCCAAGCAACCCGATGTGTCGGAAATAACACATAGATGCCCTTCATTTAGTGGTTCAGCTTGGCCTATGCACATTCCTCTAGGGATGATTTGGTTTCGGAACTGCAGGTTGGTAACCCAGACATCACTTTTTCCGTTACGATATGTGGATACCATGGACGGTGTAGCAATATTTTTCTCGAAGAGCAAATGTTTGCTGCCGTCTAGAACTACATTTATGTCTCCTCGGGTTTGATATCCTGATACTGTTATTCTAGTTAAAGAATGCGGCTTAAGTGTATAGTCTCTGGTGGCATACAAATTCCAGGCGTCAGGCGCTGTGGAGTCTCGACAGATGTCTTCTAGAACAAGTTCATTTTGTCCACAGTCTATAACGGCTTGAGACGCCTCTAAAAAGTCCCATCCTAGGATGACGTCATTACTACAATGGGATAAAACAATAAATTCAAAAGGCAGTTCTCGATTGTTTATACGGACACGTAAAACACATTTCCCTATCGGCCGAACAAAATTTCCACCCGCAACTTTCAGCATAACGCTCTTGGCATCAGCAAACAGAACTTTCTTTAAAAATCGGCGATACTTATCGGATATGACAGAAAACGATGCCCCAGAATCTACTAGAGCACGTATCGGCTTCTTATCTATTATTACGTCTAGTTGGTTACCAGTCATCTTGGCGGTCGACGGAGGATTTCCAGTACACGCGGCCTCAACTCCTTGGAAGGTCGCTCTCTTTAGTTTTCCTCGCTCCTACGGCCTGGCGACTGACTGGATCGGCGATATGGCGACGGGGATCTGTAACGACGTATTGGGGATCGGCCTCTCGTGGGACTTGGCGTAAAACGGCGAGAAGAGTTTGGTCGGCGTATTTCTTCTTCAGTGCCAACGTCGTCGAAGTTCCGTCGGCGGTTTCGAGAGTTGTCAAA
Organism: Trichonephila clavipes; assembly: GCA_019973935.1. Taxonomy (NCBI): domain Eukaryota; kingdom Metazoa; phylum Arthropoda; class Arachnida; order Araneae; family Nephilidae; genus Trichonephila; species Trichonephila clavipes. The sequence goes on from BMAU01017888.1 coordinate 60,222, forward strand.
GACAGCCTTCTCTCTCGGCAGTAGCGCATTACATGTCCAGGACGTCCGCAGTGGAAACAAACAGGTCTGTTGTCAGCCGTTCTCCACACATCTGTTTTTCTTGGTTCAGGTGGGAATTTCTGAACAGGAGCTCTGTATTTCCTGGTTACAGCGGCGTATGTTGGTCGTGGTCTAGTTTCTGTAGGTTTTGTTGACACTGGGGCCAAAACCCTTTCAACTTCGTCTTGAACGATCTCTTCTAAGGATTGGGGATCGGAGTCCAAAGATTCTTGCGTCTGGTTAACTAGTCGATGGACTTCTTCTCGTACGATTGTGCGAATAAGAGAGACCAAATCAGTCTCATCCGTCAGGGATGCAACCGGTACGACGTTTGGAAGCCTTTCAAATCTCGGTCGACCAACTCTCTTCTGCTTCATATCTTCGATATAGTTGCACCATTTGATAAAACTTGCTGTGTCGTTGATTTCTCTCGTCAACAGGGCCTGATAAATATCCTCAGCAACACCTTTCATTAGGTGTGACACTTTTTTTCGTCTTCTTTCATCAGAGGATTTACCTCTTGGCAAAGTCCTAATACACCTTGTATGAAGGACTGTGTACTCTCGCCTGAACGCTGGGCTCGGCATTTTAGTTGTTCTTCTGCCCTTCTCTGGTATATTTTTGACGGTCACCGAAAAGTCCACTTAGTCCATTTTTAAACGCTTCCCAGGAATCTAAGGCGTCTTCGTTGTTGACATACCACTGTCTCGCAGTACCGTCAAGAAAGAAATAAACGTTAGCCAGGCACATCATGTCATCCCACTTGTTAAAGTTGGCTACTTGATCGTACTCTTTAAGCCATTTGAGAGGGTCTTCCCCAGGCGCTCCTCGGAAGGTCGATGGGCTCCTCCATTGCTGTAACGAAGGTGTTACTACAGCGGGCTTGGCTTCTTGCTCGGTCGGCATTTTTGTCCTCTTCCTACTATTTTCTTTTAACAGTCCGAATTCGGGGGATAATCCTCTTAACCGGAGGCTCCTGCGAAGGTTGTCGCTATTATCCACGTTTGACGTAATTATACCCGGCGCCTCCACCAAACTTGTCACGGAGTTCGAAAGAAGTACACAGTTCAATTAAACAAACAATTAGATTTATTCTAACGCTGGGAGCTCGATACAACACTGGACTGAGAACATGCCCAACTGGCGATGAACTCTGCTTTTATACACTTCGGAATATTCGAGAAATACCCAGTATGCACTCTAAAGAATGATCTGGATTCATCTAGAACCTAGAGAAACAATACATTAAAAACGAGAACAAAATTCCAGTCTTTGGATAAATCTGCTGGGGCCGGGATTCGAACCCGAGACCTGAGGAAGTTCAGTCCAACGCTCTGCCAACTCGGCTATCGGGACCTGTAGCAAATTATGCGTGCGGCATTATGTCCAAAAACGAAAAATCGATATTGTGACAAAAAATTGAGTTTTAAAGGTTACTCTCTCTCTCTGTCATCTTAAGCTTACAAAACAATCAATTAAACACTTATCTGCCTTTAATCCGATGGTAGAACACTTGTCGGATCTCTCCTATGTTGCTATTGCCCATTTCAAAACTTCTTTTCTCTCTTACTTCCACGTTTCCGAAAGGCAATTCTTTCAATTCCCTTGAATGATAGCGTAAGGACTTATAACTACAGTCGAACCTCTATATAAAGAACCTCTATATTGCGAATTTTTATATATAACGAACTTTTTCCTGGATCCTTGAACATTTCACGATTTTCTTCGTAAAATAATCTCTCTATAGCGAAGTGCATTTTCTATATACCGAATTTTTTTCTTTGTGATTCAATTTTTTCCTCCCTAATTTTAAAGTATTTCTGAACATTTCAAGGTATTTTCTCTTTTAAAATTTTATAACGGTCATAAATCTTCAACTGATTTTGTTAGGGTTCTAACTCGTGGAGAGCAATAGAACTTTGGGCGTTTCATCCAAGAAGTGCAACCATTGTCCAGTTCACTAGAAACATCTTCGATGTCCCCTTTCACACTTAATAAAGTTGCCCCGTTTTCTACTTATAAAATAATGTGTGTTTAATTTTTCTTGCATACTTTAAATTAGAAAATGTCCTTAAAATTCGTCAATTTTAAAATAAAATTATTTTCTTAATATTGAAAATGCAGTGTATTCTTCGACATTCTTTTTTCTTGTTTTCCTTGAGTTTCTCTTTCTTTCTTTTTTGTTTTGATGGGTAAGATATATGAAATAAACATATATTAATATTTAAAAAGGTGTGAATAATTACTTTATTTTATATATTGTGTTTATAAATTTAAAATATTTGTTTTATGTGGTTTCAACGTATATTAAAATATAAACCTCTATATAACGAATTTTCCATTTTACGAACTTTTTCCTTCGTTATATAGAAGTCCGACTGTATTTCTAACACGCCCAATTCGAGGGTTTGAATGGTCTTCAATTCAGCATTAAATTAAATTCTCTCTGAGGAAGATGGTTTTTAACTCAAATCACAGTTAAAAAAGAATTTCCCAAGAGGATTAACCCTTTACCTAGCGCATTATGATGTACTACGGTTTTTTTTATTCAATATTTTTTTTAATCCCTACATTGAAAATTAAGCGATATACATAAAAAAAAAAACTCAACTTTGGGAAATTTAAAATCCGTTAGAGCTAATTAATTAATTAAAGATAATCATCTGTAAAATTAATTATGTACACTGTTCCCTTAAAATAAACAGTCAAATCGTTTTCTAAGGTCTTCATTTACATAGAAAAAAAATAAGACACCTTTTGACATTAACTATTTTTTCCGATGAAAAATGACAATTTTTGCAATGCGCTGAAAACGCCATTTCTGCTCTAAAACTACTCGCCTCCTCGCTAAAATACTCATGACAGAACCCGTGCTGTCATATATCTTGAAAGCGTGTATTTCAAAGAATATTTCTGCTAAATATTGTCAGATTATTCGTAAAAATGGTTATTCTATGTAATGTTAAAGTGAGTGGTACTTATAAGTAGCGTCGGTAGATAAAGGGTCAATAGAAGGACCATGGATAGAACTCGTGACAAATTTACACGCAATCAAATATCGTAGTTAATATCCATCGCGTTGCTTTAGAGTACGACGTTAATATAAATCAAATCAAATCCTGAAAAATAATAAAGTATGCTTTCCTCCGACATTTAAAAACCCAAATTTGACTTTAAATGTGGATTAGTTTTTCGAAATAACTAAATATACCAATGCGTTGAGTGCATTAAATACTTATGAATAATATTGGTTGAAAATCTTTTAAATATAGGATATGGCTTAAAAGAACAAACTTCTCTATTTAATATTCATTTTGAATTCCAAATCTTTAGAATCTGTACATAAACAACATTCTCTAAACGGCAACTGAGCTCCTGTTCATTGTTTATTCTTTGTGTGCATGTTTTTATAAATCAAGTAAATAAATTATTTATCCTATTTATTTATTTTATCGGAAGTTGTACAAAAAGAAAGAAATGGCCTCATTCATCAAAATGAATATTTTAATCATCTTTTCATGTTTTAAATGTGTTGCGGTGTGATATCTATATAAACCAGTAATATCCTCTATACGATGCCGATCGTTTTGGCATGGTGGCTAAGATACTCGTTTTCGGATCGGAAGATACCCCCAGTTCTAATCTTCCTTCACATTAAGGAAATTCAATTAACGTTATAATGAATGAATTATATATTAACAATATAAGTATGATTAAGTCAGCTGATTTTACGCTATTTCTCACATACGGCATAAATTTAGACAATTTAATTGTAGTGTTATGAAATTTATATAATTAATGTTTAATTTTTTTTCTTAAAGTAGTGCAAATAATAAAATCTGCATGGTTAATAAATTAATATTACTTTCTATTGTGCATTAATTTAACGATAAAAAAATGTAAATATCGTAAGGAAAGCCGTATCTCACATTTTATGGCATTTCAACGGAAACTCTGTGAGATATTGCAGATACAACCAAGTAGGCATTATTTTTTGCTACAAAATCAAGCAACTTGGCGATTATTTTTGGCATCTATATGGATGCTTCTCGAAATTACTGAAGAAGTCTATACCACCGTGACCTATGACGTCAGCAAATTTTTCGAGAATGATCTAGAAGGTAACTGCGCTGACTATGAACAGTCGCTTGCTGAAACTGAGTAAGTATTACTTCAACTGCTGAAGCGTTCACTTGTCTACAACCAAGAGGCTGCTTGCGGACAATCTAACAGAACGTACCTGTACTTTTAGACATTAATAACTGTATCTGAGAACTTTGGAAGGTGTGAAAAAAACTTCTAGAAATAGTTCGAATTTTACTGCTCTCTCTGTGTATGTATCTTGTATTTTAAACTAATATTCTTTTTCAACATTAAATTTATTTGCTCTTGAAATATTTTTTTTCTTTGGGATTAATGGTATAAAATTCACGATGCACAAAAATATTTATAGTTTATTTTATTTAATTACTCCTTGTGATAAGTTTCTTAGAATATATATTTTTAAAAAAGTAAGCAGTCGCTTACAGGACACAAAGGATCACTATTGCAATTGTTTGATCTCATTAGGGATGCTAAATGAAAACATCCGAGGGCAATTTATCACCATGCGTATAGATATGCTGTACAGTACTGTCCTCAACATTGTCCCTCGGCTTCAGATATTGCTGTAGAATGACAGCCGAAATGATGGACAATTGTGATAAGGAGCATCGTTTATAACTAAAAATTTATTGTTATGTTAATTATTGCTGTTGTAATATAGAGTGCCATCTGTTGGTAAAATTTTTGCATTTTTCGTTTCAATAAAACCCCATATCATTTCAAGCATGTGTGTCAATTTTTACCTGTATCCCTACATTATTCCGTGTATTATTCAATTCTCCAATGTTAACGAACTTTTGGGTTATCCCGTATGTTATGCACCCAATTCAAAATTTATTTATTTTTAAATAAATTCAGTGATATAAAATTGAGTGAAACATTCTTAAAACTAAACAAGTAAAATAAAAAGAAAATTAACACAATTCCTAATTAGATCAACAATGAAAATTTTATTTTATAGTTACTTTTTACTGAATAGTTTCAATTAATATAAATATATACATATGACAGAATCATAACATTAAGTGACAAAACAGAAAGCAATTTTCCATTCTATGTATGGTGTTGGACTATTTTTGTTTGTTTGTTTGGTACTATTTATTCATTTATTAAATTCAATTATTCTAATAAAATATTATCCGTGTTTGAGTGGTTAGTGCATCGCACTTCCAAACCACGGGTCCGAGGTTCATACCCCGTGCTGGGCAAGGTTGACTCAGCCTTGCATCCCTTCAATGGGTTGATAAAATGAGTACCAAGCTTGCTTGGAAACTTAACACTGGGGGTTTTCGCGTCAAATGACCCCCTGACCGGAACATCTGCCAAGGTTGCGTATACTGAGTTGGGCACAATAGGCCTTGTCCCGCATGAGATGTCGTACCACCGAGTTAAGTTAATAAAATAGTATAGTAAAAAAGAAATCACATTCTCAGAAATTAGGGCATCCCACGTAAGATTCGAACCGACGACCTTAGAATTAGAAGTCCATCGCGTTATCCATTGCGCTACAGGGGCACAGCGAAAGATTTTCTTTTCTATATATGCTGTTGGACTTTTATTTTTGTTTGTTACTATTTATTCATTTATTCATTAGATTAATGAATTTTAACATTTGAAAAACTGTATTAACATCAAGTGTCATCCACTACAAATTAAAAAAAATGTATTTGAACTTAAATGGATGAATAGAAAGTATTTTTTTAACAATAGAAAATTTGAACAAGATATATATATATATATATTTAAATTCTACATATATAATTCTTTCCTTTCCTCTTGGTACATAGTATGACAAATTACAGGTGAAGGTTGGATGGCCGCAAAACTTGTTTAAACCTGCAATCCTGGTTCCTAAGGCCAGGAGTTTGTCATTATACTACTGTGCCTTCTTCCTAATTTTAGTTATCTTAGGTATATAACTATATGTTTATTTTTATATTTTCGCTTATATATTTGTGTATATGTATATATATGTATAAATATATATATATGTATGTATATGTATATAGTTATATATAGAAATTTTTTATATTGGATTATATATATATATCTACAAACAAGAGATAATTATTCATCAATCACATTCGAAAAAACACAAAGACAGTAAAAAGATCATACAATGAAGGACACCAGATTAAAAATAATAAAATGGATGCTGAAGTATTATAAACATTACTGACTTGGGACAGCTAATGTATAAAATAATGTATATAAAAGTGGGGTTGAACATGTTTTTTGGCGAGCCAACCTTCCCCCTTTATGTAAATAATACTGAGCAAAAATCTATTGAAAGTAATGGATAGGAATATCTAAATCCATTACAAGATAGACATAACTTACCTAAAAATTTCACTTGAAAATGTAGAGCCCGCGCTAATTCTGAGTGCAATAAATAAGTTTTTGCCAGATTCTGGACCCTAATGCAGATTCAAAGCATGTGAATGGCTGAAATGTAGCACTTAACAAAAGTATAAAAAGAATAGAAACAAAAATTAATAAGAGAGTTACAAATTACCGTAACTATAGGGACACTAGAGTATATATGGATTAAATAAAAATACGTATATATATATATATATATATATATATATATATATATATATATATATATATAACTTTAACTAATAATAGAGTATGGAGGTAACTGTAACTATATGAAATGTGTAAATTTACAGTATTAAACTATTATTAATCTAAGAATTTTCAATCCTTACAATTTTGAATAACTTTATTCATATAACTATTAATAAAAATAATTGGGTAGTTCTGATTTAAGCAATATTTAGTAAAATGTTTATAGTTATTTATTATTTCTTACTTTTTTTTGACACCAGAAATTTATTGCGCTGTATATAATTAATAAAAATATTTCTGAATATAGAAATATGTATACATTACTCTCCCAAATATATATATATATATATATATATATATATATATATATATATATATAGGGAGAGAGAAAACTAATAGTAGAAAATGAAGAACTGCTTCCAGGGTATATATATTATTGTTACAAAACAACTCGGTTTGTGTAGAGAATTGAAAAACATTATGTTTATATAGCATTTTTTTCTCTTTTTACAGACGTTGTGGAGCACATTGGCTGTCTTCGCAACGTTACAGAATCTAGTGATTGTACAGAGTATACGAGAAAAAAGCTACAAACTGTAATTGATATCCTTAGGAAAACTGAAGATGATGGTTCTGGATCATCCGCTGACACAATTTGGCAAACCTTTAATTGTTTGTAAGTAAAAATAAAGCAATATGTTTGGTAATTTTACATAGAAGTGTCTTATGTAAGATTTTAAAATTGAAGTAAGCCATGCATCTGTTTTTGCAAATCATTTTTAGGTTTTGGAGTAACAGTGAAGGTACAATGAAAATTTTTGGTGTAATAGTTGATACTCTAAAAGGCTCCTTAAAGTTCTGAAGTTCCATCCACAAGTATTTTTTAAACAAAAGTATTTTTTACTGGCTTAAGTACCCGTTCTTTGCACGAGTTAATTTTTTTAAAAATAAAATATTATTTTTATTGATATAATGGCTGTAAATGAGGAGTGTAAAACAAGGTCAAAACAATGCGTAGAAAAATGGAAAATATTTTTTTTTATGAGTGCATTTATTAGTTATCTACATTGTTCTTTAAGGTATCCGACTAGGTTCGGAGATAAAATTTTCAAAAATTGATTTTCTGAATAACTTTATTGTTTTAAAGAACATAAATAGGCTTAAAAAGTTATAAATAATTAACATGTGTCGCCCTTTTTTTTGAAAAAAAATTATTTTTAAGAAAATTTAGCAAAATGTTTTAAATTAAGAAAAACGTGATAAATAAAAATAAATAGCACATTATGCAATTTTAACGTCATTGATATACTTCTTGGTCCCTCTGAAGTGTCACAAACCTCAGGATGAAAAATATTTTAAGAAATAAATATATTTTATTAGCATTTAAATTTGATGGTCATGATTTTTCGTCAAAATTACTGCATGTTCTAAGCTAAAAATGGCTGTAAAATGTGATTAAATGTAGCTGTCTTAAAAACTGTGGTTTGTTATACACTGAAGGGCCCATAGCATATATGTTATAAATTTCATTGCTATGGATTGGATTATTTAGAAGATATCTCGTTTTTCGTGCACAGATTATCATGAAAAGTTCATTCTTCAAAAAAAAAAACTAATTAAAAATATTTTATTAGTTAGATAAAGTATATGCTATAAAAAGAACTTTAAAAACTCTCTAGATTTATGTATTGGCCCTTCTTCCTCATTAATTAATTTCTGTTTTCTCTAATGACCCAAACAACACCAAACATCAAACACCTAAAAAGTACTTTTTCAATCTAGTCGGATACCTTAAGCTCTCACAATGTATCTTGGGGGAGGGGGTTAATTTTGGCAAAAAGTTTTTTGTAACGGGTCTCTAATCCATGAAAGGCACGTTCCTACAAAATTTCTATTCTGTAGGTCTAAAATTCAAAAACAGGAATACTTATCCATACCCTTAAGCCCTCGCAACATCCCTTAGCAATCAATTTTTGAAAAACCTCTTTTGTAGCGGTTTTCTTCTCCATGAAAGGAGCGTGCCTACTAAATTTCAAGTGTGTTGGTTTAATGGTTCAAAAATAGGAAAATTTATGTATAACTCTCCTTAAACCCTTTCAATGCCCCCTTGGGATCAATGCAAGTAAAATAAGGATCCTTCTACAAAAAAAGGAGATCGAGGGCTACCACACCATATGATCAAACCGGGACTCATTTTTGAGTTTTAGTGGTACGAACAATTCGTAATACATATTGATTAATATCTTGTGTTACGAAAATGATTAGCAAGATAGATGACAATGCTATATAAAAAGGGTGTTTTTTTAGAGGTATAGAACTATAAATTGCAATAAAACAACGATGTATTATTCGATTGACATGAATTTTTTTTATTCGAAAGATAATCTTGTGGCATTACATTTTAAATATGATTTCTGGCATAGGACTGCCACGGCTGGATCGGTTGTAGTCCAATCTGGACGTCCAATTTTCGATGACTTTTTCCAACATTTGTGGCCGTATATCGGCAATAACACGGCGAATGTTGTCTTCCAAATGGTCAAGCGTTTGTGGCTTATCCGCATAGAGCAATGACTTTACATAGCCCACAGAAAATAGTCTAGCGGTGTTAAATCACAAGATCTTGGAGGCCAATTCACAGATCCAAAACGTGAAATTAGGCGGTCACCAAACGTGTCTTTCAATAAATCGATTGTGGCACGAGCTGTGTGAGATGTTGCGCCGTCTTGTTGGAACCACAGCTTCTGGACATCATGATTGTTCAATTCAGGAATGAAAAAGTTAGTAATCATGGCTCTATACCGACCACCATTGACTGTAACGTTGTGGCCTTCATCGTTTTTGAAGAAGTACGGACCAATGATTCCACCAGCCCATAAAGCGCACCAAACCGTCAGTTTTTCTGGATGTAACGGAGTTTCGACATACACTTATGGATTAGCTTCACTCCAAAACGCGGCAGTTTTGTTTGTTGACGTAGCCATTCAACCAGAAGTGCGTTTCATCGCTAAACAAAATTCGCTTATGAAAATCGGGAACAACGGCAATCTCGTTTTGGGCCCATTCGACGAATCTACGCCTTGCTTGATGATCGTTTTGATGAATTGCCAAACCAAACTGAGAATAAATCACTTGACAGCTGTTAAATCGGTCGTCATCTTGGAAAGTAATGCCAACTTAAACTTCTATACCTGGAAAAACACTCTTTACTAATGCAGCAAAGCTTAATTAGATCACTGTAAAATTTTGAACATAAGAAGCAAATTAGAATAAGAGTTTGAAGCATATGCACAACTGGAATTAAGGTATCCGACTACGTTTGGAACCATGATTTTAAAAATGCACATAAATAGGTATTTTTCATGATATTTAGTGTCACTTAGATTAGAATACATGTATAAAATTGTTTTAAGGACATTTTGACAGAAAAATTTATTTAAATACGATATTTCGGCAAAAAATTAACTTAGAATAACCTTTATTCACACACAAAATGTTTTTCTTTTGCGAAAAATGCTTTTATTATAATAATTTTTTGCCTGTATATAGCTCAGACCTCTTTACAGAGGCTCAACTATGATTATAAAAATTGCACATTATTTTCAGAGTTATAACCCATTGAAATAATTAACGGTGTTTTTTTCTTAAATTCTCCTTTTTTCTTTTTCTTCTACTCTGTTGTCGTAAAACATGGATAACCCCACTTCTAAGTTATATATTTCAAAATTTCTAGTTGAGCCTCTTTACAGAGGCCTGAGGTATATACAGGCAAAATATTACTATAATAGAAGCATTTTTCACAATATAAGAATATTTTGAAAATGGGTCATTCTATGTTAATTTTTGTTAAAATATTATACTTAAATAATTTTTATTGTGATAATATTATTAATACAATTTTATATACATTTTCTAATCTAAGGGACACTAAATATCATAAATATTATCCATTTATACGCTTTTGCAAAATCACGGTTCCGAACGTAGTTGGATACCTTAATATATTTTATTTTCCCATCGTCTAGGTGTACTCTGTCTGTCCTGAAACATTGGAATTGCTGTAGTGATACACCCTACATATGAAACATTTAGAATTTTCAAAAAATGAAAAAAAAGAATACTTATATATAAACATTCCTTAAAAACCTTTTTCTTCAACATAGTCTTTGACAGAATGCTCATACAAGACAGATTCGGCTGAGACCCCTCATTGGCTATTGTCTTTATTTTTTATGAATGATCTTTTAATCATGTGATCACATTGCTTAAGAAAACCAATTAGAATAAGAATCCCAGGGTTAGTGTATCGCGCATCCAAGCCATAGGTCCGGGGTTCAAACCCTGGACTGGGAAAGGTCAACTCAATCTTTCATCCCTTGAGTGGGTCTATAAAATTTGTACCAAGCTTTATTGGGAACGAAAGAATGACTGCTTTCACCTCAGATTGGTCACCTGACCGAAACATCTGCTCATGCCCCTCAGCGGTCAAGGCCATGAAAACTGAGATGGGCACAGTAGTCCTTGGCCCTTACGGGCTGTTGAGCCGCTGAGTTTAGTTTGAGCTACAATAAGGATGTTAAATTGTTTGAAGAATATTCTCACAAGAAAAGTTATTTAAACACCTCTCATTGCCAAAAAAGGGGGAAATAACGTTTTAAAAACATTCCCCTTTCATGAAAAATTTTATAAAATTATTTGTCATATATATATTTAAGACTTCTATACATAGTCGGAACTAGGTTTTTGAAATTTTTAAATTAGAAATAGATTTAACCACGTTTTAATACATCAGAGTAAAAAAAAATTTAACAAAAGACACAAATTATTATTATTTCAATTGGTAGAAATTCTGAAAATAATGTGAATTTCACAAACTTTCTTATTAAGTCACTGTAGAGACGTCATAGCTATGTATAGGCAAATTATTATTATTATTATTATAGATAATTTTCTTTATTAAAGGAGAGCGTTTAGAAAATATGTCATTCTTTCTGTATTTTTTGACAAAAAAATTGCATTTCAATCATTTATTCACGTAATAACATTTTTGAAACGTAATTTTATATGCATATTCTAATTCAACTGGCATTAAATATGAAAACAATCATTACTTTATGCGCTTTTTCAAAAGCACGGATTCGAATGTTGTCTGTCAAGTTAAAGTATCCGACTACGTTTGGAATCGTGATTTTTCAAAAGCAAACAAACAAATATATTTTTAATAGAGTATTCAATGTCACTTATAGTAGAATACACCTACAAAATTTGCTTTAAGAACAATGTTACAGTAAAAAAAATTATTTAAATACAATATTTTGGCAAAAAATGAAATTAGAATTGCCCTTTTCAAAACATTCTCGTTTAATGGAAAATGCTTCTATAATAACAATATTTAGCTTATATAATCTAAGACTTTTCTCCAGAGGGACTGAACTACGACTTTTGAAAAAAATTCGCATTATTTTCAGAGTTACTACGGATTGAAATAATTTTATCAGTGTTTTTCTGTTCAAATTTTTCCACTCTGATGTATTAAAATATAGATAAATCCACTACTAACATATATATTTCAAAAGTTCTGCTTCAGGCTCGGTACAGAGGTCTGAGCTATATATAGGCAAAATATTATTATTACAGAAACCTTTTTCATAAAAGAAGAACGTTTGGAAAATAAATAATTCTATGTTGACATTTTTTGTGGAAATTTCACATTTAAATCATTTTTAATTGTAATAATATTCTTAAAACAATTTCATGCGCGTAATCTAATCTAAGTGACCCTAAATATTACTAGAAAAATATTCGTTTGTACGCATTTGAAAAATCACGGTTCTTAACGTAGCCAGATACATTTAACACATCTTGAGGCTTAATAATGGTGTTGGATGGATATGAAATTTCCATAATATATACAGGATTATTCATAATTCCAAGGTATCGGAGCCATGTAATAAAAAAAAACACTAAGACGAATACAGCAAATAGAGAACGTATGAAAGCATACAGAAATTTTTAAAATTTTATCTACATGTTTTACATTTGTTCTACATGGGAGTCTTTGGTAACATAGTATAATCAATGCGACAGTCCAGTTCCTGTCACACTCCATTCTACATGGTATAGTAGAACGTCGGTTATCCGAAAAAATTGGGACCGGGCACCATTCTGATACGCGATTGTTCGGATAACCGAACACCAAATGCGATCCATACAGTATATGAAACCGGACAGTATAGAAATATGTAAAATCGTCACATGCGGGGAACGTGCTTGAAGAAAAAGCAAAATAGGTGCAAAATGTCGCAATTTAATCTTTATTGTGGAAAACAATCACTTATTTTTCGTTGTACCATTGTACACCTTCGTGTTTTTACTGCAAGGTCTCCGATTCTCCTCAGCAGCAGTGAGTAGGACAACACTCTCTGATTGCTGTTCGTACCACTCCATAGCAAGCTCTAAGCAGAAAACGAGTCAGCATTTGATGGACTCTTGCTACTTTCATTGTTGTTGTCCTCGTCTTCATCCATTTCATCGTCGACAGGGTTGGATACTTCTTGTACGGAAGTCACAATCTCGTCATCATTTAGCATTTGAAATCCAGTCTTTTACATCGCATGCCATCCAGGTTTCTACATCTTCATCGCGTTCTTGAAATCCTGAGATCGACTGGACAAAGCCGTTAATCTCATTCCTGTCGTCGTCATTGAAGTCTTTTTCACCTTCTATATTGACAAAAGTTGACCAAAAACAAACTAGTACGGATATTTGACGCAACAGATACAAACGTTCGGATCAAGGATGTTCTATAATACTACCAAAATTATTGACAGCACATGTTATTCTTTCATGCAATTCTGATACATCACGTGGCAAAAGGGTTACGACAGTATTTCTCAAACTGTAAGGATTGCCCCCTGGGGGGGAGTAACTCTGTGATGAGGTCACGAGCATATTGAAAAATTGAAAACAAAAGATTATTTTTCAAAAAAAAATATTAATTTACTGAAAATAGGCAAACAAAATACATTTTGTCATAACAAAAAATAAAATGCGCATTTACACTGATATAATACACTTACAATGTATCAGTGCTGCACAATGTTATGATAATTAGCTTAACTATACTAAGTTAAGAAAAAGTTCGATAATTATCATTGACCCCCATGGGTTTGTTATAAATAAAATTATATACAAAAATGAACACTTATCTTGATAATTCGTACGGTTTATAATTAATCCCTTAACTGCCGATTAAAAGTTACGTGATTCACCCCCAAATGCTACCACTTTCCACGTAGGTGTTCTTATGGGATGTACTGGGGGAAGGGGGAGGAAGAAAAAGCATAAAAATAGGCAAATCCTCTAAAATAAATAAATCCTTCGTAAACAATGTCAAGGTCCTTTTCTTGCATCCCAAAGCTTCGGAGTAATTTTATGAATAGCAATGCGCAGAAAGGATCGTACTTCGGAAAGACGTATATATACGTCCAGGGCAATTAACACTTTGGTTGGTTGAGTCGTTTATATACGCCACAGCGTGTAAATGCGCCGCAGGCACTTAAGAGGTTACAGACGTATTGTGGCTTTAGCGTCAAATGATTGTATTATTGATATCAATATATTGTTATTGTATAGAGAGAGAGGCCATGATGAAAATTTTGGTTGAATATTGGGTCGCAAATATTGAAAGTTTGAGAAACACTGGGATACTAAAACTCGGGTCTTAAGTAAAAGACCGAGTTTCTTGGGATAACATGGCAAAAGATAGCATGTGCTGTCAATAGTGTTGATAGAACCATATTGAGAGTTGTGTGGTAGAAACTGAATTATTGCATTGATGTATGCCTCACATGTGACCGAAGATTCACATGTAGAGCACCTGTAAAATATGTAGATAAAATTTGAATTTTTAATACCCTTTTTAATACACTTTTATAAGTTTCACTTGTATGTAACGGAATCTTTGAACACGATTTTTACCCACTTCAAAAGGTCAGATTAATTTGAAATTTTGCACACTTGTCAAGGATCGATGACAATACAATAATATCTGAAATTTGCTCCATTGTCCTGATCAGGATCACCCGGATTAACGATTTCCCATTTTCAGATCCCATCCCGCATCTTGACGACTAATTTCAGATTCCTTTTCCAGAGTTGGCGACTAATTCCATATATGGCGACTGAAAGATCAAGTTACAACTTAGTTCTATTAAGTATAAAAAAGGGTGTTTTCTTAGTTCATTTAGACGACAATTTATTTTATTATTGTATCCCTTTATGATTTTTTTACGCTGTATTTGTCTTAAATTTTCGTTAGACATCATTCCGAAACCTTAGAGGGAATTCTTAATAACCCTGTACTTTGGAATATCTTATCATATAAAGCAAGTTGATTTTATTATTCTTACAGACATTTTTGATTTTTTACCATTTTTGGAACATTGAGTAATTTTCTAATAATAAAAATTATGACTTCCTTAGATTTGAAATACAGACAACAGTCTGTTTTGTTGCTAAAACCCAAGAGATGTGTGGAATGGGTGCCAAGGATCTTATAGATCAATTATTGGAGCGAACAGAGTATTTAGAACCGTTTTGTGAAGGAACGCAACCTGACGAAATAGAAGCAATTATCGAAATCCTCAAACTAGATGAAGAAGAACAAAACGCTCTGAAAGAATTTATTAACAGGGAATAGAAACTTTATGCTTAAGAAACTATTCTGTATTTGTATTCATGAAAATGTATTTTGTTACAACATAATAAATGTTTTTAAAATGCTAAAATTGACATGAATGATTCTGATAGTTCAGTTGGTTTACTTATTAAAGTTCATTAAAAAAAATGGTGCGCGGAACGCCACGCGATAGAAGAGAAACTTCTTTGGTGACGTTGGAACATTGGTTATTTGCTCTAATATTCCAAACTGACAGTGTACATGTCTCAAACGCCTAATTTGCATGAAAAGTATTTGTGGTGAATTGAGTCTTTTTCTGATACCAAATCCAAAGTAGGAAGATATACTGGAATTTCTCGGTATACAAAACTGTTATAGTTTGATAAATTTCGTATACTTTTCCTACATTCTAACACACTTTAATGTCTTCTAAATTAATTCCCCCCAGTAAAATATTTTTCTTCTCACCAATAGGCGTTCTCAAATAATCTCTAAATCATAATCTATCACAAATTGAACACCCGTGACCGAAAGGATTCTCAACGAATAGCTTTTGAAAATCTTTGTGAGCATTTTTATGGGTGAGTGAATATTAACGGCGCACTGTTCAGCTACACGAGGGCTTTTGGCGACGGACTTCGCAATTTTGAATCATGATCAAGTGACGAGGACGTCACCTGAGCTGGCATTCTACCCTCTCCTAACTACCACACCACACCAACGGAAGGACATTTGAGCTCTCGACCGATTTAACGTGCATCGCTCCCCTACACGGCGGGTCTTAAGTGATACTCGGCTCGAACTCATGACACGCTAGCCACGATCTGATATTTTGACCACTAGGCTACTGTGGCCACGCATTTTTATGGAAATCATAGTCTTTGTAACGTAAGATAGAATTTATTATCGATTCTCATGCATCAGTTCCAACACGCACTAGACTTGTTGAGGGCTCTGTAGTTCACGGCACGGGGTAGTTCACAAAGTCCGTATTAATCTGTGCTGTCATAAGAAGAATCTCAATAGCATTCCAATCCCTTAAACTCGGCATTAAGAGAGTATTTTGCAATGTTTAATTTCCATGTTTGACATTCTCTCATCTGTACTCTAAAGAAGATTTGGCATTAGCACTTAATGAATTTGCACTATTTTCCTGTTGTTTTTTTGTCACTTTTTCGACTGGACTTGCAGCTAGTTTTTTTTTCTCACGAAACTCTTTTCGTCTATGTGCATTTGATTTAGGCATTCGGACTAGAATTAATAATAATCTTGGTGAATATAAGAAACAGCTTGGCGCGCAGCACTCCGATATCAATCCAGATGGAGTTACGCATTGGGATAATTATGCCAACGATATAGTTCTTAACAAATGAGAGCCTGATGCATATTATCCACCGTTTATAAAAATCTTAGCTCTAGCATCTGGTTTAAGAAAATTATAAAAATAAAGATAATCGAGGAAATGTAAACCCTTTGTTACATCTCAATTCAACAAGACTTTCTATTTAAAAGGGGATTTGGTATATATTTTCATGGTTTTCCTGAAGGGTTATATTTATATCTATTTTATGTTTATTTGCTTACTGTTAAGAAGATCTGGACTGTCAAAATGGCAGAAAGGGTTACTGAAATTATAGATTTACCTACGGACGAAGCTGAGAGGCTTTCATTATCGGTATTATTTTACTATTATGTTTCTTAATTAATGCATTATTAAATACTAGTTTTTATGTATGCGTATTTTAATTACAGAGCTTCATTACAATTAAGAAAAATCTTTGTTGTAATTATGGCTTTTAACTTTTTGATACTGGTTTTTAAATTTATGATTTTTGAAGTGGTAACTTTTTAGGGGCGTTTCACTGAAGAATGAATCTAAATTAAACGTCAGGTTTGGCTGCGTTATGGTGAATCGGGTTAACTCTGTTCCTGTCGGCAGTCTTCCTCCAGTCGGCGACGTTTGCTTAGTTTTGAATTGAAAACTTTTTAGGCACAGGATTTTTTTTTAGTAAAAATTGCACGCACAAGTTTTCATGTGGAGTTTAAATTTTTTTTATTTAAATACTACTGTCGCACAGCCCATTCCCACTAAACTCCAGCGAGGGAATGAGAGGAGAGGAATGCAAGCGAAAATAATTTTAAAAACCATTCTTGTGCAGGAGATCGAAGATCAGAAGAAACGAAACATGGGATCTCTTTGGTTTGGTAGAAAGAACCTAGTTAAGCAAAAATGAATTAAAATCCGAAATTTTAATGAAGTAAATTGGCGAGAAAGTGGCCAATATTTTGGTTTATGTTAGTGATTAAAATAATTAAGAGAATACAAGAAAATAAAATTAACTGTGAAAAGTACGAATCCTCTCTCCTTTTGTTTCATTAGGGAATTTTTAGAAAAGTAAACGGCTCTCGGGGCAAAAGATATCCTTGCCTTACATAGTATACGGCATTGTATAAATTATATGTATAAAGCAGTGTTTCTCAAACTGTGGGGCGCCCCCCTGGGGGGCGCGAGGATATCGAAAATAAAAGATTTAAAAATAATTAATTTACTGGAATAAATTAAAACAAAATACTTTCAGACATAATAAAAAATTCACTTTTACTCTGATATAATTTATAGGCGTGCGCGCACGATATTAAGGTATCCGACTACGTTCGGAACCGTGATTTTGCAAAAGCACATAAATTGACAATTTTCATGATATTTAGTGTCATTTAGATTAGAATATAAGCATAAAATTATTTTAAGGATATAATTTTTGAAATATATAACTTAGAAGTGGGTCTATTCATATTTTACGACAACAAAGGGGAGCAATTTTAAGAAAGAAATGCCAATATAGATTTCAATTGCTGGTAATTCTGAAAATAATGTGAATTTTTCAAAAAATCTAGTTGATCCTCTGTACAGATGTCTGAGCTATATACAGGCAAAATATTATTATAATAGAACCATTTTTCACAAAAGGAGAACATTTGGAAAAAGATTATTCTAAGTTAATTTTTTGCCAAAATATTATATTTAAATAAATTTTTTTGTCAATGTCTTTAAAACAATTTTATGCATGTATTCTAATCTGAGTGACACTAAATATCATGAAAATTATCCATTTATGCGCTTTTTTAAAATCACGGTTCCGAAAGTAGTCGGATACCTTAAGTCATCAAAAATAAAAACTTTATCAAACTAATTAGCTATCTTTGATCATATAACCAAATAAAAAAAACTTTCATTTCATTTGCTGTAATCCTATGATTAGAGATTTTTTACTGCGCTACCTTTTTAAACCGAACATACTACTCTTTCAGAGAAAAACCGATCGAAGGCCCAGAATCGAACAAATATAGAAACATAAAAAAAATTCATCAGTGTCATTATTTTTGAAATACTGCACATTATAGCTGTAATCTGTTTGACCTTCTAAGTTATTGGTACAGTTAGTTATAACCCCTCTCTTATGTGTTTGTTTCTCATTTAGGGAAGTTGTAAGTAATGTATTTCTCTGTTGCGCTTTTTTTTCCATGCAAAAGAGTTTTAAGATATTTGGAAAACCCCAGAGAGCATACTTTGAATGATTACTTGGCCTCAAACATATAAAGCATAACGAAAAACGTTTACACAATTTTTTAGCAGTAACATACATATAATTATAAATACACTTTTTACCCGGAAGTGGTCGTGTGGGACACACAGATTACGAAATCGTTAATTCTGGCAAAACTGTTTGTTACCAAAGAAAAATTGAAAAGTCATTGAAAGTTGGTAAGTAAACTTTCGCTTAATTATATTAGTCACTGGAATCATGATTTGTATCGTGTACATTTAAAAAATTATATAAAAAAAAGGATTGGGGTGACTCAATAACCCCGCTCGACTGTATCGAGTGCGCGCCTGCTCCCGGGTTAAAACATGTTGAAGTCTTTTCGCTTTAAATATTAAAAATAATACAATTTTTCTTCATCGGAATTTTATATTGTTCATTATTTAACATCAATTATAAATGCTAATTCTGTGAGGCTTAAAATTACATTTCGTTTAAAACTAATCATAATTTGAGCAACCATTTTAAAAAAAATCATTTTACGTTTTTGTAAACATTGTCGAGCTTTGGCTTTGCTCTCGTTACAATTCAGCTATTATATCAATGTTTTATTTTCTTATAAATGAACTCGGGCAAAAAGCGAGCACTTCAGCCGGTATAATTTTAATGTATCAGTGCTGCACAGAGTATTTTATAAGTAATTAATTAATATTAAATTAAGAATAAGTTTAATAAGTATTAACGACTTCCATGGGCTTGTCTTGCAAAGCAAAGTTTTTATAAGGAATGCTTATGATTAGATATTGACCCTCTGAGTTCTTTTTCCATATTTAGCAGACATCTATATTTTGTTTTCTAAGCAGCCACCGCATTTTGCAATATATTCAATTTAAAAATTAGAGAAAGGAAAAATAACATAATAATTATCAAATTATTTTATTTACTTTTGCTTAAAAGTAGTATACAAAATTTAATACTTAAGATACTAACTTGTATGGTTTATAATTAAGATCGCCTATTGCAGATTTAGCGTCAAAGTGCATTATTAATGCATTCAGTACATTATTAATGTATAAGGGGGTGCGAAAAAAATTGTGATCGAAAAGAGGGGCGCCGGTATTGAAAGTTTGAGAAGCACTGGTATAAAGGGTACTTGCAACGGTATTGGTGACATTATATGAAAGGAAGGGCATGGTTTCGAACTTGGCAAGCTACCTTAAACGTTGGCATTGTTATGATAGTACACTAGTACCATATGTAAACATATATTATAGAAATATATTCAACATAAGTATTTTATAAATGAATATTTTTAATTAATTAGACTAATTAACATTAAAGTTATACATAAATATATAAGAATCCATAATTCTCTAAAAAAACGGAATTCTTTTACGGAAAATGGAAGGAATAAACAAATCTTCCGATGAATGGGTAAGAAAAGGAGGAACTTTTTTACGTTCGCATGCAAAAATGTGTCTTAAAAGAGAAAAGAATTCACTCGAAGAATGAGATTCTTTTGTCCAGAATAAATTGGAGGTTTTCACTTTATCGAGTAGTCGTTAGCACAAACAATCTTTTGTTTTCTTTAGATTTTCCGGGAAAAATATTGAATTTTCGTAATACTGATTCCACTTTTAAACCTTCCGGGATTTTTAAAGTTAACGTCAACAGAGAATCGTCAAATGTGTACATAAACTGCTTCAATGTACTTTAACATGCATTGTATAATTTTACAACCTTAATTTGAGAGTTTGGATTCTATGGGTGCAATTCTTGCATCTGGTTAATACCAAAGCAACCTAAAAAGGGCTACTTAGGGGGAGAGAAGGAAACGGCATAAATTTGTGCTTAAAAAATATCCGTGAAGTAACTGAATACAAAATTTGTCCAGTAGACTCCCGAACATTTATGGAAGCAGTCATCTAGTGTACTTATTTTCAGTAAAATAACTCTTCCTTCAGGGCTCTTTTTCTTTAAATAATAGAAATTTGTAATCGTTAATTTAGAGATTCTTAACACTCATTACTCTTAGTAAATACGAACGAAGTACTTCCAGATCATTCCTCCCCTTTTACTTTGGTATCTTGCTTTTGACCTATTGATTTTTCATCATTGCATATAGATTTTATTTATCCAACTCCCGTGCTTGGCTTGACCATTTGACGCCGAGCCTTCTAGTACTGACTTACGACACCGTCAATCTGATATGCATAGTATCTGGTGCCTTGGAGCAGGTTATCGCCATCCATTCTGGCATGGCCGCAGAGCGGGCAGGCCTCGTCAGCAGCCAAGTCAAGCCAGTGGATGTGTACTCCCAAAAGGAATGTCCAGTGGGTAGGATAAAGCAGGAAAGAGCCTTGGCTCTCTCCAGGTTCCTCGATATTGGACCCACAGGGGGTCAGAGTTTTCTTGGCTTTCCAAGACTCTTGGAGTTTTTGGGTAGCTAGAGTATATTTGTCAATGTGTGTTGATATGATGCCCTTTGTGCTCCTCTAAGGGTCAAGGGGACTTCCAGTTACGACGACTCTGTTCCCTTCTTGACTTTATGATCAGCTCTCTCATTGCTGGGGATCCCAACATGACTTGGGACCTCCGGCTAGATTCCGCATTCAATTTACATGACGCAACTTATAAATTAACGAGTGTATCATACAACTTGATTAAATGTTTTACTTGAACAAGAAAAATTAAGAGACTTGTACAGTATAGAGTACTCTAGGTGATCATGATTGGAATTCGTTGCTAGTGTTTCTCCTTCAAAGGCCGGTCTTATATAAAGACTCTTCTTATAGAAGAGTTGATAAACGTTAAATCTGACAAGGCTCAAAGACTTCAAGTTGGCACTGGAACGACATGAATGCTTGGGATGCTTTCTCGGGTGTCGTGCTCTTTACTACCGGATTACAGCTTTTACTTTTAAAATTTTGAGTTTCGTTCATTTATTTAAAAGGGAGGATAAATTGAAGTGGGTGCATCTGCTTTAATTCACTATTATTTAGACGGGATTTTTTTGTAAGTTGCATTTGTTTTGGAGATTGGTCGAATAATTTCCCCCTTCTCTTTCCCTGTGTCTTTACTTTTAGGTTTGCATATTTTTTTTGCGTATTTATGCACATAGAGACCAGCGGTTGAGTGGTAGTGTATCGCGCTTGCACCTCGGGTACGGGGTTCTATCTTCGAGCTGAGTAAGTTTGACTCGGCCTTTCATCCCTTCAGCGGGTCGAAAAATGAGTACCAAGCTCTCTTGGGGGCTAAACACTGGGGTTTGTTTCAGACTGACCACCTGATTGGAACATCTGCTCATGAACTTCAGCACCCAAGGTCACGTACTCCGAGATGGCCACAGAACTTGGACCTCATGGGCTTTTGTGCCACTGAGTTATTTGTGTGTGGAGAATTTGCCTTCAATTTGTATTACATAAATTTGCTGTTTACTTTTAAATATGTAAGCTGATTTCGTTCATTAAAGACTAGGGTGCTTGGTTCCTGAGGGACCGGTTTTTAACTCTCAGGCCCTTTCGAGTGAGTTCCGTTCCCTTGGAATAACCTATGTCAGTATTGTTTCAGTGCAATAAGCAATGAGTTAGACTTGTACGTCTGTTATTCGATAAATTACAGCCGCGTACAAAATGCTGAATAATAACGAAATTGTTGACTATCGACTTCAAGGCATTAGAGATGCTGTAGAGTTTTAGACTGTTGGAGGGTTATGACTTTTCTTCAAATCATTGACATTTCTTCATCGTGGGATCGTATTCGTTTTCCTTTCCCGTTAATCTAAATGTTGATTTGCTAACCGTAAGCACGAGACTGGATCAATCCTGCAAAGAAATGTACGTACCCATATTAAATCTGGAGAGTTCTTGATCTTTCATTATGAAAAGTACACTCCCTCCCTCCCTAAATG
Organism: Trichonephila clavipes; assembly: GCA_019973935.1. NCBI lineage: Eukaryota > Metazoa > Arthropoda > Arachnida > Araneae > Nephilidae > Trichonephila > Trichonephila clavipes. Next base: position 83,071 of record BMAU01017888.1, read on the forward strand.
GGGTTTTTCTAATGCAGGGTAAAAATTTAAGGATAGTACAGGGTTTCTCAAACTTTTAATATTTGCGATCCAATGTTCAAAAATAATTTTCATCACGCCCCCCTTCCATACAACTAACAATGCAGGAATTCTATAATACTTTATCGCTAAAGCTACAATACGTCTTTAACCTCTTAAGTGCCACCGGCGTAAATATACGTCTCTCTCAACCAGTGCGGTAAATTCCTTGGACGTATATATACGTCTATCCGAAGCACGAACTTTTCTCTGCACTGATATCCATAAAATTATTCCGAAGGCTTTGGAACGCATTAAAAATACCTTCACAGTGTGTGTGTCAGAGGTTTCTTATTGATTTCTTCTTACCTTTCACAATACGTCACACACGCTCTCCTACATATTAAATGGTAGCGCATTGGGAAGCGAATTAGATAATTTTTAATCGGCAGATAAGGGATTGTTAATCAACCGTACAAATTATCAATATAAGTGTTAATTTTTGTGTATAATTATACATAACAAGACCATGGGGTCACTGGTAATTATTAAACTTGTTCTTACCTTTATATTGTTCAAGTAATTATAAAATACGTTGTGCAGTCCTGATACTTTTAAAAGTGTATTATATCAGTGTAAATATTAATTTTATTCTTTATTATGTCAGAATGCATTTTGTTTGCTTACTTTCAGTAAATTTTTTTTTTGATTTTTATTTTCGGCTTTTCCAATATGCTCGCGCCTTCCTAGTAGAGTTATCACGCCCCCTAGGGGGACGCACCCCACAGTTTGAGAAAGACTGGGATAATAAGTTGGATTCGTTCAATAAATGAATAACAAAATGTGATAGTTTATGCAATTGAGGGACAACATTTTATTCTAATATTAGTAAGTAGAGAGGGAAGGTTTTATCCAGGTGCAAAGCGATAACTTACCAAGCTCCAAAACGTTATTTCATACTAGTATATAATCAAACAGTTCGATATTTCGTGGTACGAGGCGATGTAGATCTCGCTTTATGATTAATCTATGAAATATAATTTTAATTCTACCAATGAAATGGGATAAAAAGTAATCTTTATAGATCTTTTTTTTTGTTTTTCAGGTGTAATAACAAAAACTAATGTGTACTGCTATCAAGCGCCTAATATTAATGAGTTTACATAAAGTAGGTCAAGATAAGGAATTCAAGAGTTGTGTTCTAGTCTTGAGTTTATTAATGACGTACAGTTGCAGAAATATTTTGCCTTGTAATCTCTCTTTTAATCATGCGCAAGTTAAGTTTTCTACCCACTTTCTGGAATCTTTATCGAAAGAATTATTCTATTAATAAAGAAACGTGAGCATTTTTAAAATATTTATCTCATTTGTTACCCTCGAAACTTGTATCTGAAAACAATGTAAACATTAAGAAAATGGTTAGGGTTATTTATCCTTTGAGATAAATAAACCCTTTGAGACCTGCTTTTTTTAACTGCCTTAAACTAGAAAATTGAACAGTCGGAAATTGCCTGCATTTTCTAGTAAAAATAAGTTTTGTCTAAACACCACACATTAATTTTTTTAAAAATTTACATGGTGTTTGGAACTGAATTGTGAATGTTTCTTACGGCACCCATCCAGACTCTCCTGTAGTTGATGAATACTAGTCATGATTTCATGTCTAAATTAGATTCAAGTACACTGCAAGTTAAATGGAACTGGATCTCGCAACGTACTGTCATACAGCTAATGACGAGAACTACCTTATTGAGTACGTCTAATAAGGGTTTGACAGTGAGGTTTATATCGTCAATATGCACAATGCGTGCCTAACAGTAATACAGGGTGGGTCAAATAAGACCTACTAATGTTAAAACGGATAACTCTTGTAGTAATAATTTATTTTGATTAATTTTTTTTATAGATTAATTATATTTTATGGGAAATTATGTATGAAATAGGACATCAGACAAGTGTCCACCATTTTTCTCGATAGAGATTGGCTAATTTAATGCGTTTTCCATTACACCACGTAATGTTTCTGTTTGAAGGCTCGGTATTTCGACTCTAATATTCTGCTTCAGCTGTCTTATAGTCTGCGGTGTATTAGAGAAGCTTGACATATTTGAGAAACGGAACGCTAAAAGTTCCTCCATCCCATAACTAAATGTATTTGGACCTTGAAGTGGAGAGGCCTGGATTGAGAGGGGGGGAGCTTCCTGATTAGTGGACTAAAAGAATCAGTGAGTTAACACTCTATTCGCTGCCTTGAAGTTATGGAACAGAAGTTGAGTTGGGAAAATTGCTTGCCTGTGTGGGTGGCAGATTGAAAATGTTTTAAAATAAAGGAGATGTGTGAAAGTATATATGAAATGACAAATTAGAAAAATGATCATTCGCCACGAGGGGAATGACGCAATTAATTACTATGGGGGGATTATACGAGTCCAGAAGGTTTCTTCTGGGTCTCTAAGTATTGACATTGGGGTTGCAATTTTCAAGATTTAAGATATTTAAGTTATTTGAATTTGGCCGGTTATCAAAACATTTAATTGCTGTTTTTTTAGTGTATATACATGCGTTGGTTATATTCCTGATTAAAGCATTTTGGGCATTTTCTAAAAGTTTAATGTTTGAATTAGCTGCATAGCCCCACACAGGGCAAGCGTACGTTAAGATGAGCCGCAAAACAGCAGCGTAGAGAAGTACTTTGTTGCAAAGGTTCATTTGAGAATTCCGACAAATTATAAGGGGTAAATTGAGTGCAAGGCATTCCGGAATTTTTCACGCGCGTATAAGATGTGTTGTTTCCATGATAAATTTTTGTCTAGGAGTACTCCTAGGTACTTCGTGACCCGAAAACAGTATAGTTATGTGAAATAGAGGGTTGGTGGTGTGACTGGTTTTCTTCCCCTGGTGAAGAGCACGGCTATTGTTTTATCTACATTAATTTTTATTTTCCTTATGTTAAAAGGTTTCAAGAAGGTGTAGGTGGGAGTTGAGAGAGTGCACGGGTGATAGTGTTGTGATTTTTTTTATAAGTAGCCAGGTTAGCAGTATCATCACTGTAAATATTAGTACTGGTTTGAGGGTGAGTAGGTATATCATTAATATATATGTTGAATAGCAGGGGCCAAGGAGACTCTGGGGCACACCACTTTTTATATTAAAAGAAAGAGTATATCATTCACTCTTACTTTGAAGGATCTGTTAACTAAAAATTAATGAGATGAATTAAAGCAAGTGGGAAATTGTTAGTGATAAGTTTGTAGATGAGTCCCCAGACCCTGTCGAAAGCCTTCTGAATGTCTATGAAAGCAGCCAAAGTGGACCTGCCTCTCTGAAATCCAGAAGAGATTTTTTTTCAGTAAGTCTGAGTAACGGGTGGTAGGTAGAAAGATGCCTGATGAACCCATATTGATTTGGATTAATGAAGTTGTTATCATTAGTAAAAGTATATAATCTATTAAGAATTGCATGTTCTATTATTTTACTTAAAATGCTTAAAAGGGAAATTGGTCTAACTATCGGGATGATGACTATTTTTGCCGGGTTTTTTTTAATCGGAAAAACTATTGCAGTTTTCCAGTTATTTGGAAAATGTCTGAGAATTAAAATTTTATTAATTAAATATGTTAGTATGAGAATAATTTTAAGGGGAAAATTTTCAACCATTTTATTGGTAAGCTTATCACTTCCTGGCCCTTTGTTATTGAGGAGTCTTTTGACATAATCAGTGATTTCCTCTGGGTTAGTAGGAGCAATGAGAAGGGGAGGTGGGTGGGAGAGAAAGTCTTCTAAAGTGTTAGTAATTTTATCATCAGGCCTTTTGTTTTCTATGAAATTATTTTTAAGTGATAGAGCAAGTAGATTGGCTTTCTGTTCATCACTACTTGTGATGCCAGAAGAACTATTAAGATTAGGAATGTTAGAGCGTTTTTTGCGAAAAAAATTTCTGCACTGCCATAGGCTATTGTCTGTTGTGTTAAAAGCTTCTAACCTTTTAGTCCAGGAGTTTTGTGAATGTTTTTTTGAGTGCTACTTTAAGTTCTTGTAGTCTATAATAATTTGCTTTATGTATTGGATTTAGAGTTTTATTATATTTTCTTTTAGCTTTATTTTTGAGATAAAGTCTTGGATGTTATTTGGAGAGAGTGTTGCTTGTTTTCTATTGGCTTAGAGGCTTGAAGGTGGGTGGAGCGAACGGCGGAAGTGAAAAGAGAAATTTTAGATTTCAGCACATTTGGGTATCGGATGCCCAAAAAGTCAGACAGCCGGATAGAAAGATTAAGATTATTACTAAAAGTTGACCAACAGGTGGTAACAACTCTAGAATTATCACTGTGAATAGTGGTATGGAGAGAAAAATTTAAAAAGACCGGGTTGTGATTGGAGGAAAGCTCCGGAATGGAGTCAATAGTATACAGGAAATGAAAGTCATTAATGACAGCAATATCGAGGGTGTTAGAGGAGTTACAGCCGAAACGAGGGGGAGGGAGTTATCAGGATATGCAATATTTAAGTCGAGCAGATCAGCGAAGGTTTTTAATTTCTTTCCACGAGTGGAATTGAGCACCTCCACTCATTGTGTGTAGCATTAAGATCACCAAAGATCACACAATTGCTGCTGGACTGAAAGAAGTGTTCGAAGTCGAGAGTAAAGTCTCTCTTCCGAACTAGGAGGAACATAAACTTAAATAATGGAGATGAGATTTAAGTTAAGTGGGGTTAGAACTACTATAGTAGCTTCGATGTGCTGGATGGTGAGTGTGCGTAAGTTGAAATGAGGAATATTGCGTTTAATAAGAATTAAAGTACCACCGCGTGCATTTACGTCCGTGCTGCGGTCGTTTCGATAATGGGTATAGTTAGGTATCCTAATATTGTGTGTGGGTCTCGGATGTGTTTCCTGCATGAGAATTAAATCGGGACAGTACTTCTCCACGAAAGATTTCAATTCCATTATTTTGTTTAATATGCCGTTTGCATTTCACGAGCAAAGTTTCAGGCCAATCAAATTTTGATTAATCATATTTATCAAAGATTGCCTCTATTAGGGCGTATAATTCTTTTTTATTTTTAGGTTTTGGGGCTGAGTGAAGGGATTATTAAAAAAAGTGCTGAAGTTAACTTGCTGAGAAAGAACTTGTTGCTTAACTTGCTTGTTAAAAGAACTTGATGAGTTAACAGTTAAAGCTTGTATCGTGTGTTGAAGGGACTGCAAAATAACAGGCTGTAAAGAATTATCCTCCGGATCAAAATTTTGTATAATTAGGGGGGATTAACAATGATTCGATTGGCTTGGTTTTGCTGAGATGTAGCAGGATTTCCTCTTTTTAGTGTTTGTTTGCGGTGGCTTGTGCATAGGTGGTGTTTGGGCGAATGATACTATCTACGAGGTTTAGGAAAGAGTGGACATTTGGAGTAATTGGTCATGTGTCCGTACACATGGCAGTTAAATGCAATATGTTTTTTCGACTCTTTTGATAACGCAGTCGTGTGTCTGGTGTGCATCTCCACACTTCAGGCAGCGCGGTGTGATGTGACAATTTTCCGCGGTGTGGTGGAATTTGTCGCACGAGTAGCATTGGGTTATCCCTTTGCCATCGTAGCCTTCAATTCTGATTAAGTAGCAGAGTTTGGTGATGTGAATTTTTTTTGAATTATCTAGATTCCTGGGCAAAGTTACTAAGAAAACTGGATGTGTGTCTGTTTAGTAATTCTTCTTACGAGTTGGGTGACTTTATTTGTAGTGAATCAGAGCTCTATAAGATTGTTTTTAATGTCAACACAGTGTTGGTGTCCTTTGATAGTCTTTTGATTACAATTTTTATTGGTTGTTGATCTTTTGGTTTTATTACAACGTGTTTGTATTTAAGTTGCTCCAAAACGTGGTTTAATGATCTGTATTCTTTAAAAGTGTTTGTGTATAGCTTAATATATTCTCCGGACTTTTTACTTCGGAGAGTGGGGATGGCGTCAGTTAGAGCTTTTAAGTGTTTCATGAAATGTTTTTTTATTTTCAGCAAGACCGGTGGTGCGAGTTTATTGGGCGTGGATTTATTAGTGTCGTTGTTTGTGATTTGCTGATTGTTTTGAGTGGTGTTAGTGGTTCCTGCTATATCTGTAGTTTCTGTAAGACTTGCAAATTTATTTTTTGAGTTTCTAGGTTAAGTTTCGGAATTTCAAGTAAAGGTTTTTTGACAGTTTGTCTCGAATTAGGCGAGATGATTCATCTACGCTTTCCTTTTTAATGGGGTTAGCTTTAGGTTATTCAGTTAATTCTGAAGAATTAACTTTAGTTGGCGAGTTAAGGGGGTTCCATGTATCAAGCAGCCAGAAGTATTACAGCGAGGTAGAGTGTGGTGTATTAACATACATTTTGTCTTTTAAATATCGCAATAAAAAAGTTGGATACAGTTAAATCTAGTAAACGAGTTGGCTAAGGGAAATCTGAATTTTTTTGAAATCGGACGTTCGCCAAAAGTTTCACGCAGCAGGTCTATAGTTTGCATAGCAGTGTGCACATTTGCTCCATCTTGTTGAAACCACAAATAAGGATTCTTCTCCACCATTGGACGGAAACAGTTTCAATCATCACAAATCGTTTCCGGCGTTCCCTTCTCGTTCTCGAAGAAATCTGCCGCACAGTTTTCACGTTGACTTCATAGCGAATATTTCGATAGGAACTTCTTCCAGGACGGTCAGCCATTGAGCCCAGCTGCTCAAAACGACCGACCAAACTCCTATTCATGAAGGCTGTGGGAGCTGATATCGAATTAAAATATTGCCAATATTTACGCTGTGTTATAACAATAGATCGTTGACAAGAATAGAAAAACTCGATAATTTTAACGTGTTGTTGTGGCTAATGCCACCTGTCTGGCAAGGGGCTAGAAGTACGTCTGTCGTTAGCCTAGGCCTTGAGCACCAAACAGGTGACAGTGCAAATTAGCTTGGCGAAATTCCCCGAAGGGACGATAGATGGCGACACCCCTTATTTCCATTTCCACAATTTTGCCATGGGACTGGAGGGGAGGGAAATATTCTCCAGTCCCCGGCACTCGTGATTCAGCCTACAAGACTTTCGGACCCAGTGATTTAACGAGCACGTACTCCGTGTGTACTCGGAGGGTATTTGGTGGCATCGAGCATCGAACCCAAGCTTTCCGGTCTAGAGTACGTTTTTCTAACCACCAGGCTACCCACGGCCTTTTGTTCTGTACTGCATAGTTCCATAATAAATTTCAAGAATTCAATTATAATTATTTTTCTCTTTTTGTAAGTTATATCAAAAAATAAAGTTATTTGTGTTTAACATTGGTAGGTTTCATTTAGCCCACCCTAAAGTTAGTCAATTCCCTGCCAGTCATTTTTGTAATCGGGGACATAATGCTAAACCTATGTAAAATCCTTTCTTCAAGTCTAAGCTATTTCATTGATTCGAATACCCCAAAGTTCATTTGAAAGCATCTCGGCAAAAAATAATTTTAACAATCTCTGAAAGTAATGTATGGCGCGATAATACTTTTATACTACTATAAACTATAACTACGTATTGGTATTTTTTTGAAGAAATTTATCGCTTTTATCTGCAATCTAGGTTTAAAAATAAAATGTTTCCTCTAGTACGTTCACGAGTTTGAATAGTCGAGTTTGAATCATGAGTCGATATTTGTACTGATATCCACATAATTATTTTAATATTTCAGTCACTGCCAAATGTCCGAAGTCTAGAATCATCTTTAGAACGATATATCCATTTTCCTCCTTGGTGTAAGTAATTCTAATGTTAAAATATAGATTGTGTGTGTGTGTGTAGATTCTTTTAAATCTCGACACTTTATTACAAGATATTCAAGATTTAGAAGAATCTCATTTTTTGGGCAAGATATTGAGCTGAAATCAAGGCAAGAGCCACAAGGAATTCAGAATCTTGAATATTAGAAATGGTATACAGGGGAATTCGCTACGTGACCTTACAGGGGGCGTGGAGAGTACAGACAACTCGGAATCTCATGGGAATGTAGGGTCACAAATGCTGCAGTTGCGAGCAATGATGCAGAGGACGAAAACGGCAACATATAAATGGGGCATAAAACATTTTTAAAGGCTGTATTACAACAGGTGTTCGAAATTACGATCAGAAATCATCTGGTAGGTCTGACAGAGGCGCTATAGGGAATTCTTTGCGCTCTGAAAGATTCTTGGCATGTCGTGTATCCTGGTACCACAACTGAATGGCGTACCAGCTACAATCCGCAGCTCTATACACGATTAGAATGTCAACTAGTTCCACGTATGAGTACAAATTCATCCTAATACCACAGGAAATGGATCACAAATAACGACTTTCCAGCACGATCTATATTCACGAAATCTTCAATTCAGCATCATCTACCGCAAGACTGCCGAGTGAGATCTTTTAGAACAATGAATTCAAAGTCGTTCCACTGCCAGCCTAACGGACTGTTTCTGGTCGTAATTTCGAACACCCGTTGCTGTGCAACCTTTGTTTCTTGGCCCATTGCTGTGTTGCGGTTTCTGTTTTTTTTTTTTTTGCACCACAGCTTACTACTACGGCATTTGCGACCTTGCAATTCCAAGTCATCTTTGAACCATATACAACTTTGTCAGTCTGGTAGCGAATTACCCTGTATTTATTACTCATTTGAATACAAATGTTTATATGAATTTGAATATATAAGTTTAAAGTTGCACTTTACATTTTTGTATTGGAATCTATTATTTATTATTTATTTTTTTGATTTGGAAATATTTTCTTGTTAATAATTGGTTTAACTGTGTTCACTTATTTTGTAAAATAACTAAGCTAATATTTTATCTAGGAATATAGCTGGGTGCAAGTCGGTTAATATTGTGATAGAGGACGGCTTTGAGAAAACCTTGCTATGAAAGTTAGCGACGTCAGAATGTGCTAATTGTATAAGAGTTCATCACAAAGTGTACTCCTGTTTTGTATCCTATAACAGTCGCGAGGATAGCCCTGAAGAGACAAAATCTGATCGAGGAGCTTAACATGAAACACGTGAAGTTTTGTACAATTGTATGTCTTGATTCTTTTATCAAAGCGTGAATAAATTTCGTTTAAGTTTTTGACATTCATGAAAGACTGCTTTTTATAAAGCTTATGTCGAACACATGGGAGGAGATATATTGGCCCAAATATCTTGCTTATCTTCATAGCTAAAATTAAGCCAGTTTCCTACGGCCCCTGTTCTCTAGAGACTTCAGTTTATCCAGTTTAAGGGGTCATTTTTTTACTGTTTATAACTAAACGCCATGCTAATTGCCCCGTCACTCCCCAAAAGTGTCCGATGAAAAGCATTTCAGTACCATAAACAAACTGCATTACCTTTTCAAAATGCTAAAACTAAATAATACACCACAAGAATTGAGCGCAAATTAATGAGAATATCAGTGCCCGTGCAGTGTACGGGTGAACCAGTTGCGGCCAACTTTCGGTTGCTCCCTTAAATAAATAAATGGAATCGCTTATTTGCAAACTTTCAATGTCAAACATGAGTGTTGGTCTCAAAGTAGGTTAATTCTATTGCATTGGTTAAAAATGTTCCGCGCGTTGCCCAAAATAAAATTGCTTTGAAGTAATATTTTCTGTATAGAAGTCGTATTAAGAGGACTTGGTATCCTAAAAATCACAAACCTATCGTTTTTTTTATTTTCATTTAATCTTATTCTTTGCATTATTATCTTTCGATTGATATATCACTTGTGCGCATGTCGGAAAGTTAGAAGTTGAATAAAACTTCATTTGAAAACAAATTAGGCAATTCAGCCACACCCCCTTTTTAGAAAAAAAAGCTAAAAAATGCGTTATAAAAAAAATCTATTTTATAAATAGAAATAATAACTATAAAAAAGAATGTGTAGTATTAAAAGCAGAATATTTCCGAGGCAATACAATAATGTAATTTTTTTTCCTTGTGAAATGTGTGCATGTAAAATTTTTAAATTAAGGCATTTTATATTAATAATTTTATAATTTCAGTTCTTATTCCTGATATATTTTTCATACAAATGTAATACTTTAATATTATAAGAAGAAAAACAGCTAAAATTTCTGTCGTGACAGAAAAAAAATATTTTTTAAAGTTTTTCTTGAGTTTTCTTGTGCAATTATATAGTACTCTCTAAAAGTTGATCATTTATAAAAATGTGTGGGTTGAAAACATATGAAAATGCAATTATTTTAAAGAAAAACGTATAAGTAATACCTTAAAGTGGTTATTTAAGTTTAATTAAGCTTATAATAATTATTTTTTCAGAATTATAAACTTTAAACTGGTTTTTCTCAGTTTGTGTTTTTCGAAACCTTAGTGCATTCAAAATGCTACTCCTTCGACAATTATTTACCAATCACTTCAATTTTTTTCCTGCGTGTTAAAAATAAAGCATGTAATAAAATTAGGGAACCGTTTTGCTATAAACTGAATACTTTTTTAAAAAAAAATAAAATGTAAGACATGTTGGCTTTTTCGTTGATTTTTAGCCTGTATATCAACATTTTATTTTTTTCTCGAAAACGAATGAAGTTATTCTAAAATCGATCCCTAAAGTTGTTAAGAACATGAATAAGAATATTATAAAAAATTTCAGGTCAAAAATTAATTTTTACAAAAGGAGTAGGATTTTAAAATTTTCCCAATTTTCTTCAAAAAATTAAAATTTTTAAAATTGTGTGAATAATATGTGAAAATTTTCATCTGGCAACATTTTCTTGAATAGAAACATTGTATAAAATGTTAAAATATAATTTTTAAATACGTAAATAAAGAAGTTTGCTCAAAGGGTGCCAAGTCCCCTTAATTAAACGTTCTTTCAGCTGAATCCCCGAAAAAACCATTATCGGAACTGAGAAGGTGCAAAAGATGCTTTGTTAGCCTTGAAACTTTGTATTTATATCTAAGAGCATTTGCGGATATTATACGAAATAATGGGAAGTATGGAATTGATTTGTAAAATTAAAAAAATTGGTACCATTTTACATAAATACAATGCTTCGCGTGTACGAAATGGTCAATACCAAATTGCAGTTTTTGGCATGACTCAATATTGATCTTTTGTAGATCGAGTGTTTGGATAGTAACGGTTTATCATGAGAAGTTTTAATGATGGGCTCAACTGAAAAGCTGAAGCATTTAAATAAAGTACTTGAGAATTTACGTTCGACAAAAAATTCTTATTCCAGGATTTCGCTCAATTCAAAAAAATTAAAGCATTGGTTTAAAACCTTATCTGTATATAGCATGAATAAATTATAGGCATAAATAGTCATCGAGATGCAACCAGTTGTAAATGGGTTTAATGGATACTGTATACATGATTACCATTCTTTTTTTTTAGTGTATAAGCTCTATTTAAATCAGAGCAGACCATTATTCTAAATATCCACAAAAGCATATCTATCATGCTTTGTTTTACCTTGACCAACATGACTGCTGTATACGACAGATCATGGTGGCCAACTCATGGCCGGTAATGTTGCAGTTCAATTGGGATTTGAACCTTGGTACTACTAAAATCCTGCTGTATATCTGTGCTAATGCATGAGAATTCTGTCGATTTTCAAACTTCTAATGTTGGCGAGTTAAGTAATTTGAGTAAAACAAAGGAAGTTGTAATTTTAAACACATATTTAATACATTTTCAAACTGTGATCTAGACCGTAAAGGAGAAAGGTATGACAAGAAAGGGTCGAAAATAGGGAAGGCTCACTAGGTTACCCTGGGGTCGTGACACACGTGTTTACCAAAGGCAGTAAACCCCTTGGGAAAAGGAAAGATCACTAGGGCACCTCGGGATTGTGACACCCGTACTCACCTAAAGGTGAGCCCCGTGAGGGGTCTAATTTTAGCGAAAAGATGAAATTGTGAAGGGAGGACGGTATTCCCTTTTCATGGTTCAAAGTTACGAGGCCTGCCGCAAACGGCCCTTGTATTGTTTAACTGTTATGATAATCTGTTTCAATAAATATGGATGGCAATGGTAGCCTAGTGGCTAGTCCCGAATTCATGTCTGGAATGTTTCAGGGTTGAGTCCTGGTGCCACTAAAGACCCCCGTGGACGCGGTAGCCAAGTGGTCAAGGTATCGAATCATGGCTGGCTAATCACGAGTTTGAGCCCAGTACCACTAAAGACTTACCGTATAGAGAAGCGATGCACGTTAAATCTGTCGAGAACTCAAATATCCTCCCGTTGGTGTGGTAGTTAGAGAGGGAGTGCACGCGCTCAGGTGTCGTCCTCGTCACCTGACCATGGTTCAAAATTACGAGGTTCGTCGCCAAAAGCCCTCGAGTAACTGAATAGTGTGATGTTAATATTCACTCACTTGCTGATCTTTTATGAATTAAAACAGTTTTGTTGGCAGTAGTAGCTGAGTGGCTATGGTCATGAATTCGTAGCTGGCGTCGTCTCTATTCGTGAGTCCAAGCCTTGGCGACAGTGAAGAACGGTCAGCTAGAAGAACTCATACATGTTTAGGCTCAAATTCCTCATATGGGGCGGAAGTTCAAACATTAAATTTCCAGCTCAGGTGTCGTCCCCGTCACTTGATCATAGTTCAAAATTATAAGGTCCGTCACCAAAAGCCCTCGAGTAGCAGAATAGTAAGAGAAGTTAATATACCCTCATTCACTTTAAGTTTAACGAAATTAAGTTTTTCATTTAAATGGCTCTGTGGCTTAGACAAATATTATGTAGGCAGGACGACGAATTATTTCCCAAATGTGCTGCGTGTTGTAACGAGTGGCGGCTACTAAGCGTTACACCAGTGCTTCTCAAACTTTCAATATTTGCGACCCAGTATTCAATCATAATTTTTACCGCGCTCTCTCCATACAATACACTAATACAAAACTTTGACACTAAACCTACAATGTGACTTTAACCTCTAAATTGCCACCGGCGTACATAAATGTTTCCCTCAGCCAGTGCGTTAATTGCCCCGGACGTGTATGTCTTTCCGAAGTACGATCTTTTCTGTGAACTGTTATCCCTAAAATTATTCCGAAGGTTTTGGAATGCAATAAAATGGCCTTGACAGTGTTTGCTTATTTCGGAGATTTTGCTTATTCGTTCCTCTTTTCTGCCTCTTCAATACACAACATATGCTCTTCTACGTTTTAAACGGTGTCATTGGGGTACAAGTCACGTAATTTTTAATCGGCATTTAAGGGGTTTATTATAAACCGTACAAATTATTAAGTTAAGTGTTAATTTTTGCACGTAATTTTATATGACAAGACCATGGGGTCATATAATTATAAAACTTGTTCTTAACTTAAAATTGTTAAATTATAATAAAATTGCACAATACTGATATATTTATAAGTGTGAATGTGTTTTATTTTTCATTATGTCAGAATATTTATTTTTTTTGGTTTACTTTCAGTAAATTTTTTTAAATCTTTTGTTTTCTACTTTTTTGCTATATGTTCGCGCGCCCCTCATAGGGTTATCACCCCCCTTAGGGGGCGCCCCACAGTTTGAGAAACACTGCGTTCGACGAAATTGTATTTTGTAGTGTCTATTATCTCTCTATATTCATTTGATACTCTTACAGTCTATTTCACAACTGTGCTGTTTACTCTACTTATTCTACCTGGTTCAGCCATTTATATGGGTAAGTGCAGCTGCGAATACAAAATACAATTTCTATTAAGTGTTCGCTGTTTTAATTATAATGTATTCATTTTGAATGATGTTTTTGAATAAGATTTGCCTTTTTACATTACTGAGTTTTTATATAAATTGAAAACACTTTAGGCGCAATAAATGTTCACGAATGTCCTGGAAGTGCTGAAACACCAATTCAATTAACTTTACTAGGAATATTGGGTTGCGTTGTCTTGATAACTCGCATACTGAACCTGATATTGAGAGCAAGGGGAAATGTTTCTAGAGAACCCTTCTTAATGGTAGTGACTGCCTTGTCTGCGATAGCTACATTTTCCTATTTTCCTTTACTCTGGCACGTAAGTATTTCCGAGTTTCACATTGATCTATTGCATTTAAGTAATAAATTAAAAAGGTTATTAAAGTTAAACATTTGATAGTGCGAAAGCTAGTTGACAGCTGCTCTTTGTTAATTTACAGACTTGATTATAAATAAATACCCGTCGAGTGCAGCTCCAAAATGCGAAACAACTCATCTTTTCTGCGAATTTAAACAACTACTAAACATTCCTCGTTTATCCAAGAAGCTTCACAAGTTGTGAAAATTGATTAAAATACTTTATCTGACTTAATCCGAGAGCAGGCGCGCGGCACACAGATCCACCAAAGAACATGAGTATGTCGCAGGAAAAGAATGAAATTAGGGATTTTATCAAATCCCTAAGGGAGAGGATCAATTCATGCAAGATGTTAAAATAATGTCTCTTTGAGATAATTTCCCTGTTGTAGGTAATTTGATCCGCTCTCCGAACTGTTTTAGTGAAATGAAGAAGTCAGCATTTGTCGAGCCCTGTTTTCGCTTGTTACCACTCCCTTTTATCTCCCCCTCTCTCCTCGTCCTTCTCAGGTAGCACCGGGCTTCTGACATGTCGCACCAAAACAAAATGACCTAAATATCATTTTTCAGTTTTATCTAGTTATATTCTTATGCATTATTATCTTACGATTGATCTATCACTTTTGTATGCCTGGAAATTAGTAACTGGATAAAACTTCAAATGAAAAATGTAAGCAAATTATGGAATTATATTATAAAAAGCTTTTTGAAGGCTTTTTTTACTATTTTAAAAAGATAAATAACTTAAAAAAGGTGATACAAATAAAGCAGGTTATTTCTGAAGTAATACAGTAATGTATAATTTTTTAAAAAAAAATGTTTGAATTTCTACTACAAATATACTTTAAAAAATACCAACTTTATTATCTAATCCTTTTGTACATTTCGAATAATTTTGTAGTTCAATGATTATTGTTGCATTAACTACTCTACTTTTAATGATGCACCCTATTTGCTAAATGAACACTTTTAAACTCTTGACAATATTTCATTTTCCTGAAACAGGTTAGGGATTTGATTAAATCACTTTTCCTTTGGGAAATCACCTTACAGTGTTCTTATTTTAACATCTGTTTCCTACACTCCTCACTTAACTGTAACTGAGTGCGCCAGACTTTCCACTCCTCACTTAACTGTAACTGAGTGCGCGAGATTTTCCCGCTTTCCTACCCCAACGGAAACTTTTTTGGAACCGGTACGGGGACTTTTCTGAAAACTGAAACGCAACGGAAAGACGCAAGGTCTTGTCCGCATCACCTTCAAAGGTGTAATTTTCATTTAACCGCATTATCACCTTTTAGTGTAAACTTTAACTGTAAATATTTATTTTCTTGTAATATAAATTTAAGTACTATCTCCACCTCTGGCTGTTATTCGAACTCAACCAACGGCATCATTTGGAGGCACCGACGAGACTCGTCAACGATTCAGAGAAACAAGAGATAAGTACTATTTTATATTTTCATTCAACGTTTGACTTTCGTTTCTCTTACTGATTCATTCCATCCATATTTCGTTTTATCAATTAATGGACGCCGAAACGGCTACAGTGCTTCGCGGCAGAGCGAAGGCTGCACTTACAGGGAACTATAAATTTCATTGATAAAAATGATCAAACGTTTGACAAAAATGATAGACGCAACAAGTTAGAGAAACTTGAATTAACTTATACGGAATTTGATAAAGCGGATGCTGCTTTACCTATCGAATCCTCTGAAAGGGAAGAATTCGAAACAAAATATTACAAACCAAAGCCAAGCTACAGAATATCTTAGAAAATTTATCTGTGAGAACATATGTATATAATGATAATTCTGATGTCTTTGAAAATGTCTCAAATATGAAATCTAGCAATTTTAAATTGCCAAAAATTAATATTGAGCGTTTTTCTGGTGATTATAAAAATTGGCCTTCATTTAAGGATTTATATGTATCACATTAGTGCATGATAATATGTGTTTATCGAATATACGAAAGTTTCAATATCTTAGAGGTTTATTGCTGTCAGAACCAGCAAATATAATTAAGCATATTCCCATTACTGAAACGGCTTATAACGAGGCTTGGGAAAAATTATTAGCTCGTTATGATAAAAAAAAGCAAATCATTTTTTCACTCATTAAAACCTTCATGGAACAACCTCCTTTTAACGATACTAACTCTCACAACTTACGCAACATAGCAGACACTTCCGACGAAGTAATTAGAGGTCTTAAATCTATTGATACTAAAGCAGAGTCTAGAGATGCATGGTTGATTTACATTTTGTTACAAAAGGTTGATCCTAAAACGCGCCAAGAATGGGCGCAATTCTCAAATAATATTGATTTTCCCACATTTGAAGCATTTATAGAATTTTTAAATAACAGATGTACATACTTAGAACTTTATAATGTTAGCGTTACTCATGAAAAACAACCTTATATTAATAAATCGAAATTTAACAATAGTTTAAAATGTTCTTGTTGTAAAATGAATCATCTTGTTTTCAAATGTTCTAAATTTAAAGAAATGTCTGTTAAAGAGCGTATACAACTTGTTAATAAACAAAAATTATGTATGAACTGTTTATCTGATAAGCACACACTGAGTCACATTGTAATCCAACTTTTACTTGCCACTATTGTAAGAAAAAGCATCATTCGCTATTACATGATAATAATTTTAAAAATTTCGCAATGTCAGCAAATAAATCTCATCGTGCTGAAGGTCAAAATCAGACAGGAAATGATACTAATCAAAACAAAGAAGTTGCAGCTTCCGTGAACTCTATACAAACATGTTTTTCTTTATTACCAACTTTAAGCGTTAACATTAAAAATATTTTGGGGAGAACTGTCAAGTTCGAGTTATGGCGGACAGCGGAAGTGAATCAACATTCATTTCGGAAAAATGTTTAAAACTGCTAGGCATGAAAAGAAAAAAAACGCTAGATTTCAAATTAAAGGATTGCAAGATTCTAAAATCGCGATGACTAGAGGGTGTGTTGAAGTAGATTTAGTATCGTTACATGACCCCAAGGTCAAACTACCATTTAAAGCATATGTTTTGGAAAAACTAACTGTTCCGTTACCAACGGAAAAAATAAACGAAACACATTTCTCTCATTTAAAAATGCCTGCTTAGCGGATCCGAAATTTTTATCTCAAACAATATCGATATGATTCTCGGATCTGACTACTTTTTTCTATTTTGCTTCCTGGGCAAATTACTTGCTCTCAAAGTAATTTAATCGCTCAAAATTCCATTTTTGGTTTCCTAATTTCAGGCAAATTAACTGAGTCTTTAAACTCAAATTCAATGCAAAATCTTCACATTAATGGTACAAATATTGACAATCAATTAAAGCAATTTTGGGAATTAGAAGAAATTCCTAACGTAAAAGATAAATTATTAACTTCTTAAGAGCAATTTGTGGAAACACATTTTCAAAATACTTATGCATGTAATAATTCCGATGGACGCTTTGTTGTAAAACTCCCATTTTATAAATCAAATTCAGAATTGGGAGACTCAAAACCCGCAGCAATTTCTCGCTTATTAGCAATGGAGCGGAAATTTAAAAATAACCCAGATTTTGAAAAACAATACAAAGAATTCATGAACGAATACGAATCGCTAGGTCACATGAGCTTAGTAAATTCCAGATCCCCTACTTCCAAAGATCAGAATTTTTTACCGCATCACGCCGTTATCAAGCCATCCAGCACTACAACAAGGTTAAGAGTAGTTTTTGACGCATCTCTCTTGCAAAACTACAAATGGTACGTCATTAAATTCTCTGCTAGGAATAGGTCCCAAATTACAAAGGGATATTTTTGAAATATTGCTTAATTTTAGAATTCCTAGAATTGTATTTACAGCGGACATTGAAAAAATGTACCGTCAAATTTTAGTAGCTGATGAAGATCAGAAATACCAACAAATTCTTTGGAGAAATAACTCTAATGAAAACACATTCGCACATACAAGCTAAAAACTGTCACCTACGGTTTAGCCTCAGCTTCCTTTTTGGCCACTAGGTGTATTAAGCAAATCGCTCTCGATGATAAAGATAATCCCAACCTCTCCCGAGTTTTACAGGAAGATATTTATATGGATGATTTACTATCAGGAGCAGATACGCCAAATAACGCAATCTCCATTTGCAAGGACATTGCTCATGTTTTGAGTACACGCGGATTTCATTTAAGAAAATGGAATTCTAATTCCACCGAATTTCTCGCTCAATTTTCAGAACATAGTTCTCATGATACTCGAGTTGAATTTTCCAAATATTCTAATGAAAGTTCCAAAGTATTAGGCTTATTTTGGAATTCATCCAATGACACTTTTGGTTTCCAACCATCGCTTGAACTTACACCACCACTCACAAAGAGACGTATTTTATCTGAATCTTCCAAAATTTTCGATCCTTTAGGACTTCTTTCACCTTGTACAGTATTCATGAAGATTTTTTATCAAAAACTTTGGCTTACAAAAACAGATTGGGATTCTCCCATTCCACAACAATTAACAGATGATTGGCTTAAGTTTCAGAAGGCCTTTAATGCCATCAACTACCTCACTGTTCCCAGATGGGTCATACTTACAGCAGACAACACAGTAGAATTGCATGGTTTTGCAGATGCTTCTTCATTAGCTTATGCTGCTGCAATCTACTGTCGGCAGAAACACAACGGCAAAATAAAGGTTCAACTACTTGTATCAAAAACTAAAATAGCCCCTCTCAAACAAGTTTCCATTCCTCGATTGGAGTTGTGCGGTGCACATTTACTATCCAAGCTATTTAAATCGGTCTTACGGACACACATTAAAATATTATATCTTTGATGTATTCGCTTGGACGGATTCTAAAATAGTTCTCTCCTGGCTGTCTGGTCACCCTCGCAAATGGAAAACTTTCGTAGCAAATAGAACATCTGAAATTATGGAAGTTCTACCTACAAAGCATTGGAGACATGTGCCTTCTAAGGAAAATCCCACAGATATTGCATCCCGAGGTATTGATCCTAAATGCTTACCAGATTGCAAGTTATGGTGGCAAGGACCACCCTGGCTAAGGCTAGAAACTTCTAGTTGGCCCAAGGCTGAATACAGTTGCGATGAGGCTTCGGATGAGGTAAAAGCGGAACAAAAATCAGTCTCCATCTTCAATCTGTTTACTCACACATCAAATGATGTAATTCATGGTTTATTCGAACATTACTCTTCACTCACCAAAATAATTCACATTTTTGCTTATTGCCAAAGATTTATTAAAAACTGTAAAAAGATAGCATCTCAAGGATCATCGATCAGTTCATCCCATATTAATACTACTTCACTTACCTTTTCGGAAACCAAAACCGCTGAAGAAACCATCATTCGTTGGGTTCAAGGTTTCTACTTTCAGGAAGAAATACGAAGCATTAAAAAACAGATTTCTCTGCCACCCAAAAGTCCATTACGTTCCCTCCATCCCTTCATAGATGAACATGGTTTAGTACGGGTGGGAGGGAGATTGCAAAATTCCCAGCTTCGATTCAATTCCAAGCATCCTATCATACTTCCTTCTCAGCACAGTATTAGTGAACTCCTTATCAAGGAGCAACACATCGCTCATTTACATGCTGGGCCGACTTTGTTAGCTCACGTTCTTCGACAGTCCCATTGGATCGTAGGAAGTAGAAAATTAATTAACAAATGTATTAGAAAATGCTTAAAGTGTAACAAATTCAAAACATCCACCACAACACCACAACTGATGGGCAATTTACCAAAACACCGTGTCACGCTGGAGAGACCTTTCTTCAGTTGCGGTTTTGATTATGCTGGTCCTGTACTGATTAAATACAACAAAGATCGAGGGACTAAATCTACAAAGGGTTACATTGCTTTATTTGTATGCTTAGCAACTAAAGCTGTTCATATTGAAGCAGTCGGAGACTTAACAACTGATTCCTTCATAGCTACACTACGTCGTTTTAGTGCTCATCGTGGGGCTCCCCGCCACATTTATAGTGACAATGGAACCAATTTTGTTGGAGCTCGTCGAAAACTTGACGAAATACGGAAGTTATGGCTTTAATTACCAACTAATGAAGCCATCTCTTACTACTTATCCAAATCTTCAATAGATTGGCACTTTATTCCACCCTCATCACCACATTTTGGAGGTATTTGGGAATCAGGAATTCGATCCGTCAAATTTCATCTGAAGAGAGTATTGGGAGAAACCATATTAACTTTTGAAGAGTTAACAACTTTGCTCACGCAAATCGAAGGATTACTAAATTCCAGGCCTCTCTCCTACGTTAATGACTCTGACATAGAATGCCTATCTACACTCACACCTTCACATTTTCTTACAGGTGATGTTCTTTCAGTTCCAGAGGAGCTTCCTTCAACCTCCAACCACAGAGATCGTTGAGAGTTGCTACAGAACATCAAACGGGGCTTTTGGAAGAAGTGGAGCTCCGAATTTATCTCCTTCTTACAACCTCGCAAGAAATGGCAGGACGCACAACCAAACTTGAAGGAAGATGACATCGTATTGATCAAAGAGGAGGGTCCTCCTGGTACATGGCCAATGGCTCGAGTTCTTCAAGTGCATCCAGGCAACGACGGACTGGTTCGTGTTGCAACTGTGAAACCCCAAGACTCAGTGTTTAAACGACCTGTTCATAAACTTCACAAACTTCCCATATATCCGAACTAGTTCGGATATAGGGTGGGAGTATGTTTCCTACACTCCTCACTTAACTGTAACTGAATGCGCCAGACTTTCCACTCCTCACTTAACTGTAACTGAGTGCGCGAGATTTTCCCGCTTTCCTACCCCAACGGAAACTTCTTTGGAACCGGTACGGGGACTTTTCTGAAAACTGAAACGCAACGGAAAGACGCAAGGTCTTGTCCGCATCTATCCGCAGCACCTTCAAAGGTGTAATTTTCATTTAACCGCATTATCACCTTTTAGTGTAAACTTTAACTGTAAATATTTATTTTCTTGTAATATAAATTTAAGTACTATCTCCATCTCTGACTGTTATTCGAACTCAACCAACGGCATCAACATCTTTTGCGTTAATTGATCATCTCCCTTTGGGGATTTTAGATCCCATATTTAATCATTTTCCTTCGACAAGTACACCAAATTACTTTAGAAGCCATGATCACTCTAATGACGTGGCAGCATCGAAATTCACCAGTTAGGAAACAACCCTTGCAGATCGGTGTGTAGTTGCAAGCTGTGCGACAATTCCTTGCATCTCGGGGCACAGTTCTACTACAGTAATTTCTTTAAACCATTCAGGGCCATGATGACATATGTAATCACTTCAGGGGGAAAGGTATCGTATTTGAGATTGTGTTTAGTTCATTTTGAAGCCAGTAATAGTATCGATATGATCTAAATTTGGATTTTATAGAATTTTGAATGATTACAAACTACAAGTTTCGGCATATTTTACTATGGTAATGATTTTTTAAGAATTTTTAAATGAAGTTATAGGCTTAACTGAAACAATGGCTTGGTCCTGAACGGGTCAAACTGATTGCACGCTACTACAAATGTCTCAATGTCGATGGTAAGTATGCCAAACAATGTAAGATTTATAATTCGTGATACCATGATGTAATTTATTTTGGCACAATAAAGAGGAAACTTCCTTTGTACCATTTAAAAGAAAAATCGGATAAATTGACTATGAACACTTCTGAGTGTATGTGGCTTAAAATATATTTATTTTATACCTTTTCTTTCCAGATATAACTACTTTCTTCAATATATCTGTCGACTTCGCAACTCGCCGGAAAACTACTGCAATAAGTTGTTTTATGGCTATATTTATTATGCCAATTTCGTAGTTATTGGCATCTCATTTTTAATTGTACTATTACATTTTCCTTATGTCCGTTTAAATTTACGTTATATGAGTATATATAACTCAATCTGAGTAACAGACCATGGACCTCTAATCTTTTAGAGTGGAAGACTGTATTCTGATTTTTCGTTGCTATTCATTAGTTTATATTATATACAGTACTGTATTATAATTTGAAGCTTATTTAAAAAAAATTTGTTTTATGTTCTTGTTTTCCTTTCTTGATGTGCCATACAAAGAAATTGTAGACGCAAAGAAACGTTTCGCTTTTAGGATAACTCTCAATCTTTTAGTCGCCAAATCTGGAAATGGTACAATGAATTAGCCGCTAAATCTGGATTGTCTTGTTTCCTGATTATCCTGTTCAGGATAATGGAATAAAATTATGAAATTATTGTATTATCATTGGTCCTTGACAAGTGTGCAAAATTTAAATTAATCTGACCTTTTCAAAGTGGGTAAGATTCCAGTGAAAAGTGAAGTGGGAAGTGAGTCCAGATTCCGTTACATACAAGTGAAACTTATGAAATCGTGCTAATACAGGATCCTCTTCCCACGTTTGAATTTCCATTTACAGTCACTCAAAAAAGTATTGGGACACTTGGCATGCATAAACGGAAAGACACTTATAAAAATAATTATTACATTAAAACAAAAAAAAACAAAAAGAATTAAAAATATTTTAACATTTGGTGTGCAGTTTATAAGGAAAATTTTAGTAGTAGTATAGAATTATAATTTGATCTAGCTTTTCAAATATAATTCGAAGGAACACTGGAGTCAAAAGCATTGGGACACTTTTGAAATGAGAAATTTAACAAATATACAGCGTATCAATAGAATTTAATTTCACACCCCTTTTTTAGATGAAATGTTTAAAGATAAACGCTTCAACAGATAAGATTATTTATTGAAAAAATGCGAGAAACAAATATATCAGTTGGTGTGCAAAATCAAGTCATTGGAAAGAGGGGTAATCAGTTCGCTGTATAGGAAAAATCTTGAAGTTGAGTAAGTATTGTTTTTGACATCATTGACAGGTTCAAGAAAACAAATAGTGTTGAAAGCTGACCAGGGCGTCCAAGGATATCTAATGAACGTGAAGAGAGGTGTATTGTGAGACAAGTACGCATGGATTGTGAGACAAGTACGCATTAATCAAAGATCTAGTGAAGCAAAAAGGACTTGGCAATGTAAAAGTAGGTTCGGAAAATTAGTAAATTCTGAAACTTTAAGAAATGCTTTAAGAAAACATAAGTATCATGGCAGAGTTCCTCAAATAAAGCCCTACATCAGCAAAGAAAATAGACAAGCTAAGTTGGCATTTGCTAAAATGTATGTAAGTCAGGCAACAAAATATTGGGAAAATATAGTTTTTGTTGATGAGAAAGCAAATATAATATTTTCGGATCGGATATCAAGCAAAACGTTTGGCGGAAATTAAATACAACAATGCATGTCAAAAATTTACGGCCTACTATAGAATATGAAGGGAGTAACCCAATTGTCTGAGGCTGCATGGCAAGCTCTGATGTCGGGAGCTTACATTTTATTGATGGTATAATCAATAAATATTGACAGGAGAGTCTATCTTGACATTCTCAAGCGAAATTTAGGGCCAAGTGCGACGAGAAGGCTGGGAATCTCGGGACATTTAAATTGTACCAAGGTAATGATTCGAATACTGCAGATATTTGCAAGTTATGGGTCCTCTACCACTGTCCTAGTGTTATTAAAGACTCCTGCACAAATTGCATTCCTTAATCCCATTGAACATGTGTGGGATTATTTGCAGCACCAAATCTCTAACAAAGCAGGATTTAAGAACATACTTGGTCGAATAGGGGACCAAAATCGATAGATCCTTTTGCCAAAAATGTATCCAATCCATGCCAAATATACTTTGAGAGGTCATAAAAAGCAAGGGTGGCCCCACAAGATATTAATTTCTAAGTTTGAATTGTTTTTCTTAATTTATATTGGGAAGTGCGCCAATACTTTTTTGAGCACGTTTTTTAACTCTATTTCTTTTACCAATTTTAATCATCATTGCATTAATGTATGAGTTTGGTTCAAATTATTATTTGTATTTACTAAAATAACATTTACTTCTATTTTTTTGGTTTCATTTGCATATTTAAGTAAAATATTACAATAAAAATCTATGAACTGTGGTAGTGTGTCCCAATACTTTTTTGAGTGACTGTATGTACGTAAGATAAATAAGATGCACCTTTCAGCAAAGAAAGTTCAACAAAAACACATTTTGAAACAAAACTGATTGCTTCAATAGAGAAAGTATTAAATTTCAAAAAGGGAGGGGGGACTAATTGAGTGAATAATTCCTAGACTTATTAATGTCGTCCAGGATTTACAGCCTTCAGGAAGGGTTTTTAAATTTAAAACTCGTATTAATGAACAATGAAATACATGTAAATTATTTAAGTTAGAATGTGTCATATTATGTCGGTGCTCCTCAAACTTTCAATATTAGCAACTTGATATTTAATCAGTTTTCATCACGCCTCCGTCCACACAACAACAATGTATTGAATTCAATAATGCTATATTTTGACGCGTTAAATCTCTACAATACAACTTTAACCTCTTCTGCCACCGGCGTATAAAAACATTTCGTTCAGCCAAAATTGCCCCGGAGAGAGAGATGTATGTATACATCTTTATGAAGTACGATCTTTCCTATGCACTGCTATCCATTAAATTATGCCGAAGGCTTCATATTGTAACAAAATGACGTTGACACTGTTTGAGAAGGATTTACTTATTTCAAAGGATTTGTATATTTATTCCTCCCCCTCCCCTGTAGCTGAACAGTGCGACGTTAATATTAAATCAATCAATCAACCTTCCCCCCCCTCGAAAAAGCTTCTCATACGCGTACCTAATTGGAAAACGGTGGCGAATCGCGTAACTTTAAAGGGGCAGTTAATGGATTAATAATAAACCACACAAATTTTTTAAGATAAGTGTTCATTTTTGTGTATAATTTTATATATGACAAGCCCATGGTGGGTCATTGATAATTATTTAACTTGTTCTTAACTTGTTAAAGGAATTATCAAATAATACACTGATACATTTACAAGTGTATTAAATAAGTGTAAATGAGTTTTTATTATGTCAGAATGTATTGTTTCCTTACTTTCAGTAAATTAAAAACTTTTTAAATCTTTTGTTTTCAACTTTTAATATGCTCGAGCCCCCCCCACCCCCGTGTAGAGTCGTACCCCATAGTTTGAGAAACGTTGTCTTATGTGAAACAACTCTCCATTTTAAATTAAATTTACATTCGTATTCTGGAAATCTGCTATAGAAACGTTTTTGGTGATCAGATTTAGTGAAACTTTATTATTTGAAAATTCCGTTGCGAGGATTGTCAAATTTTACTTGCTTTGAAAAATGGAAAAATAATTTGCATTGTTCACTAGCTCAGGAGTAATCACCTTTCATACAGGAACACAATGCTTTAATGAGGTTTGTACAATTAAAACTTAATTTAACCATTACCATAATAAAATATGGGGAAAAAAGCATAATAAAATGCTTAAAATTACTTATTTACAAGTGTTTGATACTATTCTGAAGATTATTTTCGCATAAGTTTAATGGTAAATAAAAAGTGTTTTTACTGAATACTCAACAAAATTTTTATGATCAGCCTATCATTTGACATGGGGACATATCTGTGGAGAGTGTTAGAATTAATAAAAACTTATTCGCACGCGCGCTTTTTATAAACCAGATACACTGAAGACACCCAAAAAACTGGTGCAGGCATGCGTATGCAAATAAAGAGATATGGAATCAGAGTACGGCGATGTGGTTAGCAAAGCCTATACAGGACAGTGAGTGTCTAGCACAGTTGTTGGATAGGTTACTATTACCACTGCTACAATGGCAGGTTATCAAGATTTAAGCTAGTTTGAACGTGGTATTATAGTTGGTACACGAGAGATGAGACATAGCATCTCCGAGTTAGTGCGCAAATTGCTGCACATTTTAAACGCTGGGCCATCAACAAATGTCACCATGCGAAACATTCAAAGAAACATCATCTATATGGGCTTTCGGAGCCGTCGTGTACCATTGTTGACTGCACGACACAAGGCTTTACGTCACGCCTGGGTCCGTCAACGACATTGGACTGTTGAAGACTGGAAACAGGTTGCCTGGTCTGACGAATCTAGTTTCCAATTAAATCGAGCTGATGGACGTATACGGGTATGGAGACAACTTCATGAATTCGTGGACTCTACATGTCAACAGGGGACTGTTCAAGCTGGTGGAAGCTCTGTGATGTTATATGATGTGTATATAGTTGGCGTGATATGGGACCCTTAATACATCTAGATACGACTCTAACAGGTGACAGGTACGTAATCATCCTGTCTGATCCCCTGCATCCATTCATGTCGATTGTGCATTCTGACGGACTTAGGGAATTTAAGCAGGACAATGCGACACCCCACACGTCCAGAGCTGATACATATTGGCTCCAGGAGCCCCCTTCTGAATTTAACCTCTTCCGCTGCCCACCACAATCCTCAGAAATGAACATTATTGAACATATCTGAGATGCCTTGCAAAATGCTGTTCAGAAGAGATCTCCACCCTCTCTTACTCCTACTGATTCATGGACATTCAGTTATCTCCAGCACTATTTCAGGCATTAATCGAATCCAAGCCAAGTCATGTTGTGGCCCTTCAGCGTGCTCGTTGGATCTCTACACGATATTTGGCAGGTGTACCAGTTGTTTTTTTGGGTTATTCAGGGTATATGCAAAACATTGTTAGATAATTAAGAATTGACTCTTCTTAGAGCTATTTATACATATTAAAACAAATGAACGTATGCCTTCTGAAAGCAGTACAATCGTTAATAAAAATAGTTACATTCAAACGGCCAAAATAAAGACAAATTCATACGACACAATTGTTAATGCCCTCGTATGTGTTTGTCAAAGACGACGGAAAATAATTACTTCTGTAATAAAAATAAGAAATATAAAACTATTTCTTCAACTTTGCATCAGAACAAATGAGAAAATAAAAATTATTTGACTAAATGTTTATTTTTGTTTGGGAATGTATGAATTGGTATATTCTCTCAAGCAATAAAAGTAATTAAAAAAACAATGAAGTAAGTTGGGATTCCATATGATGACCGTTTCACCATCGTGACCAATTTTCAACCTTAATCCTATCAATGAGAAACTTACAGAAATCGTTCTACTTATTTTATATTAAGTACCGTAAAATCCATCGTATAACGCGCACTTTTAACTTAATGAGATCAAAATTTACGGGTGCGCGTTATACGCTGGGTACAAAACCAAAAAAAAAAAAACGATGAGCATAAGGAAAATTAAACTTCTAGATAGATCGAAATACTATATATTTTAAAGAAATATATATCTAATGAACTTAAAGGGTTCAGATTCTAATGGGTATACTATTTTATCAAAATCCTGGGATAATAACTCGAATAAATGACTTCTAAGCATGCGAACATTGTACATACACTTCTGGTTCCTTTGTAAAAAAAGGGGTGCGTTATAAGTCGAATTTTATGCTAATTGGTTTCAATACTTCTTATCTTCCTAATTTCCAACATTTTATTGGTTTTATTAATATTTGATGATTTTCGTAAATATTTAACTTTTATAACAAAATATATTCATCAGTTATAATTTTACATGATTTATAATACTATGCATTTTTTATATAATATATCGGGTGTCCATAATTAAGCTTGAAATTTGCAAGCAGTCTGTAACAAAAACTGTACAGCAGAATTAATATGAAAATTGGGTAATGGTAGATTGAAATGATGGGGACTTAATATGGAAAAAAAATAATGAGTTTCAAAAACCAACAGTAGATGGCGTTATGAAAAGTAAACTATTGACATATGCAAATGTTGTAATCATGGTAATCATGTGCTGGCGCAGCAACCCGTGAGGTATTAAGATACGAGAGGCGAACCGCAGTCGTACTCGGTTTCTAAGTCAAAAAGATGACGTTGACTCTACACAAACGGGCTTTACTGGTGAATTTGTTTTACCAAAACGGAGATTTTTCTACTGAGGCTTTACGGAAATTTCGGTCTTTGAAGCGGTCTTGGTAGTGAAGGGCTAACAAACATGATTAAGAAATTTGAAGGAACGGAAACATGGGGAATTCAGCCAGAAAAGGGACGAAAATGCGTTGCAGCTCAAGTAGTGGGTGATGTTGGCAGATCGCAAACAACCGGCAGCTCTAGTGTTCGGCGTATTGTAGCATCTGTTGACCAAGCTCGTTCCATGGTTCATAAGATTCTTCGAAAGGTCTTACGCTACTATTGTTACGCCATCGCAAACAACCTGCAGCTCTAGTGCTCCGCGTATTGTAGCATCTGTTGACCAAGCTCGTTCCATGGTTCATTAGATTCTTCGAAAGGTCTTAGGCTACTATAAACTGTCGCTAGAGCAGCAGCTCTTGCCAGATGATCTGAATAGTCGACAAACTTTTGCGTTGCAGTTTCTTGCACGAGTTGAGTTGCAGGTAAATGTCCATAGAACATTTTGTGAACCTAAAATACACCCTTTCATCTGGAAGTTGCGGTTAACATGCACAATTGCTGTATTTGCGTTGGTACGAACTCACATCAATTCTTACATTCCATTATAATCCATTATAATCTTCGTTTAACACGGTTTGGTGTGGTTTTACTGCAACCTTCATTGTGGATCCGTTATTATTCGAAAAGTACAGCAACATAGGACCTGTGACATACACCATCACCGTTAAACTATACGCTTCATTGTTAGAGCATTCTGTTCTTCCGATTTTCAGGCAAGGCGATGGCATACAACCACAGTGTTTATGTAGGATGGTGCTTCTCCATACATCACCCGCTGTGTGAAACAAGTGTTCGGCCACCATTTCGGTGACGACAGAATCATCAGCTGGCATTTTTCTACAGCTTGGCCTCCTAAATCCTCAAAATTGAATCCTTGCTACTCTTGGCTGCGTGGATACCTCAAGGTCTTTGTCTACTGTGATCCCAGCACATTTGTGTCCGACTTTAAAGAAAGCATATAACACCATGTGTGTGCGTAACATTCTCCAGTTCCTGCTGCTTTCAACAATCAAGCATACGATTTTACGCTTCCAGTTTGTAGCAGACAGCGGTGGACAGTATATCGATCATGTGTTTTGTAGATTATTTGTATGTATGATACGCCACCTAGGTTTTTTTTATGAAACTCATTGTTTTTCCCTCGATAAAATTGCCTTCATTTCATTCTGCAATTACCTAATTTTCATGCAATTCCGCTGTCTACATTTTGCTACAGACTGCTCGCAAACTTTAAGTTTAATTATGGACACCTGGTAAATCAAACTTTTTTTTGTTATTTGTCCAATATCTGCATATTTCGCACAACTTGCCATCAGCTAGATTTACGACCATGCCACATTTTTTGAAAAACTATCTGTATTTTTATCTTATTCTAAACTTCATATATATTTATATAGCATATATATATATTAAACTTTTTGCGAGTTTTGCATCTAAACATGATACACAACTTTTAGTCAAAATAAATACTATAATAAACTTTTAAAAAAATATCTGAACTCACAGATAATAATCACATTTAACTTATTGACGTATAAGAGAACACTTAACACTTTACAGCTTCAAATTTCAAATCATAATTATTGCAATACGATATATGTTTCAGAAAAAAAATGTTCCTCTTGTTTAACTTTTTTACCAATACTAAACTGTAAAAGACCAAACTTTTAACATTTAGTCTGTCTTTTCATTTGTAAATCAGATAGTACTAACATAAATATCTGGCTGTAACGAAAGTTTCCAGCCACCGTTAGTATGGTTTGCACAAACAGTTCGTGTTGGCGTGTTTGTTCTTATTTTGTCAGAATGTTTTTGGCACTTTTATAGACTTGTTTTAGAATAATATGCAGTGAAATATGTAAATAAACATCATTATCATTAGATGTTTGAAATGGAACATACACTCTACTAGATAATAACCGTCATTTACTTTCAGTTCCGTTGCAAAAAGTCAGTTACAGACTGTCACCAAATCATATGTATAGCTTTAGGTACTGCTGTTGCATCATATGATATTATGATGGCTTGGTACAGAAAGCTCAAAAACTAGGACTATGACATGTAGAAAGTAGAGCCTCTGGTAGGCCTACCGACTTTGGCGGAAAACTTTCGCTACAACTCTGCATAAATCAGTATATAACGGGTTATTTTTTTCTTTTATGAGTATACTGACATTTTTATGAATAATCGAAAACAACGGTAATTTCTGAGAATTTATGTTCTTAGACTTTTACTATTTGTAGAATATATATTTTACGAAACAGAAGTAATTTAACATTCGCACTTTATAGGCTTACTAATATACAAATACTTCGGAAAAAGAGAAATTTGCTAACCTCATCCAGTTGGTCGTATAATGTATTAAAAAATTAATGTAGGAAAATATAAGTACTACACGTCGTTGATATTCTAGAAATCTGATAATTTTAGAAGTGCGATTAAATTCAAAAATTTTACTATAGTGATGACACACTCTCAAAAATGGAAGGTGGCTGCTCTAAACAGAACTAGAATTTTCGAAATTTATCCCAGTAATAATGGAAAACCGAACATATCGGGAATAGAAGGGAGATTTTTAAAAGTAATTATGACCAAACTAGGCGTGGATTACGAAATTGTTATCCCTGAAGACGGGGAATTTGGTCGTGAGCTCGCTTTTGGTAACTGGACTGGTGTTATAGGTATGCTTCATCGAGGTGAAGCTGACATGGCAGCGGCCAATCTTGGAATATACGAGGACAGATTTCGAGCGATTGATTTCGGGTCTCCATACTTTATGGACAGTGTGACCTTTGGCATAATGAAACAAAGTAATCACCGAAAAATATTTAGTTTTCTTCGATTATTTGATTTTTCTATATGGATGTCAATTCTCATTAGTCTTATAATCTCAGCTATGGTAACGTATTTCGTTCTGAAAGACAGAGAAACTTTTATCAATGTATTCATTTCTCTTTTCGGAAATATATTAAGACAACCCCTGCGTTTTCAGACAGATAGATGGAAACTTGTCATTGGATGTTGGTTTGTGTTTGCCAGTACGATATCTTTTATCTATTCTTGTACATTGTTGTCTTTCTTAGCCTTACCATCAGAGCCGAAGACTGTGAAAACATTTGAAGAGCTCTCAGAAGCTGTAGAAGAAGGTACTCACCGTGCTTACAGTATGAAAGGCAGTTTTTTTGCTTCCTTTCTGCAGAATTCAAAAGATTTGAAACTTCAGTTACTTGGAGAAAAGATAATGCAAAACAACTGGCTCTTAAGTGCAGAGGAAATGTCAACAGATCCTTTGAAAAATGAATATTCTGCAGCGATTGGATCGAAATATATATTTAAATTTTTATACGGATCTGGTGAAATAAAGTCTAAAGTGTTTATTTCAGAAGATCTTGCTTTTACAGCTAATGCAGCTTTCGGCTTCAGAAGAGGGTTTTGCTGCACCTCTAAGCTGAATGAGATAGTTGGACAGCTAAAGGGCTCTGGAATTTACGATAAGTTTTTAAAAGAGGAATCATTCAAATTGCAGTTGCCGAAGTCTCAAAGTGAAGCGAAAGAGGAAGGAACAAAAGCACTTTCTGTTAAAGATGTAGCGGATGCTTTTATATTACTATCAATTGGTTTATTGATTTCATTGTTCGTGTTTGTTGGAGAACTTATATATTATCATTTTAAAAAATCATGAATATACAATTGTAAAGTAAGAACCTCTTAGATGAACTCATATCTTACCTATATTTTGTTATTAGAGTTTAATAATTTAATATTTATGAAAAAATTAAATCCTTTTTTTAAGAAAATAAACAGAACTGTAATTTTTTTTTCAATTTTTTCCCATAAAAATTTAGTGAGGATTTATTTAATACTCTAAGGATCTCTCTGAACATGTTCAGAATACTTTTTTAAAAATAGAATACTATAACAAAAAAACCTTTTTAGGGACCAATACCAGTAAATATTAATTCTTAACCGGTAATATTTACAATAAATCATCCATATAAACTATGTAAAAATCACAAAACCACAATTATACAGTGCTGAAAAAAAATTCTGGACATTTTTTAAAAATTGTAATATTTTTTTTTAAGTTTGTATGCTTATAGAACATTTTACGTTGCACAAACTGCTAAGTATTTAATATAATAATAAAATTTTAAAGAGAATTTAATACTGAATTCAATATAAAAGGAAAATTCAAATATTTGCAACGCAAAAAGAGTTATGCTGTGATAACTGTCGATATACATTTGATACTGATGACAGCAGTGAGTTATCAGAGCTTGGTGAGGCTGCGTTTATTCTTTACTACAGTTTCGCATCGATGTTTCATTGAGCTGAAAATAGTTTTAAGCTCTTTCTTCGTTATTACATGATGCCAGGAAACAATTATATCCTCAATTAGTTCCTTTTTATTTCATGGGTACCTCATTCGGACAAGAGTTTTCAAACGGTGCCGCAAGTTTTCGATAGGATCGAGGTCAGGACTGTTTCTTCACCAGCACAACAACGCAATGATCTTAGAACGCTACCAGTATTTCAATTACCTTACAAGGAGTTGAATCTCTCTCTCTCTCTCTCTTGCTGAAAAATAAATAACGCACTGTTGGTAAATAGATCTCTGTTGGAATTGCAGAAGTTGGGGTTCTAGAATGGAGTCAATGTATTTCATGACATTCAGTGTTCCATCGATGACATAAAGGCAACAAATACCATCTGCTGATATGCGAGACTAAAAAGTAAATCTATGTGGGTACTTCACAGTTGCCTGGATGCAGTCAGGATGTAGTATTTCTGGTTTCTATGTCTTTCATGTTTAGGCTATCACTACAGAAAAACGATATTTTAGTTTCGCCCCTCAATATAACTTGTGAAAAATAATTATCCAATTAATGTGTCCCATTGCCCACTGTAGTCCCTTTTAGTTCTGCTGTAAATAGAGATTGGGCTTTTTTCGTGGAATTCTACCTTTTAGTCTTACATCTGCTAATCTACTCCTGGTTGTTTCTGAAGTGACAGAAACGCCAGTATCACTCAGATCACTTCTGATGAATGTCCATGAAATTCTTTTATCTCTGAAACATAGTATTTTCCTTCTTCTATCATCAACAGATGTTTTGCACTTTTTCAGCCTTTTTCTGTATTTTTTTAATTGAATTTGTCTCCTGACATCATTAAAAAAACGTCCAGTCTGCAAATGTAGTCACTGAGCTACCCACCTATTATGTAATTTTAACAAAGAAAATACCACTTTCTCCTCACACATGCGTCCAATCTACTCTTTTATTTGATGGAATTGCTTTTTGACTAAATATCATTGTTATCCTGACTAGGAAAAAAATCCTGGCCTCGATTGTCCGAATGAGGTACCCATGAATTAAAAATTAACTAATTGAGGATATAATTGTTTCCTGGCATCATGTAATAACGAAGAAAGAGCTTAAAACTATTTTCAGCTCAATGAAACATCGATGCGAAACTGTAATAAAGAATAAATGCAGCCTCACCAAGCTCTGATAACTAATTGCTGTCATCAATATCCAATGTACGTATATCGAGTGTTATTGCAGCATAACTCTTTTTGCGTTACAAATGTTTGAATTTTCTTTTTTGTAATGAATTCAGTCTTAAACTCCTTTAAAATGATGTAAAATACTTGGCATTTTGTGCAATGTAAATTGTTCTATAAGCATATAAACTTAAAAAACACAATTTAAAAAAGTGTCCAGAATTTTGACCACCACTGTAAGTGCACAATTTTAGTAACTTTAAAAAAACTCTTAAAAGTAGAGAAAAAGTAATGATTTATATCAATACGATAGCGTTACTAAAATAGACTTCATACATTAATATAGGTACTATGTACTAAAATTTCAATGTTTTACTAAAATATAAAAATTGGAGAGCTGACCAAAAGAATATGACATGAAATGTGACATATATATTTATAAGGCTATTATTGTAGTAATTAAAATAATATTCATAAAGTAAGAATAATTGTAGTACATCCCCTAGAGAGTAATATCAGGCTCAAAAAGTGTCATCGAAATATATTTATAATTCTTTGAATTATCGGATTGTGGTTCATTTATAATTTTTTGATACAGCTATTTAAAAAATGTATATTTTTAGTCTTTATATGAATATTTTTATTTATTTTTCATTAAGGACTTTTTATTTGCAAAAAAATGTTGAGGTGTAGCGTATCTTTAGTCTTTTATTGTATAAGGAGTGTGAATTATTAAAGTAAATGTCTTTACGTTTTTGAAATCTATATTTCCATTTTTTTTCCCTTTTTTTGAATTCATAATTTTTTTCTTATTTTATAAATTATTTTTCATTTTTATTATTGATGTTTTTTATTTATACTTTAACTTCAAGACAATAATTTTTTTTTATTATGAGTAAGGTAAATCGGGAGAAGTTGCCACATTTAAGGATTTTTCGATTAGTTCTTTGAAAATTGAAATGACAAGACCATGAAAAAAATACACTTTATTTTTCAATATTTATTTAGTTATGTATACAAACAATTTCTCTTCTTAGTATAAAAATAAACAAGAAATTTAATATATGTTAAAGAAATTCATATAACTGTGTCATGTTTCCCCGTATATGGGGGAAGATACAACCAGTCCTGGGGTAAAATGCAACAACACCCCACAAATAAAAAAAATAAGACAAACATTACAAAATTAAATACGAAGTAACAATAACTATATTGAAAAACAAGCAAAAATTAATTTTTTTTTATAAGTAGTTTGTTAAAAATAATAACAGTACAGGTTTGAACGATAGCCTACACAACATTTCTCTCAGTGCAAATGATTATCATTGGATTCTTCTTGCAAACATTTGTTGCGTTGTATGCACTAAATTCAGTCACACTTGGGATCTTTTTTAGCATAAAAGTATATTTTACACACAGCACAAAAATTATCATTATTATTCTCATCAAAACTGTCACCACTAGTATCTAGAGCAGTGGTTCCCAAACTTTATCATCTCACGGAACTTCTGGAGCTTGAAGGTGCTTTCGTGGAATACCTTCTGTTTCGTGGAATTTCGGCGAAAGTATATATCTCAAAATTATATTTATAGCAGATCAACTCACACACACACGTTATGAGCATTTTACGTAAAGGCAGTTGAAAAAAGTATTGCATTTATTATTAAAAAATTATAATCTAATTTTTTAATATAATTTTTCTCATTAATACTATTAATTTGTGATCCGAGTCTTATTTATTCCATACATTATTTAATAAATGGCATACGTGCTTACTTTTTTTCACGCAACTGTTGAAGTCTAGGTGTATTGAGATTAAATGCAACCGCATTACTTATTCAGTGTTTAATTTATTTTATACTTTATTTTTGTAGCCACTCATGTTGAGAAATACATTTCCCTTAAACACAATGCTCTGAATAGCATTAAAATGTTTATATCTGCATGACAAAACCCGCGTATTTCGTATGAATTTTTAACCTAAAATTTAGATGCTGTTCTTGTTGAATTTAGATTATAACATCAAATCCATTGATATGTTGATAAGTTGTTTTTTCTCCTTCATTATAAGTGTTTGTACCACAAATACAAAAAGGTAAATTTTTCATTATAAAACTATTTTGTTTTGCAAGGTATTTTGTTAACTAACCAGTAGAAATTATCTCGTGGAACTCGAGATAGTAAACGATAGATTATTCTCAATGTCGTAGGAAGTATATATATATATATATATACACACACACAGAAAGATAAAACATTTTAATAATAATTTATTATATTATAATAAAAGTTTAATAAAAGGTGTTGCATATTAAAGTTATTATATATAAATAAAATTTTCAGTTTTAATGAGTAAGACGAACTATAGACACTTGTAACTATATAAACTAGATAGAGAATGCGAATCCATTTTGAATATGTATTTATTCCTTCTTGATTTTTTCATTGTGCCTTGTGAAACTCCCGGGTATGTCTCATGGAACCCCAGGGTTCAGTGCAACACAGTTTGGGAACCACTAATATACTTCGCTTGAGGATGACAAAATGTCACATCTCTTCTTGTTTTGTTTCTTCGAAGGTTTCTTGTGTTATTTGCTTTGTCCTTTTTTTTTACCTTTTATAGCTTTCTTCGGGCATTTTTCCACATAGTTTCTATCCTCTCGGATTCAGTTATGAATTCTGATGTTAGTTTTTTCCCCGCCCGATTTGTTTGCGTTTTCTGACCTAAGGAATAGGGCCTGTCGAAGGTTTCTTGAGTTATTTGTTTTGCCCTTTTTTTTATCTTTTCTAGCTTTCTTCTGGCATTTTACCACATAGTTTCTCTCCTCTTTGATTCAGTAATGACTTCTGATGTTAGTTTTTTTCACGCCCCATTGGTTTGCGTTTTCTGACCAAAGGAATAGTGCAGTCCTCCCGTGTTCTGTGCTGGTGGAGGCAACCGATGGTGATAGACCACTTATTATTAATTGCATTTAAGTATTATTAATTATAATAATAATTACTAATGGTATTTATATTTTATACGATAGTATATATAGTGTTACAAAATTTAAAAAAAAAAAAACAAATTTGAAAGTTCATCTCATTTATTTCTAAATCATGTGGCGTCTTCCTCCAAGTATAGGAGGAAAACGCCACACACGGTTATTTGCTTATTTGCAATAGTGTTATGGCCTCCTCTACATGCATCGTACGTGTAATAAAATATGTAACTCTCTTACATTGTTAACATCTTATTTAAAATAACAAGTACGTTTATAAACTTTAAATATGAGGAACGGAATGTTATAAAAGTTGTAATCACCATTAAACCCTCAAAAGATCGAAAAATAAGGTCGATTAAAGACGATTAATTCAGATAAATTTACAAGCCATACTCAATGTTGGACCAGACTTTTCACTCAAGTGGCTCAAAATTGCCATCTATCGATGCATAAAAGTTCTATTAGAAAACTGGCATCTTCCTCCGAATTACTTTACTTATGAATGCATTATGTTTTTCTCCTTTGATCCTCTCTACTTGCAAAATATCTTCTAAATCGATGTTTCTCAGTATTTCTCGTGAAACTATTTCCATATCGGTGATGTTTTTCAAATAAATAAATAAATACACAGACTTGAAATTTAACAAATATGGTTTGCTGAGATGTGCAAAAAGTTTTTTGTTTTTGTTTCATTTGCAATTCACGTAAAATTAACTCATTAAAAACTTCTTAATCCTTCAATCTACATTGTTTAATTTTTTAATTCACCCTTACGAAGAACGGGTATACCAGCTTGTAAAATATAGAAAATTGTAAAAATATTTTTTAAAGCATTTTTGGCTATCTTGGGATAATCGCCTCTAATTTTAATCCAAAATAAATTAATTCACTCTTTCGAATGCTTTAAAATTAAATATCGATTATTACATAGAGTGCGTGAAATCAGTTATTCTTCGTCATTCAAAGTAAATTCATATACAGGTGTATCCGATATCGTAAATGGATTAAGAACCCAATCAAATTTTGTTATATCTAAATTTGGGAAGTAAGGAATAACACTCTCCTTTAGTGTTGTCAAATGGTCAGCAACAATTTTATCTGAATAGTTTATTTCTATAAAACGTCCGAATGATTTAGTTTCGGATTTAATTTTTCTCAGAGTAAAATTTATAATAATATGATGGCCTCCTTCAGGAATTTGGAGGCACAACGGTTGAGAATCATTGCGTTAAATAATTGAACCCCTCGACAGATTAAACAACATTAGTTCCTCTACATGACTTGTCTTCAGCGGTCCTAAGGCTCGAACTCATGACACGCTGGCTACGAGTTTATGGACATAAACATTAGGTTATCACTGCCTTATTCATATGCTAGAGATTCTTAAGCAATTTTTGATCGTTGTGAATCGGTGTTATTTCTTTAGACTCCGAATTGTTTAACTCGAAGAAGCTTTTTTTGCTTACGTTTTAGCAGTGTAGGGTTGTAGTAACTAGAAGGTCTTGGACTTAAGGGACCAGGATATCGTGGTGCAGTTTTCAATCAGAAAACAGATTTTTCAATTTTAGTATCAAAAATAGTGCACATTTTTCTGAATCTAAAAATGTATTACACTTATATGTTCGTTGATAAAATAACCTTAAAATATGAAAAAAATGTAAACGAACGTTTACAAATGTTTAGCGGTTTCACTTTTTCTCCAAAGCATAATTTTTTTTGGTACACTTTAAAAAAAAAGCTTTTGCTCTATAGGGGGTCCCAAATTTTTTATACTTATATACAGGATACCTGTGTATATACTAAACCTTTTTTTTTGTTTAGTCGAAGTAGTACATGGATTTTAAAAAGTAGTTTTACGTATGAAAAAGTGTGAAAAAATAAAAAAAATTTCAAAACTACAAAGTTTTATAATTTTTTTAAAGAAACTACCTTAATATCTTACTAAAAAATAGGTTTACTCTATTTTGTGTATTCTTTTATATATTGCAAAAAATATTTTACATATTTAAGAGATACTTTTTTAAAAAATGGTACCTATAAACATAAGCATGTATTATGAGATATCAAAAATTATGTCCTAATTAAATTAAACAGAATTTTTTTTTCTTAGCTAACAAATTATTTTTGTATTTTTGCAGGATGATTAAAATGTTTTTAGTAAGATCACAAAAAAATCTAAGATCTATTGAAAATTTTTAAAGATATATGTCCCATAAACTAAGAGTTATTTTTGGCCTTTTATTCTTTCGAGCATGACCTGGTACTCTTAATCTAAATACTGAATGATATCCAGATTCATTCAGTAGCCGCGGTAGCTTAGTAGTTAAGGTATCGGATAGTGGCTGGCTTGTCAGGAGTTCGAGCCCAATACCACTAAAGACCCTCCATGTAGGGGAGGCGATGCACGTTAAATCTGTCGAGAGCTCCAACGTCCTCCCGTTGGAGTGGTGGGGTAGCTAGGAGAGGGGGTGCCAGCTTAGATATCATCCACGTCACTTGACCTTGGTCCAAAATTACGAGATCCATCGCCAAAAGCCCTCGTGTATAGCTGAACAGTGCGAAGTTAAAATTCACTCACCCAGACTCATTCAGCCCTCTTCATCCTCTATGCCATTGTGTGCTAATAAACTTGAGATCTCCCGTTCCGGGTCCATTTAACTCATTTTTTCTATATAATTCTATAACAGCACCTTTTAAGAGAAATTTGTTCTTGAAGTACTTTGTCTTTTGAATACGACATTTTTTTTAAAAAGTCTTTCTAAAATTCACTTAAATGCTGTTGGGAAGTCAGGGATCACAGCGATGCTAATCTGAATGCCGAGTGAGTGAGTGAATATTAACGTCACACACTGCTCAGCTACACGAGGGCTTTTGGCAACGGACCACGTAATTTTGAACAATGGTCAAGTGACATGGTCTGAATGCCAGGGCTGTCTTTCTGGGTTGATTGATTGATTGATTGAAGATTAACGTCGCACTGTTCAGCTACACGAGGGCTTTTGGCAACGGACCACGTAATTTTGAACAATGGTCAAGTGACATGGTCTGAATGCCAGGGCTGTCTTTCTGGGTTGATTGATTGATTGATTGAAGATTAACGTCGCACTGTTCAGCTACACGAGGGCTTTTGGCGACGGACCACGTAATTTTGAACCATGGTCAAGTGACGTGGACGACACCTGAGCTGGCACCCCCTCTCCTAACTACCACACCACACCAACGGGAGGACTTTTCACCTCTCGACAGATTTAGCGTGCATCACTGCCCTACACGGC
Organism: Trichonephila clavipes; assembly: GCA_019973935.1. Classification (NCBI taxonomy): domain Eukaryota; kingdom Metazoa; phylum Arthropoda; class Arachnida; order Araneae; family Nephilidae; genus Trichonephila; species Trichonephila clavipes. The sequence goes on from BMAU01017888.1 coordinate 122,875, forward strand.
GGGTCTTTAGTGGTACTGGGCTCGAACCCGTGACAAAGCAAGCCACGGTCCGATACCTATACCACTCGTCTAACGCGGTCACTTGTCTTTCTGGGTGAGTGAGTGAGTTAATATTAACGTCGCACTGTTCAGCTGCACGAGGGCTTTTGGCAACGGACCACGTAATTTTGAACCATGGTCAAGTGACGTGGACGACACCTGAGCTGGCACCACACCAACGGGAGGACGTTTCAGCTCTCGACAGATTTAACGTGCATCGCTGCCCTACACGGCGGGTCTTTAGTGGTACTGGGCTCGAACTCATGACATGCCTGCCATGGTCGGATACCTTAACCACTGGGCTACCGCAGCCCCTTGTCTTTCTGGGAGATAGGTCTTAAAGCATAATCACTTTTTGTTTAAGCTCGATCTCCCTTGAGTTAATAAAAAATCAATTATTGTATTTATTCGAATCTAAGCAGCCCTTCTTTTAGAATGTCTTGATCTTAATCGAGTTCTGAAAGATGTCCAGACTCGGTTTTGTCCCTCTTCGCTCTCTTTGCCAGCGTTTCTCAAACTGTAGGGCCCGCCCACCTAGGGGGCGTGATCACTCTACAATGGGGGCGCGAGTATATTGAAAAGTCGGAAACAAAGAACTACTCAAAATACATTCTGACATAATAAAAATAAAATACATATTTACACTGCTGTAAAATACACTTTTAAATACATCAGGACTGCACAATGTATTTTATTATTAATTTAACAATACTAAGTTAAAAACCACATTAATAATCATCAATTACCCCCATGGGCTTGTCATGCATAAAATTATGTACAAAAACGAACACTTATCATGATAATTTCTACGGTTTATAATTAATCCTCTACCTATCGATTAAAAGTTACGCGATTCTCTCCGCAATGCCACCCTTTACCATGAAGGCGCACGTATTGGACGTATTTGGGGTGGGGGAAGAAAAGGAATAAAAACAAGCAAATCCTCTGAAATAAGTTAATATTTCGCAAACACTTTCAAGCTCCTTTTATAGCATTCCAAAGCTTTCGGAACAATTTTATGGATAGCAGTGCTTAGAAAAGATCGAACTTCGTGAAGCCCTATATATACGCCCGGGGCAATTAAACGCTTTAACTGAGCGAGACGTTTATATACACTGATGGAACTTAAAAGACTTAAGTCGTATTTTAGCTTTAGTGTAAAAGCGTATTATCGAATTAAAAATATTGTTATTGTATTGAGGGGAGTGATGAAAATTAGGATTGAATATTGGGGTGCAAATATATTGAAATATTGAGAAGCACCTTCCTGTGCCATTGTGGCCAATAAACCTGAGATCTCCCATTTCGTGCCATTTAACTTTTGTTTCCTTATAATTCTATAGCAGTACCATTTAACAAAAATTTGTTCTTAAAATAATTTGTAAGATCTTTTGAATGAGAAAATTCTTTTGAAAAATCTTTCTAAAATTGACTTAAATGCGGTTTGGCAGACAGGCATCCCAGCGATGCGCCTTTGAATGCTGGGGTTCTCTTCCTGGTCTTAGGCACTTTTAGTTTAAGCTTGAGTACCCTCAAGTTAATAAAAAATCAATTACCATAATTGTTCGAATCTATCCTGTGCATTGCTTTTCCCATCCATTGTTAACCACTTCGCTGAAAAGTCGTGCCACGCACGTCGTAATTCTTTTGTCTCAGAATCGCCGATGACGTGGTATGTACGTCGTTGATTGATTGATTGATTGAATATTAACGTCGCACTGTTCAGCTACACGAGGGCTTTTGGCGACGGACCACGTAATTTTGAACCATGGTCAAGTGACGTGGACGACACCTGAGCTGGCACCCCCTCTCCTAACTACCACACCACACCAACGGGAGGACGTTTCAGCTCTCGATAGATTTAACGTGCATCGCTGCCCTACACGGCGGATCTTTAGTGGTACTGGGCTCGAACCCGGTATGTACGTCGTAGTAGAACTGTTACAGAAACAAAAACGACGTGCGTGGCACGTCAGGTGGAATTGTTGTCAGAGCACAGATCATCAGTGCACTGCATAGCGTACAGTTATAAATATTTAACCCACATTCTAAAATGGAACGCAAAAGTGACGTTAATGACATCATTTCGACAAAAAGAAAAAGAAAACACGATGGTAGTGATATTGACTTTGATGAAATAATTTTTCCACTCCGAAACCGACTATAAAAAGTTTTAGGTTAACAATAAATTAGTTTAGAAAGTATAAATCTTTTTCGATTTCTCTGAAGCATCGCACACTGCATGACGCCTCCCTCCTAGTTATACCGGACCGTTATGGTACACGTGTCAGTAATTTTGTTTTTGCCAGTGCAAGTGGTTAATGCTATTGAAAATTGGGTGCCGCTTGGAATCGAAGGTATAAAAATTCGTTGTAGAAGGACAATTGAACATCATAATATAACAATAAACAGGAATAGGACAAAATAAGAGGAACTTCTATTTAAATATAATCGGAGGTGTGCCAGCTCAGGTGTCATCCACATCACTTGACCATGGTTCAAAATTACGTGGTCCGTCACCAAAAACCCTCATGTAGCTGAACAGTGTGACGTTAATATTCACTCACTCACTTTAAAAATTGATCGTTATTTGACCCAGTAAAGGATCATCACGTGTTGCATCAGTGTGCCACTTAGTGGTGGCAAAAGGGACGTTATCAATCAAGCACTTTGTAGGGGAAGAGTTGCATGGGGAAATTTTTATACCTAGCAAAGCGTAATTATGTACGGCCTCTTCAACGTGTAAAGAGGCTTGGTAATCGGAGCTCGCCTCGCTGGATCGTCCGTGTTCAGAACAGACAATCTTGTGGGTGTTTCAAAGATCAGTGTGTCAAGAGTTATGACAGCCTACACAGATCTGGGTAAGGTGTCTTCGACGAAGCAAAATAATAGGCGAAAGTCGAAGTTGAAGGACCGTGACAGAGGGATGTTAAAGAGGATAGTCAACCGTAAACGCAAGACCACACGACCACAGATAACATCCGAGATAAATACTCACTTTAAGAACCCCGTATCTCCAAAAACTATTCAAAAGGAGTTGCATACTGCGAACATTCAGTGTAGAGTTGCTATTTTAAAACCGTTAGTTTCAGCGCGGAATGCTATGAAGAGACTACCGGGATGCCAAGACCACCTTAACTGGACACAACTACAATGGGAACTAGTCATATGGTCTGATGAATGTGCACTTACGTTATTCCAGAACACCGGACGTGTGTTCGTGTAATGAACATCTGAAGCATAATTTCATGTTGTCTGCCTGGTATCATCATGGAGCATGTTCTGTGATAGTGTGGGTCGTAATATCCTCCTGTAATTGAGGCCTTTCGTTGTCTTGCGGGGGATGATCACAAGCGATCATTATCGAACCATCTCGCACATGTCATCTCTTCACCTTATGATTCAGACTTTCTTCCCGAGATAAAATCCTGTGTTTCAGGATGACAACGCCTTTGTGTGGGTTCACACATCTCTCTGTGTTCAAACATGGTTACATGAGCAGGATGATGAAGTGAAACACCTAACGTGGTGTCCTCAGTCACCCGATATGAACATCATTGAGTGTTTGAGTTTTTTTTAGTGAACAAAATCCGTGTTGGTTTCCTCCTCCACTTACAATATCTGAACTCGAGACAGCCCTGCACGAGAAATGGCTACGAATTCAGCTGAACTTTGTTCAAGACCTTTATTTGTCCATGCAAGCTGTCATTCAAGCCACAGGTGACCCAACCCCTTTAATAATAAAAAGAAATTCATTTTTTCACAGGTGTTCCTATTATTTTGTCCTGTACCTGTATAATGAATACTGTAATGATTAAGTTACTTCACTTAAAAATTGGCTGAATCATTTTTTTAAATTAACTCAAATTATAATAATAAATGCTATGGTGGAAAAATTCACTCATAGAGCAAATGGAAAAGGGATCCCATTTATCTAAATCCAACCACAAACCGTTATCTAGCATTATACAACACAATGAACAAGAATCTCAGGAAATGTCTGCGGGCATACGGGCTACTGGGAAGTCTCAGTCCCGTATCTGGCAAAAGTCTATTAGAGTCTATTACGAGGAAGTAGGGTTATGCTGAAGGTATATTGCATGGCTATTGGACGAGCGGCGGCGGGCCAGTAGGTGGGGCTTCAAGGCATGTAATTTGGCTTCTGAGATGTTTTTGGGAGAATGGAGTCCACACACACAGTGAAGAGAGAGTCTTCCTATTGGCTGTTGAGAAGTGAGGATAATGGCTGCCCAAGGAGGGGGGAGTGAGATTAGCGTGTTGTGACGCAATGTCAATAAACAACACTGTGAAAAACCGGTATTCAGAACGGAGTACAAAATACTCACCTTTGAATACGTGACATACTCAAAATAGCTCCGATGCAAACATACTCAAATTTGAGAAAAGCCCATTCTCATCTTTGGCAAAGACTACGTACTCAAAATTGTAAACATCGCATACTCATTTTTGAGCCTGTTACTGGATCAAATTTGAGAATATAACAGCTAGATGAGTGTGTAATGCACTTATTTATGAGTATTTATGGGTCAAATATGTGTTTGTATGTTATTTATTTTCGATACTGTTGTATCCAATACGAATTTTTAACATAAAAATATACATCAAATCAAATTTAAAGGGATCTAAATATGCGATACTTTAGTTGGTAAATTTCATTTTTTTCCATCTTATATATTATTTAATTTACATTTTATGTAGTTTTTACCACTTAACTTCAAAAATCTAAATTCCTTTTGCATTTATTGTGTTACAAAAAGGTACTTTAGTATCATCGCAAAAATTCCAACGTTCAAGATAATTCGCCATGTCTCGTACGCGTTGAATTAGCAACCATGTACTTAATTTTATATGCTGTTGCCAATACAACAAAAATTTTACTTTAAGAAAAAAAATACAACTCTATTATTTGATCAAAAACTTTGTCTTCGAACTTATACATCAGATTTAAATCTTTGAAAATAACAAAAATAGTTTCGATGAAATAAACAAATTTGTAAGCATTTGAACTAGTTCCAGAAGCAATTTGGTTTATTACAAGTTATATTTATGTTTCTAAAAGAATTATATTGTTTCTTTAAAATCCTATACAAGCAAAAAAATTAACTTTTACTTAAATTCAGTCTTTCAATAATACATTATTAGAAATATCTTGGAAACATTAGGATGAATAACAGATTTTATAAAGTAAAAATTTCAAAACAAAGTAAGAAAGAAATAGTTCTTTACATATTATGTAATGAAGAAAAAGCCTTTTGACTAAAATAACACTCAATAGGCCCAGGTGTGTGTAAGTACTTTTTTATGAATTGTTTTGTTTAAATAGAAACACATTCATCTAGATGGAAATATAGAAAAATCCATTGCAATATATATTACAAATTAAGCTAGTTTTTTATTCATATCAACTGATTTTATACTCTCCTATCACCAAAGAAAACAAATATTATAGTTTTTAAGTTAATGTTTTTTTAATCAAAAATTTCAGTCCTTAGAAGAATGTAAAAACAACTAAAACAGTAGAACCATAATCCAATGTACAGCATTTTATTTTCGATGCCTCTTTTTTTTCTCAATGATTCACTGTAAACAAGAAAAATAAAACAAACCAAAATCATATTTTTGAAATATTTATTCTGGAAATTGGACACATACATATCATACATTAAAAAAATAAACAAGAATATAAGTGAGATTTTTGAAACAACATACCTTCATGTATAAGTTATTTTTTATAAACACTATACAATCGATACTATAGTCAACTCCATTGTTTTAATGTAATATATAATGAATTATTTGCTTACTAGTAGAAATGAAATTAAGAATAAACCATTCATCATCTAGAAACACGATAACAGGTTTAAAAAGTATGATTTTCTAAATATTACACATGAAGGCATGTATTTTTTTGAAGTTCACATGTATAAAAACTACTGTTCAGAAATACCACACATTGGAACAATATAGTATATATATCAGTACACTACACACCAACCTACAGGCATAGTTTTGAAATTGCTGCAAATAAGATTTTGGTATCCAATAGTTTTCAATCTAAGATGATGGTCTCGCAATAAGAACTCAACATGAAAATAGTTTAAAAGAATGGCTTATTCCTGACAAAAGAGGAATTACATTATGAAGCAAAAATGTAAGTACTTTTTTGTAGAAAACCAATTAGAAAAATATGGGTGCCAGGATTTAAAAAAAAAACAGAACACAAGGTATTTAGAAATTGCCAGGAAAAACTATGGAAATTGGAATATGGGGAAAATGGAAAAATAATATCTGCATTTAAAAGCGTGGGGTGCTTGATATCAATTGTTATAATTTCTTAATAGATCTATTCTGTAATACAAAGTTAGTGTAAAAATGTAGTACAAGGGTCTCCCACTCTTTTACCACAATGACATTAATTTTCTTGTTAATCATTTTGTTCTTAGGTTCAGTCCTAGGAGAGCCCACACCCTTGGCGACAAACCAAAAAAGCGCCAAGCCAGAATGAGATGGCGGCAAGTGAATATAGCGGGACAAGGTAGATCTTAATGAAAATATATGTAAACAATATATACAAAAATTAATCAAATGTTTTTAAGATGAAAAAAAAACAGCACTTACTTTCTTACTGCTGATCTTTTCCGAGTGGAGGGTACAGCATGACAGCGGATTTTAACAAAAAGCCTTGAAGGCCTCATTGTTAAGAGAATAATCATGGGAGTGCGGCCATAAATATTCTGCGAGGTATGGTCAAACATACCCATTCAAAATCTCCGTTCAAATCCATCCAAAACAGCACTCTTTCGTTCGTATAATCCCATTCGCTCATTACATTTAGAACATTCATAATTCAAAGCAATCAATCCTTCCTCCATACACCATTCAATCAATTTTTTCTTACATTTCGCATTCAACAAAGTACAAAATTCAAAGGTATATCCACTCAAACACGTGCCTTACTTCCAGCCCGGGGCCCAACAACAAATTGACGCAATTCGATATGCCCGCTGACAAAATACAAAAATTCCAGAAATAGTTAGGTTTACCATACATAATGTATCAGAGTAGAGTTACCCAGATGGTGCAATTATCGCCAACCAAAATAATTTGCTCCAAGGGTGTGGGCTCTTCTAGGACTGAACCCATTCTTATATTAAGATTTATTTTTTACTTTTTAGTACGATTAACTATAAAAGCATTTTTTTTAAAACTAAGGTGTTTCATGTACGTCAGACTGAACAGATTTCAGTACTTACGTATTATCAAAACAATCGCCAACTCTATTAATAATTCGCTGAATTGACAACTCCAATTGGTACTTACGTCTTATTGGCGACATTATATGAAATAAAGCACCTAGTTGCCAATTTTCAGTGTGTCATCGGGGTTGCCAACTTGGTGAGTTATTAATAGAGTTGGCAATTGATGCGATATTTCATAAGTACCCCCCAATTTCCTGTGTTGTACATGCTGAATTGGCAACCAGGTGCTTCGTTTCATATAACGTTGCCAATAGGTTGCAATAATATATAAGTAGGGAAAACCTGTGTACCTAGGGCCATATTTTTTCAATGCACAAAAACAGAGCCCCTGGCCTGTTTAAAAATGTGAAACTAATATGCACTCATCATTATGCTAACTATCATCCAATTGTAAATATAAGTACTTAAAATATTAAATTCTGTGAAATAAAAGGTTTTAAAAAAATTCACAAATGGCCCTAGGTACAATATCATTGTACGTAGGGCCTTTCCCTGAAAGTTAGGTTTCACTCTGTAATCAATAGAAAACAAACATACACACATGAATTTAATAAAAGAAACAATATCAGCTAATACATTGATTTATCATGTAACCATTTAAATTGCAATGTGGCAAATTATTAATGAATTGCACGTATTTTGATCCAACATTTAATTTTAAAAACTGGTTCCAAAAGTGAGCTGCATACATTGTCGTTCTAAAGCATCAACAGATTATGGTTTAGACAGTTTGAACACAATATTTCTGTTGCCAGTTTTATAAGTTTCTTCTTTATCATAAAGAAACTTATTTGAACGTGCAATATTCTTCAGAAATTTAACACTCTTGTTTTCTTTTTTAACATCTATTACTTCTGCCATATAAAAATGTTTAGTTTTTTTGCCTTGTATTTTTGTTAAACAAAAAAGTCCCCCTTTTCAATACTATCCCTTACACCAGTTACTGTAGAATTTGCATCATCAGTGGAATGTGAGAATCTTCAATATCTGATAATTCTTATGTTATCTGCATTAGGTTTTGACCATTTTATTCAGTCAGGATTTCTAGGTATCTAAAAAAGTTAGGAATGTATAATTGCTCTCATTAAGAGAAAAACTGATAAATTAAAAATTTAATTGAAATATCGTAAAAATATTTTTTGAATAATACTATTTTTATAACTATAAAAAATTGTGGGGTTTTTTTGTTAATTAAATGAATTCTTATGTTTGTATAAACAAAATAATCCTGAAAAATAACAGGAATGGTAGCTAAGATATTTTTTCATAAATCAAGCATGTTGAAAGTTTCAGAACAAAATATACACTCCTCTCATTTTAATAACATCCAATAATAATAAAAAAAACTTGACTAAATCAAAATGGTTCAGATAATTAAGACCATTTTCCTCTTTTTATCATGAAAACTTTTTCAATAAAATAATAACAAAGAATATTAATTGCAATTGTACCTAGGTACAAGGCAACTATGTGGTCCCAGGTACAAGACTAGGTAATTTTATACAAAATGTCTTCTGCAGAAAATCCTCATGGAGAGATGATTTATTTAAAATCTTATTTAGTACTTAATGCTATAAACAAAATTATGTACAAGAAAAAAAATTCAAAGAAAACTTTTGATTTACTTTGTACAACAATAAAAAGAGATGAGCTACAGAACTTTACTTCGGACTATGCAAACATGTTTTACATTTTTAACTAACCACAGCTTTCTTTTGAAAAATTTCAAAATGAATGCCAAAGTAGGAATTGGTGTTCTAACTCACCTAACTGTGTAATAAAACTTAAAATTAAGTATTATTCAAATAAAATGAGGTGGCCCTAGGTACACAGGTCTTCCTTACTCAGATTTCTTATGTTATTTACTTGTATGTAACATGCTTCCATACAAGAGTTTTTGTACCAAAGCTGTATTAATTTTTGGTACTTACATATTATCGCAACTTTATTGTCCAGATTATATAAAATTAAATACGTGGTTGTGTCAATTAAGCATTTACAACACGTGGAAGATCAGGGTCGCTAACTTGATGAAGTATTCTGAACGTTGGCATTGTTGCGATAATATGTAAGTACCTAAATTTTCTCTACCTTCCTTTAGGACCAGTTGATTTTCTCTGTTAAGCCTAAGTCCATTTCAAAATTCATGTAAAATCCTTGCTCTAATAAAATATCCCCCCCAAAAAATTTATGGTTCATAATCATTCCATAAGTTCTAGATCACACAGGCATGATCACGGGACTTAGAAAAGGGAAGATTTTCAGATGAAGAAATTCTCTTCACGGTTATGAGGAAGAATGAAATATATAACACAGCACAAGTATGATTCCTCTACTGAAATCGATTCTAATTTAGAAGAGGGAGACACTGTGTGTGTGTGTGTGTGTTGAAAATAAATGCTTTATATAGAGAGAAACAAAAACATTTGGGAAGAACGTAATTTTAAAGGAGACAACTGGTACACATCTTATCCATTTTCAGATGAACTTTTGAAGAAAAAAAAATATTGCTGGAACAATAAGAGAAAATAAAAAAGAACTTTCAAATTTTTTTTAAATTTAAAAATTAAAGAGAGAGTTTACTCCTATATGTTTAGTTTTAATAATATAAAGATTTTTTAAAAAATTAAGATCCCGTGAAAACATCGCACTCACGACTATTAAAGGAGTGTATAAACAATGTGCTGAATGCCCTTATAAAAACAATAGAAAAACTAAATTTAAGAGTGAAAAATGTAATAAACATAATGTATTTCCTACTTTTCTTTCTTTTTTATACAAATTTTATGGTATAATCAGAACGTAAACATCCTTGGGGGTGGGAGATACCCTGCGCAAGAACTTTAGGCCATTTTTTTCGCATGAGTGATGCAGCTTTATAAGATAAATTAGTACTTACATACATGGCAATACCAATTTCGCATGTATCATATGCGCTGAATTGCCAATCATATGCTTCATTTCATATAATGTCGCCAAGTGAGTGAGTGAGTTAATATTAACGTCGCACTGTACAGCTACACGAGGGCTTTTGGCGACGGACCACGTAATTTTGAACCATGGTCAAGTGACGTGGACGACACCTGAGCTGGCACCCCCTCTCCTAACTACCACACCACACCAACGGGAGGACGTTTCAGCTCTCGACAGATTTAACGTGCATCGCTGCCCTACACGGCGGTCTTTAGTGGTACTGGGATCGAACCCATGACATGCCTGCCATGGTTGGATACCTTAACCACTGGGCTACCGCAGCCCCATAATGTCGCCAAAAGGTTGTGATAATATGCAAGTACTGATAAATCCAATTTAAACAATGTCGATCAATTATTAATAAAACAAAATATTCGTTAAATATTAGTAATCAAGAACATTTAATATTTATAAGTAATGTCTAAAAATAAAAAGCATTCTTGAAATATAGATTACATTCAATTTTTCTAACTAATTTTGCTCATTCTGTAATTTCTGTTCAGTAAATTTTGATTCTTTCAGTATTCGAAAATGAGAGTGAAAAAAATCATAAAGTATATTGAAATTGTTGAAGCTCTTTAAATATTTTTTTATGAGAACTTTTAACACATTTTCCATAAATTTACTAATAAGCTAAAAAGGTTCTTTAAAACTTACAAGAAATTAGACTCCTAAAAATTAGAGTTTAAAAAAAAACGCTTTTATAGTTAATCGAACTAAAAAGGAAAAAATAATTCTTAATATAAGAATAAAATGATTAGCGAGACAATGTCATTGTGATAAAAATGTGGGGTGCTCAATATCAATTGTTATAATTTCTTACTAGTTCTATTCTGAAATGCAGAGTTAGTGTAAAAATGTAGAAAAAAAGCACTCCACGCTTTTACCACAATGACATTATTATATATTTTCTCGTTAATCATTTTATTCTTACATTATGAATTATTTTTTACTTTTTAGTTTAACTATAAAAGCGTGTTTTTTGGGGGTTTTTTAAACTATAATTTATTTTTCATTTTTTAGTTCGATCTACAATAAAAGCACGCTTTTTTAATTTTTTAAACTATCATTTATTTATTTCCATTTTCAAAGAAAGTGGGCAATTGTTTATATTATAATAATAAATTACTGACATGAGTGTTTTCGCTTTAGAGTTGTAACTTAATCTTTTAGTCACCAAATCTGGAAATGGGAAATTGTTAATCGTCATGATCCTTATCAGGACAATGGAACAAAATTATTGTATTGTCATCAGTCCTTTAAAAGTGTGCAAAATTTCGAATTAATCAGACCTTTTAGAGTGGGTAAAAATATAGTTCAAAGATTCCTTTACATACAGGTGAAGCTTATTAAAGAGTCTAAAAGGATTACTAATTGCAAAAGGAAAATTTATTTTGTTAACTTGCCTTTTTCAAACCATGCAAGGCATTTTAGAGTTCAATATGAACGTAAAGCTAAAATTATTAAGATGATCAACCATTCTCCTTTTATAGATCCTGTCCTTCCTCGAAAAGTGTCCTCTTTTTTTCAATATTTTAAAACAGATCTGTTAATCTCTGTATTCAGAGATGAACCAAACATGTTTCCAGTGTGTTGAGGATAGTCTGAAACAAATATCACAGGTAATAACAGTTTTCAATGGTGTTTTTTGACTTTATCACAAGCAAATTGGGCGGATATAGAAAACTGTGTTGATTTTTTTATCAAAAGAAATGCCTGATATTAAAATAATTGACAATGGTCAGTTTGCAGACTGAATGTATATTTAAATTATAATAAAATTGAAACAATTGGAAAATCAACATGCTGAAATTGATAAAATGGATTGAAATACTTAACCATTTCAAAAATAAACACATCCGATAAGAAAATTTAGTTATTTTTTAATTTACATTGTGCTGCCCTGGAACTAATGCACCAGTTGAATCTTTTCATTTCGTAATTTATGGACAAGTCAGAAATCAAGATTGAATGTTGATATTTTTTAGCTGCAGTACTTATAGTAAAGATGAAAAGTAATTTTTGCTCCGAAATTTCCGATAAATTATATTGAAAAACGAAAAAATGCATTTTTGTTTCAATTAATAAAATGTTTCATATATTTACGTTGTAACTTTTTCTTAAATTTTTCGTTCTCCTTTTCATTTTAAAAATCTGATCACCTTAAAATTATTCCGAAGTAACACAATTATTTGCCTGAATAATTTAAACAAAATGACTTATTATGAATCAAGTAAATTATATTACATTTATAACACTAATCCGCCAAAATAAGGTGAATATTCTCATCCCATTAAATTTTTCGTTCAAAGGCAGTTACTTAAGAAATACAAATGAGAACACATTTGGCTCAAAAATCAAAACAATCTTGTACTCATGTGTTCTTCCGCGGGTAGAGTGGTAGGTACAAAAAATAGTTCGGAAGATTTATGAGAATTAAATTTGTTGTTAAGCCCCAATTATCAAAATATGTAGCCGATATATTAAAAGAGCTTCTGCAATTCTGAATATCTTTTTTAATTTTTCCGAAAGCATTAATTAGCATTTTTGGGGATTTTGAGTATATGTAATGAATCAAATTTAATCAAGACATGCGGTCAAATCTGATGCAATCATAGTCATTTCAAATTGAGTGTATCTGCGTACTTATTTTTGAGTAAATCTTTTTTCTCCGTGAAAGATCAATGTTTTCACGCATTTATAGATTTAAAATTTGTTGTGATTTTTTATTAATGTTACAGTATTGAGAATTTGTTCGTTATTTTGGGTCTCAGTCACGTGACAAAGATAACATTTCAGCTTGCACCATATTCTCTAATCTTCCACACTACGTAATGTATGAGCAGCGACACATTTAACGTCCATCAGCCGATCCACACAACAAGTCTGCAGAGGCAGTAAGACTATAACCAACGACACCGGCCTTTCGACTATACCGGCCAAGATTTCAAAGCCGTGGCAATTTGAGTTAAGAGTACATCATGTTTTTACGGGATAGATTTACAATGTTGGGTTCCACCTCCTTTGTCGACCTTGTCATCAAATCCCGATTTAAAACAATAAGGTTGAACATTGAATTGCCTATAGATTTATGCAAGCGTTTAGTGAGTGTTTGAGGTAGTCTAGTGACTGGTGTGTCATGAGTTCGAGCCTAGTATCGCTGAAGATCCACCGTGTAGAGGCGACCTATGCGCGTCAAATACGTTATGGCTTCTGTTGTGTGTTGGGGAAGTTAGGAGAGGGGTGCCATTTCATGTGTTGTCCTCGTCACTTGACCATGGTTTAAAATTAAGAGGTCTGTCTCCAAAGTCCGCTGCGGTAGCCCAATGGTTAAGGTATCGGATCATAGCATGCGTATAATGAGTTCGAGCCCAGTACCACTAAAGACCCGCCGTGTAGGGGAGCGATACATGTTAAATCTGTGGAGAGCCCCTTGGTGTGGTTTGATTGTTAGGAGAGGGGTGGTGCCAGCTTAGGTGTCGTCCTCGTCACTTGACCATGGTTCAAAATTACGAGGTCCGTCACCAAAAGCCCTCGTGTTGCTGAGTAGTGTGACGTTAATATTCACTCACTCGTCAAAAGCCATTTAGTAGCAGAAGATTTTGACGCTAATATTCACTTACTCCAACGTTCTGTGAATCTGAGCTATATTAAAGAAGAATATCATAGTGTGGCGCAAAAAGCACTTTTAGATTCAGATATATTTAACCAGAATTAGCAAAGACTTCTTTTTTACACACGTTGCTGTTTGAAACCTATTGCCGGCTGAAGAACAGTTGAGTGATTTGAAATCTTAATATGGCTACTGAATCGGTTGCAGAAAACGACACATTAACAAGTTTACCTGAACCGGATATTGACCAAAAGGTATTTTTTTAAGGAATTTTAACTAGATTTCAAATACTTTTAAGAAATATGTATTTGTATTTTCTCAATAAATTTTGCAATTAGTCGTATACGGTATATCACTAGAATTTATAATTTGGAATACATTTAGTAAAATCTGGGTATAGGGAATTCTTATTTTAATAATTTTCGTATTCCTATTGAAAGTAGAGTGTAATGTAAAGTAGCTGCATAATTGCTACAATTTTGTTGGTTGTAATAGCAATTGAATCGATTACTCGAACAGCAAACGAAGCTAACAGATAATTTCAAGGACTTTTACGTAAAATTTGTGACTGATTAGAATAATCACATAAGATAAGGAAAAACTATTGTGTTTTTCAGAATACGGTTTTAAAGTTTCTAAAAGAAAATTCCAATTTTTGTTCAAATAAATTGTACTAAAATTAATTTCAAGTTATTTGCAATGGCGTGTGTAGTAGTTTCCTGATGGGAATGCATTGATTAAATTCAGAACATTTAGGAATTGTATTTTGCTTTTTATCTGCTTATCCTAAGAAACAAATGTTTTCTATCGTAATTTTCATTAAAAGGAACTGTTGCAATTAAATATTTCTATTGAGAATTGATTTGCGAAACTGTATACAGCGTTTCAAACACTTGGGTACACCTCACTTTAACTTGATACATTCAATTTTCAATACAAATGGCACATTAGCGAGAAGTGCAAACACGTTTTTATTTTTACACATAACAAATGTTTTAATTTAAATTAAAAATAAAGAACAATCAACGAAAAACTTTTTAAAGTAAACAGTTTCGGAAGACTTTTAAATAAACATATGCGAATTTTTGCCACAAAAAGTTGAGAATACACTTATGGGAAAAATATCTAACTATCACTAAATATGTTACACTTGACTGCTATTTTAATCTAATCTTCTGTAATCTTAAAAACTTTTCAGCAATAACTTTTGTGCGATTAAATTTGATAGATGAGCGTGTAAAAGTAAACTTTTAACTGGAAAATTGTTCCTCGAAGAGAAACTAGTACTGATGCAAGAAAATTCGTATTAATATTGTTTTTAAAAAAATCTTATGAAATAGCTGGAACTGTTGATAGAAATCACACTTGTGTACAGAAAATCAAAAGTTAAAAATGGTGCATTGATTGAAAACAAATGTGGAAAAGGAAGGGACGATATTCTGAGTGATGTCACATAAAGGAAAGCTTTGAAAGGAATAAAGTAGCCGAGTGGTATAGGTATAGGACCGTGGCTTGCCTTGTCACGAGTTCGAGCCCAGTACCACTAAAAACCCGCCGTGTAGGGCAGCGATGCACGTTAAATCTGTCGAGAGCTGAAACGTCCCCCCGTTGGTGTGGTAGTTAGGAGAGGGAGTGCCAGCTCAGGTGTCATCCACGTCACTTGACCATGGTTCAAAATTACGTGGTCCGTCGCCAAAGCCCTCGTGTAGCTGAACAGTGCGACGTTAATATTAAATCAAATTAAATCATTGAAAGAAATAAAGATTGATCTTAAAGTAAGTGTTGTCAAACCTAAGTTGTAACTTCTCAAATCCTAGGCAGAAGCGTTAGTGTGCGAAATATTATTAAATAAGCTGGATATAAAAGCAGAGTTGTTAAAAAGAAACAGTCCATCTCCCTGCAAAAAAAAAAATGAGTTTGGCGATCTGAGATCGATTAATCAAAAGCGATTTATCAAGCGAAAAAAATTGACTTTAAAATCGATACTCGGCACTTAATCGATTCAGTGAATCGATATTTCATCCTAGAAAATCAACATTCGATTTTTTTTTTTTTTCTTTTTGCTTAAAACCATTAAATTATTTATAAATTAGTTGAATGTATTATCTTTAAACCCGTAATGTTAGTGTTGGGGGTTAAAGGGTTAATTACTCAAAACAATCGCGAGATGCCTGTGTGTTTAGTTTCCTTTGCATCTCTTTAATAAATAAATAAAAAAGTTACGTTTGTAATCTTTGACTTTTTGTATTTGTTGATATTGCGTCATTTGCTTATGCCTTGATTGACTGTCGTAATGTACTGTGATAAGTGAAACAAATATTTATTGTTATGTAGTGTTTGTTACGGAATAATAAACAATTGAGGGTAAGGAATAATAAGTAATTGCGTTCACTCAATAGCCATGATGTATATGAGTATAGTGGAATCATTTGTTCCTTAGCGCCTTTTTTCGATTGCCGGCAACGTGGCAAGTGATGAGCGAAACCACTTGGATCCCAGTCGACTTAACAGACTCTTGTTTTTAAGAAGCTTAGATATTAAGCATTGGGAGCTATAAGCTATACTATATATTTTCTAAATTTTTTAATGTAGCAAATACATTTAGAAAATGTCGTCTTTTATACCTGATACTCTTTGATATGGTACTAAAATAATTGTAATTGTCGAATTCCCTGAACTAAAAAATTCCCTGATTTTACTGATAAGATCGTTTATTATGGTATCTTTCTTGTTTTTCATAAAATGAATTTTTATTTACATTGTAAATGCAGACTTGA
The DNA here is from genome assembly GCA_019973935.1 of Trichonephila clavipes. Classification (NCBI taxonomy): domain Eukaryota; kingdom Metazoa; phylum Arthropoda; class Arachnida; order Araneae; family Nephilidae; genus Trichonephila; species Trichonephila clavipes. The sequence continues at coordinate 139,557 of BMAU01017888.1, forward strand.
AAAAAAATCTTTTAGACCTAATTTTTTTTTTGTGAATTGTTTTTTTAGGTTACGATTCAAATCGAGTTAAAAATCTATCTTTTTCGGAAAGAATCGTCATCCCTAGTTTGGAGTTTTCAAAACCTAATCAATTGTTACTTTTGTAAGAAAGTTGTATTTAGTGATGAAAGTAAATTCAACATTTTTGGCAGTGACGATAGGGGGTCATCGCTCCCGTACATAGGAAGCTCAATTGGATTACGTTCTACAGTTAAACATGGTGGTGCATCTGTCCTGATTTGGGATTGTATGGCTTCATATGGGGCTGGAAATTTAGTTTTTATAGATGGCATTATTATCTATATGGTCTACTCGGTTATACTTTGCAACAATCTAAAGGAAATTGCTCAAATTTAGGTCTAGTTGGAAATTTTCAACATTAATTTATACATTTTACGTACAAAAATTAACATAATTTCAAAACTTAATGGCTTTAAGATCTAAAATGCTAAATTCATTTTTTAATTGTGGATAAAATATTCTAAAAAATTCGAAATATATAAATTTTGGCAGTTTTTAGCGTTGGCTACGTCATTTTATATTCCGCAGACGTAAATAATCTATCTCGAAAAGAAATTTGTCTATTTTGTTTTTTACTGTTAAGTAAATGAATTTCGAGTAGTTTTTTTTATTTTTTAAAAACAAGAATAAATTTAATTACAATTGATTTATTTAACTTGTATTTTTAATATCTTCAGAATTTGAAGAATGAAAATGAAGAAACTGGAGAGTCTTCTAGTGAGGCTCGGATACAGGACGGTAAGTTGCCCTTTGCTTTTTACTATCAAAGTTTTGTTTTATAGCTAAAAAATTGTTTTATCATTTTGTATGAATGCTGTTTTACAAATTCCGAAAATACTTTTTTTCTGGGGTTTTTTGGTACTCTACTAAGTTATTAAACATTCTTTGTAATGTTAACTTGAAACTATCACGTTGGGCTCCTTGTTTCAGCCAGATACATCGTGACTTTTAAGGATTGAAGAGAATTTGATTGTTATTAGAGCTACAGAGTTTATTCTTAACATCTTTCTCAACTCTAACTCCTTATTGACATTCTGACTTTTCTGCGATTTTTTTAATACCAATGTACTACTTTAAACTTACAAGGGTAGGGCCCAACATGAGGAAATTCGTTTGGGGACGAGACTTTGTGTAACAATAGTACTCCTTTAGGGTGTTCAACCCTCAGTGGCTATTTGTTTGAGCCAGATACATCGTGACTTAAGGATTGAAGAGAATTTGACTGTTATTAGAGCTACAGAGATTATTCTTAACATCTTTCTCAACTCTAACTCCTTATTGACATTCTGACTTTTCTGCGATTTTTTTAATACCAATGTACTACTTTAAACTTACAAGGGTAGGGCCCAACATGAGGAAATTCGTTTGGGGACGAGACTTTGTGTAACAATAGTACTCCTTTAGGGTGTTCAACTCTCAGTGGCTCCTTGTTTCAGCCAGATACATCGTGACTTTTAAGGATTGAAGAGAATTTGATTGTTATTAGAGCTACAGAGATTATTCTTAACATCTTTCTCAACTCTAACTCCTTATTGGCATTCTGACTTTTCTGCGATTTTTTTAATACCAATGTACTACTTTAAACTTACAAGGGTAGGGCCCAACATGAGGAAATTCGTTTGGGGACGAGACTTTGTGTAACAATAGTACTCTTTAGGGTGTTCAACCCTCAGTGGCTATTTGTTTGAGCCAGATACATCGTGACTTAAGAATTGAAGAGAATTTGACTGTTATTAGAGCTACAGAGATTATTCTTAACATCTTTCTCAACTCTAACTCCTTATTGGCATTCTGACTTTTCTGCGATTTTTTTAATACCAATGTACTACTTTAAACTTACAAGGGTAGGGCCCAACATGAGGAAATTCGTTTGGGGACGAGACTTTGTGTAACAATAGTACTCCTTTAGGGTGTTCAACCCTCAGTGGCTATTTGTTTGAGCCAGATACATCGTGACTTAAGGATTGAAGAGAATTTGACTGTTATTAGAGCTACAGAGATTATTCTTAACATCTTTCTCAACTCTAACTCCTTATTGACATTCTGACTTTTCTGCGATTTTTTTAATACCAATGTACTACTTTAAACTTACAAGGGTAGGGCCCAACATGAGGAAATTCGTTTGGGGACGAGACTTTGTGTAACAATAGTACTCCTTTAGGGTGTTCAACCCTCAGTGGCTATTTGTTTGAGCCAGATACATCGTGACTTAAGGATTGAAGAGAATTTGATTGTTATTAAAGCTACAGAGTTTATTCTTAACATCTTTCTCGTGTCTAACTTCTTATTGCAATGCTTCTCAAATTTTCTATACTTGCGACCTAATTTTGAATCACAATTTTCATCGCGCCACCCTCCGTACAAAAACAATACATTGAATTCAATAATAATGTACTTTGATGTAAAGCTACCATATGAATTTAATTATAAACCGTACAAATTATCATGAGAAAGTATTAACTTTATGAACTTCGCATATAACTTTATGAATGCCTATAGGCCCACTGGAAATTATTATTAAACTTTTGGTTAACTTAGTACTGTTAAATTAATTATGAAATACAATGTGTATGCGGTACTGACACATTTATAAGTGTATTATATCGGTGTAAATGTGAATCTTATATTTTATTATGTCAAAGTATATTTTGTTTTGCTTATAATATTTTCAGAAAATTAAGAATTTTTTAAATAATCATTTCTTTTAACTTTTCGATATACTCGCCCCCCCAAGGGTTATCATGCCCCCTGGGGGGCGCGTGCCACAGTTTGAGAAACACTGCCTTTTTTATTGGCAGTCTGACTTTTCTGCAATTTGTTTAATACCAAGGTGCTACTTTAAACTTGCAAGGAGAGGGCCCGAGATTTTGTGTAACAATAGTACTTTATTTGGGTGTTCAGCCCTCAGTGTAATAGCGCTGAATGGATAGTCAATTTGGGGAAGACAATCTTTAACCATTTATCTACCGACGGTACTTATAAGTACCACTCACTTTAAAACAACACAGAATCAATAATTTTACGAATATTCCGGCAATACTTAGCTGGAATGTTCTTTAAAATCCATTCTTCTAAGATATATGGCAGCACGGGCTCTATGATGAGTATTTTTGCGAGGAAAGCGAATAGTTTTATAGCAAATTGCGTTTTCAGCGTATTTGCAAGGATTAAGTATCTTTTTTGGGACAGAAGGGATAAAGTCAAAATTTGTCTTGCATTTTTGTATGTTAATGAAGACCTTAGAAAACGATTCGACTTTATTTTAAGTGAACAGTGCATAGAATTTTAGTTGAATATCTTTAATTTATTAGATCTAACGGATTAAATTTCCAAAACTTCAGTATTTTGTTTATGTATATCCCTTAATTTTCATTGTAGTGATCCAAAAAAAAAAACTGCAGTTAATCATAATGCGGTAGATAAAGGGTTAAAACTTCATTTATGCTTACACATAAGCAAGTTTAAACAAACTCCAGCGGTGAAAAGAGCTCAGACGGTAACATACCTGCTTACCACGGGGTCACTTAGAGTTCGAGTTATGCGATCGACCATCTGTTTTTTCCCAATTAATTTTTACAATTTTGTTAAAAATGCTTTATTAAATTTCGAATATTATATACATAATTACCTTTATATTTCAAAAGTTAAAATAGCTATGAAATGATTAATGCCATTTCTTTTTTAAACTTTATTTAATTGTAAAAATAATTAAACTTGAAAAATACAGAATTATATGTAATTCTTTTGTATTTTAAGAAAGTGAAATAATTACTATCATTGTATAAAATATTTAATACTTTTTTTAAATAAATTTAATTGTAAATATAACTAAATGAATCGCGAGAAATTCCTAGGTCGATAGTGAGGCTCGAACCCCGAGTGACCGCGAGGAATGCAGGCACGTTACTATGTCACTGCCCCGCTTGAGTCAGATTAAACTTGTATATAATCTATGAAATTTTAAAAACTATTTTCTCCGATTTGAATGTCCATTCAGCCCTATTACATTAAGGGTTGAAAACTCTAAGGGAGAGAGAGTACTACTATTACAAATTACTACTACTAAAATAGTACAAATTATTACTACTACTATTACTCGAACTCAAATGAATTCCCCATGTTGTGCTCTTGCCTTGTTTGAGTTTCTGTTCATCTTCATTATTATTGTTTTTTAAACAATACTATTTCTCATGTATATTTTCCCCGTCTTATTCCACAACTTCCGATAGTGTTTTTTTTGAAGATTGAAAAAATTTCTCTTTGGGAAAAACATGCATTTATTTGAATATCTTGTGCTTGGTTTTTACATATTATGAAGGACTTAATATCGAAGGATTACCTTTATTCCGTATTGTTTTATTGTAGATTAATAACTTAAATGCTACAGACACTTAACATATTAAAGATAGACTACTATTTTTGGATACGAGAAATGTATAAATTGTCTTTTCAGATGCTCTATCTGTTTCAAATATTGAACCAGATTATCGACCGGAAGTGATTTTAAACAGTATTTTTACTGCTGCTAGGGCAAATATTCCTCCTGTAACGCGTTTTGTAAGGCATAGAGTACCGGAAGACTACTTTTACCGAAGTAATAGAAGGCGGTACCAAAGAAATCGATGGCAAGATTTGAAGAAGCGTATACTAATGCGAACAAAAAAAATAAGGAATTCTCGTAAGTATCACGCAGCTTATGTTTCAAATTCCTTTAATTTCTAACATTTATGTATTGAAGGAAATGCTACATAAACTTTGTAACGGTTCTAAATTAGTTTAAAATGCAAGCAGTTATTAAATAAGTCCGTTCGTGCGATGTTAGTTTCCACCTTCAACATATGACCGTAATGAGTTTTCTCTATTTTCATTGGAATTAATTACCCACGAGAGACGAGGAAATTTGAAATGAGAGACATCAATTTGTGTGTAGTGACATTAATCAGAGTAAACACGATCCTTCAAAAAAGATAATTAAAACTTCATGGAATGGGTTTTTTTGTCTATCTCGTATCTTTTGCTCATAAGTAGATTAGTATCTCAATACGATCTAGAGCAGGGGTGGGCAGACTTTTCCCGGGTACGGACTACTAATTTTTTCAAGGTGTTGTGTGCACCACTGACAATGGGTGAACCGCAAGGAGGGGAAGGGCACAATGGTCCGGAGTTTCCCCCATAGACCTTGATTTTTCCCCGATTGATTATAATTCCATGTATATAGTACGCAAAATTTTTTAGTTTTGTTATTAATTTTTTTGATTTATTATGGCTGATTATTTATTAAGTAATTTTTTTACTGTTTTTTTTTTTTGTTCCCGACACAATCGACAAAATAAACAATGTTTAGCTGCATATATGGGTATGATATGAGATTGGGAGATATGTGGCGGTGTGATATCTATATAAACTAGTACCAAACATCACGCGAAGACAATCGTTTTGGTGTAGTCGATAAAGTACTTGCATACGGAACGGAAGGTACCCAGATTGAATCCTTCCTTCATTCGTGACCCTGACCGTGCAAAAGAACCGCACCCTTCATGTGCCGTAGTCATGGCGCCATCTATCCACCGCAAAAGCAACTAAGCCGCCAGACACAAATGACGCGTTTACGGCGTCTCACACAAATGACACAATTTTCAAGCCGTCACGCACGAATAACGCAACCCACAAAGTGACGCAACTGCTTACATGCTAGCCACGAATATGGTATCGTTCGTTCGCCTACTCGCCGAATCACTGGCATGGGAGTATGTAGCGGTGTGATATCTATATAAACTAGTACCAAACATCACGCATGACGATTGTTTTGGCGTGGTCCATAAAGTACTTGCGTACGGAACGGAAGGTACCCAGATCGAATCCTTCCTTCAGAGACTTTTGACACTCAAACCTTCCCCCCCTTTCCTTAAAAAATTCTTGTGTGCGCCAATGCCCTGTGCCATAGGTGTGGTGAGGTAGATAAAAGTCCACAATATTTTAATAATAAATACGAAATTATCATTTAGTACTTACGTAACTAAAATAAAAAATACTTTTACAAGTAAAACCACATTTAAAGCAAGATACAAACATAACAACCATAAATTTATAACATTAAATAAGGCATTCATTATCAAACAATTCAAAATACATTAAACAATAAAAAATTTTTATCTTGTTAAGTTTCGTTGTTGCAGGAGAAGTAGTCAGTACAAGACTTAGTCCGCGTACTTCAGCCAATCTTGAATATATTTCCGTATATAATTACTAAGTGCTTAAAGATTCAAGCGGTCACCCCAAAATGTCTTGGCGATCAACGTAATGCCCACCCCGGATCTGAAGCAATCAAAAGTCCCCAAAGGTACAGACAATTACACTTGAAAACAGTTTAGAACAGAAGGGCATATATCGAAGTGGCCCCTAGTTATATGTACACCATAATTTTAGTGGGCAGGAATCTAACATTTCCGCTCTTGTATAACTCCTCAAATAACCACGTGGCAAGTACAAAGCAGACAAAAAAAAGAGCTAACCTGAACTGGACAAGGAACTAGAAATTCTTCTCGACATCTTCAAAAGGAGTTCCATTTCTTGTATCATTCTATACATACAGTCTGAACAGTTCTAATTAATAAGCACGATATATAGTTTGATATACCGCAAAACTTGTCTCGCATATCTGCCCTCTCATTTTCAAATATTTCTCAAGGACTTGATATCCACTGTAATGCAAAGCCAAATTTATATTTGGCAATTTAGCAATTTTCTCTATGTAGATCCTGGAAATCTTGCATTCAGTGATTGGTAGTTAAAATTGTAATTGCAGCCTATATATATATATATATATATAATATATATATATAGGAACCACAAAAAGACTGTTTGCTTTTTCACACTATAACGTTTATGAAGTCATGTTAGCTTATTTTATTGTAATTAATTGTCAAGAGAATTTCTTTTTAACGCTAGAGGCAAGGCCCAAATAACCTTCGAAAAGTTAAAAAAATTTTTACTTCCATCGAGGGCAAGGGCGGGAAAAAACATTTTGAAGATAGAAAATCAACAATATTATACATAATGTAGTCTTTTTTTTATAGAAAAAGAGACAAGTTCTTAGAATTTTTCATCTCTCTATAGCACGTTTCTCAGTAGTAGCTCTTAAATTTATTCCTTCTCGATATTGTTGAGCTAGTTTTAAAAACTTTACTGTAAAATGGATACTTGGTCGTCTCTCATCTGAACAGATTCTTCATCCTTGGATTCTCTGAAATGTATTTCTTCTAACATAATCGTCGAGATCTAAAAACAACTTAAAAACCCGAAAGATAAACATCTCGATAGTTTTGGCATTTGTTCGAGGACACACGGATATTTTTAACCGATTTTCTTGGGAAAAACTGCCACCAAATGTGCTTTAATATTCCCAAATCCTTTTACAAGATGGTTGTGAGAAAGAGTGGTGGAGTCTTGGTACTAAAAAATATATTTTAAAAAACTTAACACCCTTTTATAGCTAAGCCAATTAAGTTGTAGTTTAATCTTTTAATCGCCAAATTTTGAATTATTCACCAAATTTGGAATTGAGATCTTAAAATGAGAAATCGTAAATCCTGATGATCCTGATCAGGTTGATAGAACCAAATTATTAAATTATAGTACTGTCATCGGTCCTGAACAAGTGAACAAAATTTAGAATTAATCTGACCTTTTAAAGTGTGTAAAAATTGAGTTCAAGGATTTCTTTACATATATACAAGGGAAGCTTATAAAAGGGTGTTAAAAATATCTCCTTTCAAACAAAGAGAGCTTAACAGTTTTTTCATTTATTAATAGGAGATTGTCTTGCCATCATTTTTTTTAATAATTATGAAAAAAAAATTTCTCATTGACCATGGTAACTAAAAGTTAATCCGTTCCGTTGACTTTCCGCGATTGTGTAGTGTTGGTGGCGAGGAAAATGTTGTACACTGGCTACTTCTATGTTACAAGTTAGTCAGAGAAAGTAAGATCCTAAGATTGGCTCTCAAGAGGATTAATATAAATTGGCCTCTAGATTTTCAACTTAATTCCACTATAGGTGGTTTTTGACCAAGTCTGTAAATTCATTGCAAACATTTGAAATCCTTAATAACTCTTATTTTTTTTTTCATTTTTGTAATGCGTTTCATACTTCTGTTAGTCCATGTGGTTCTTTGTGGTACACGAGGATTTATATAAATGTTTTTAATAAAATGTTCCAACAAAATTTACAACCAGTCTCAATCTATCGTCACATGAGAGATTTTTCCACAATTGTTGCTGTAGAACTTCAAACTGGGTTGATTTCATACCGAACGTAATAAATATCAAGAGATACAGCTTTGCAAAATATCCATTTTCTGAATCTGTTAGACTTTCATAAGTGCTTCACTTCGATATTCAACCAATGGTTTTACGTGAGTGCTATAGGTGATATTAAGAACACTCTGGATAGAACTACAGTTGGTACCAATCAGTCTTGTCTCATTTGCGTATATTTAGTGAAACGGGAAACTAGGTTCTCGTGTAAAACGCTGACCTTGGAATGATTCAATCCCCTCTTAAATATTCATTGTAAATGATACAAATGGTAATTAAGTTAAAAGCGTCGGAAGCCGTCTAAATGTCCACAAACTGTGACAGCGCTTTCTGTTCACTGAAATCTTTTATTTTCTGTGGGTGAAAACACCTTTTGAACTTATTACTCGTCTATTTTCTAAGACTCGGACATACGGACAATATTTTTATCTTGTCCAGCACATATTTAAGGCCACGGTAGCAGAGTGGATCGTGGCTGTCCTTGTCACAAATTCGAGCCCAGTACCACTCAAGATCCGCTGTGTAGCGGAGAGATGCATGTTAAATCTGTCGAGAGCTCAAACGTCCTCCCATTGGTGTGGTGTGGTAGTTAGGAGAGGGATACCAGCTCAGGTGTCGCCCACGTCACTTGACCATGGTTCAAAATGACGTGGTCCGTCATCAAAAGCCCTCGTGTAGCTGAACAGTACGACTTGAATATTCATTTACTCACTCCAGCACATATTTAAAGCGATATGAAATATGCATTTCAGTTAGCTCTTACACATTGTACGTTAATGATATCGGCCGATAATCATTTAAATATTGGGAAATTTTTGTTTTGTAATAATGGGATCACTTCTGTACTTTACTCCAAGAGCCTGACCAGCCCTTCCTACTGGTCAGGTTGATACGTCAGTTAGGTGTATTTCGTCCAAGGCAGTGCTCCGCAACCTTTTCATCGCTGCGGACCGATCAACGTTTGATAATTTTACCACTGCCCGCTGAGGGCGGGACACGTTGATTGTTTGTATTTTAGATTGTTTTGGTTTAATAATTTTTATTTAGTTACACTTAAATACGCTTTCAGAATAAATATAGTTACACCAAAAATGAATAAAAGTGATTTAACGTGGAATATAAAGTGTTTTCCGTGAAAAGTTGCGCAAATCCGAGAGAAATGCACCACTTTCAATAAAATGGCAATAGTTTAATGTTCTTTATGCGACCCGGCACCATTTGATCCACGGACCGGTACCAGTAAGCGGACCGGGGGTTGCGGATCATTGGTCTAAGGCAGGGGTGGCGAACTTTTATGGATCAACGTGTCATTTTTACAAAAGAAATGTTCAATGAGGTGTAGACGTGCAGTCAAAGAATTGACTTTATTGGAAAATAAAGAAACTTAATGCTAAGAACTCAAAACATAATTACATTTGCCATGAATAATTACATTTTGCCCTCTAGTAGTAACTGGCTTAGTTATACATGTAATTCAATTTAAAATAATATTAGTCTGACTTCTATTGCAGCAGATTAGACGACAAATAACTTATGTTAGGATTGTAAGATGTTACTTTTAGAGGAATGCATGCTGAGTTGGAGATATCTGCATAAACGATTTCCACAAGAGAGTCTGTAATGTTTTTCGTCTCTGAAAATAATTAGCAGGAATAAGCAGATGAAAAAAATGGTTGAAATAGCGTGTGATCCAAGCTATTTCAAAAAGTTAAATGTGTCTGGAATCTATTTCCAAGGTTCCCCAAAATCCCATTATTAGCATTTTTATCCATATTGCTTGTTAATCTTTCTCTTTCAATCAATTCAAACTTTTTTTCTTGTTTCAATAAATTTTTGAATCCATATTGAACTAGACTAGAAATCAATCTCCCAGTTGCATTTCAAATTTCGTCAATTTTCAACCAATCGAATTGAAGCATGCTCAGTTCAACAAATTGTAGTCGCATCAGGGTACATAATGAACTTGCAAGTTAAGAAAAAATCTCGCTGGAAATTGCAACCAATCACTCGCGTTTTTTGTAATACTTCATAGTGAATTTTGTTATTTTGAAGTAAAAAGCTAACAGTTTTGATCGGTGGTGTGCCCAAAATATTGCGTCGTGTGCCATTAATGGCATGCGTTCCGCTAGTTTGCCATCCCTCTCCTAAAGGGTCCGAGGTAAAGGAGAAACTAGGGTAATATGCCTTGGGCTTTTTCCCTTTGACAAGGAAGGTCCAAACTTACATTCAGTTATATTTTAGAGAAGCTATTAAAGAGGAATAAGAATTTTTTTTTTTAGTCGCGGGAAACACAGGAGTTCGCTATTTTTAGTTTAGATGAGAACAAAACTTTGAAATTTTTAAAAGAGGTTCCATCATTTTTATGAACAGTGTCATGATTTTTTGAATCCCCCTTATTGAGTTTATTTCTAGTGTTTTTGTTGTTTAAGCGGTATAGAACCACATGTGCCCAAACACTCTTTTGAAATCTAACTTTCCCAGAAAACTTTAATAAGTGGCACGTTTGGACTAATTATGGCATTTTCGAACACCTGGTTTCTCTGGCTAATCTTCCTCGTCTTCTTTCTCTTTGTCTCTTTTTTTCCCCTTTAAATCTAGAAGGCAAGAATTCCAAAAGGGAGATTACCTCTTTTTACGCACTCTTGGTATACAGATTAAAGAAAACACCAAGCAGTGTTCTAGAGAAGTTATTTATGGACGTATAAATGTTTGATTCAAGAGCCAAGTCTCGCGTGCAAATAGATCAATTTTGCAATTGCACAATTTGTCTTTTTTACGTTCTCTCATTGAACGAGATGCACGAAATATTAAGTTTAATGATGGTGGTTAGCAAAATTTGATGGCATTCTTAAGTTCATGCCTAATATCTTGTTATAAACTAAGCGAGAGAGTAGCAAATCTGTAGTGAGAAGTGAAACGCGTTTTTCGATGTGGACAAAGAGAGGTGGAACTAGTATTAGTTTCCAATAAAGATAACGGTATTAGTCTGTCCTCAATGGTTTTACCCATAATATTTACATATACCAAAGTTTTTGGGAAGGGGCATTAAAATCAACCGGAAGGGATTTTTGTTCCAGTTACATAAAAGATCCTCAAGATTTGGATTTTTAAAGGAGAATTATATAAGGAGAAATATATAATTTATACCTTTAAATCATTTAATGCTAATTGATCTTCGTAATATTTCATTTGCAGTGAGGGTAATTTTACATGAGCTGCAATAGCAGAAGTTTTCCAAGAATCTGATAGAGGCATATTATAAAAGTAAAGTTTGTTGTTGAAGAACCACACTCAACAATTCCCATAAGATTTGTCATGTTTAAAAATATAAAGCTTCAGTTCAGAGAACTTGTCATAAAACCTTCAGCATTTCAAAGATACTTTGAAAACTGGATTTGTCTTGGTCTAGAATTGGAATGTTTTCATTTCATCATTCATACTGCACAAAAAGAGGACCTTTCAAGACAAATTGCATGTCGTTTTGCGAGAACAGGTGGTTTCACATGAAGATAACCGGCTTCAGAGCTCCCTCAACAATTCTTTAAGTGGAAAGCATTGAATGTACTAACATGATTTAGACATGTCTTGATATACCATTGTTAATAAAGTCATTAAATTGGTAATATTAAATCGAAGGACAAGGTATCCTTTTTAAAAGAATATTTTAAAAGTTATAAAGTATATAAAGCACATGTTTAAAAAAATGTTCTCTAAAAGAATTATCTCTAAATTTCCAACTCTAATCACAAAATGGTACAAAATACTAAACACAATTCCTCCAAGACAAAACTACAGAAGCCAAATGTTTATAGTCACATATTCGTGGCCAAGCGTTGTAAATAGTAGAGTGATGAGTTCGAGTCGTGTTCTCCTTAAGAATTGTGTGATTAGAGAATCGTGGAAACTCTTGAATCGCCTTTTTGGCTCGTTAGTTTAGAGTTTAGGTTCCCGAAACTGTCTAATCGATCCCCAGGGGTCTACGATGACCATCAAGCAAGAGGTTCATGTTGGCAAAAAAAAACTAGAAGGGGTGAATTAATATATGGTCCACAAGAAGGTTTTCTTCTAATATAATCGAACATTTATAAGAGCACTTAGCGGATTCCAATGAGAACTTTGAGACTTAATTCATACAAATTCTATATTTGATTTTGGAAATCTTTAAACTAAATCTTTTTTGAATTTTAATCCAACTTTGTGTGTAATTACCTTAATTGTAAACTTTGATCTTTTTATTACCTTAATTGATGTTGTATCCATGATGGGGACCAAATCGGATAGTACCATGAACCCAGATGACTGTTCGAGCAATCTGTTCAATATTGTCCACATAGAGATTTATTGACGAAAAGAGGATCCCTTTTTCCAGTAGAGTAGCAAGAATAGCTGGACAGTCAAAAATATAAGCAGGTGTTAGCCCGGTATCTAAACGGTTATCGCAATTCCTATAAGATCTTCTACCATCCTTATCAAACTTCATTCCTCTGTAATGACCTAGCAGTAGTTTTTGTTATAAGGCGGTCTCCATTTATGTTACAGATTTGATGCTTTACATCCCCTTGATTGTTAATATAATTACTCGTATGACAATTAAATACAAAATCATTATATTTAATTTCTTTTGTATTGTGCGTGCACTTTAAAAACTGCATTTCTCAAAGCCTTCAAATTAGAAGTGTAAGCTTGGTTTTGAACCTTATCAGACTGTAACTTAACACAGAAAATGTCTGAATTTTATGTAAATCTTTTTAATCCAAACAATTTGGATCCATTCAAATATTCAATAAACTAAAGTGTACAATATTTGAGATTAAGAAATAAAACTAAATTGATACAGAAAATGTGCGAAATGTTACATGTTGTATAGAAGTGAATTTTTCGAAATATGTGAAGTACATATATTAGTGTGAAGTACATATATTAGTGTGAAGTACATATATTAGTGTGAAGTACATATATTAGTGTGAAGTACATATATTAGTGTGAAGTACATATATTAGTGTGAAGTACATATATTAGTGTGAAGTACATATATTAGTGTGAAGTACATATATTAGTGTGAAGTACATATATTAGTGTGAAGTACATATATTAGTGTGAAGTACATATATTAGTGTGAAGTACATATATTAGTGTGAAGTACATATATTAGTGTGAAGTACATATATTAGTGTGAAGTACATATATTAGTGTGAAGTACATATATTAGTGTGAAGTACATATATTAGTGTGAAGTACATATATTAGTGTGAAGTACATATATTAGTGTGAAGTACATATATTAGTGTGAAGTACATATATTAGTGTGAAGTACATATATTAGTGTGAAGTACATATATTAGTGTGAAGTACATATATTAGTGTGAAGTACATATATTAGTGTGAAGTACATATATTAGTGTGAAGTACATATATTAGTGTGAAGTACATATATTAGTGTGAAGTACATATATTAGTGTGAAGTACATATATTAGTGTGAAGTACATATATTAGTGTGAAGTACATATATTAGTGTGAAGTACATATATTAGTGTGAAGTACATATATTAGTGTGAAGTACATATATTAGTGTGAAGTACATATATTAGTGTGAAGTACATATATTAGTGTGAAGTACATATATTAGTGTGAAGTACATATATTAGTGTGAAGTACATATATTAGTGTGAAGTACATATATTAGTGTGAAGTACATATATTAGTGTGAAGTACATATATTAGTGTGAAGTACATATATTAGTGTGAAGTACATATATTAGTGTGAAGTACATATATTAGTGTGAAGTACATATATTAGTGTGAAGTACATATATTAGTGTGAAGTACATATATTAGTGTGAAGTACATATATTAGTGTGAAGAAGTACATATATTAGTGTGAAGTACATATATTAGTGTGAAGTACATATATTAGTGTGAAGTACATATATTAGTGTGAAGTACATATATTAGTGTGAAGTACATATATTAGTGTGAAGTACATATATTAGTGTGAAGCAGCTTTAACTCAAATCGGTTTTTTATAGCATTTTTGACATTTAAAATGTTAATTCCTACACATTTTATATAGGTTACTTTCAAGAATTATAGTAGATGCTGAAACTGGTCATTACGTTTTAATTTTGGTTGTTGTATTGCAGTTCATTATTAGTCAGATTTAATATCGTAGTCTAGTGCTATATATATTATCAGACCGTAAATTAGTTTTGTTAAACTAGCAAGACTACTCATAATTCACTATCTTTATGCTAATAACAATATTTGTATTTTGGACAAATTGATTACCTTGACCTGGAAACCGTTTTTAAAGGATTATATATGTTAACGTTAAAGCGTGAAATCCATTATTTCATAGAATAATTAGGTATTTTATGAAATAACTAGATCAGTCAGTTAAAGTATGTTAAATTATTGAGTTCTACGATTTAACTACGTATTCCATACAATAATTATTACTTGGTCGTTAAAGAATGAAATACGACTTCCGAAAGTTCTTTGAACCGGTTCTAGCAGCTTTGGGAATAATTTTTCTGATTAGGCGGAATGAAGCAATTGTACTCTAGATATCAGTTCAGTATGTCAGTGAAAATTTTCCTTTGTTCCAAATATTGACAAAACGCTTCGATCTGTAGCAACAATTCAAATTTGCGGTACTGGACAAGGATTTAAAACGTGCTCGTGTATAAAAAATGTGTAATACTAAATAGTGTGCTTGTTTCAAAAATATTAAGTGGTTCATTCCAAAGTGTCATCACAGCAATCCTTGCTCTAATAAATGAAAAGTAAAATGAAGGTATCTCATAAAATTCTAAATATTCTCATACATTTTGTTTTAAAAAGTTTACACAATTTTTTTATGAAGTTTTTCTTCCCAGCATGTATTTTGATAATATTTAAATGTAATCTATTTTTGCAACATTCTTTTTCCCCTTTTCCGTTTAACTAATAGAAATATGAACAGTATAACAAACTATATCATCTCTGCTTTCCCTTATTATTTATACATTCATCCGCAAAAGGGGTGTATTTTTCGAGATTTTAGCTATTTATGATCAATTAATTTAAAAACATCTTTGAACTGTTTATTTTTCACCTAAACGGTCATTCCTAAATTATATCATGGATTAATTAGTTATTTCATAGAATAGGGAAAGTATGAAATACTTCATCTATTATATACTTTAACTGACTTGTCTAGTTATTTTATGAAATATTTGGTTATTATACGAAATATAACTGAATTATACACTTTACAGTAACACAAACACATAAAGGTGCTTACTTTAACTGGATTTCATTGTTTTTAAATACTAAGACAAAGAGTTTTAAAACATCAAATTGACACATGGTTATGAAATGAAAAACTTATGATGAATAATACAATATATTAGGTTGGGGAAAAAGAAATCCATTATTTTTGCATGAAAATAAAGTATTTATTATGCTTCCGATTGTTTTATCTGGGCCAAATATGCACCGTTTTGTTCAACAATTTACTGCCACTTTAAAGGTAGCTTCATAATGCCTTTCGCATAGAAGTATTGGCACTTAATGGTGAAAACATCTAGTAATCGATTTTCCCAATCTTTTCTTGATCCCGATTTCTTATCACTCAGGAAGTTTAGCAATGTGAGAAAAAGATGGTAATCGCTTGGTGCCAGGTCCTGGCTATATGATGGATGCATTAAAACTTCCCAACCAAGCTCCCAGAAGTTCTGGCGAGTCACTACAGAAGTGTGTGGCCTGGCATTCTCCTGATGGAAAACAGCACTTCTGTTGGCTAATTCTGACCATTTCTGGTCAATCGCTACCTTCAAACAGTCCAGTTGTTGACAGAAATCTAAATTTAGTGTTTGGCCATGTGGAAGCAACTCCTAATAAATGATTCCTTTCCAGTTCCTTCAAATACACAGAACCTTCCTGGCCGTTAGTCCTAGTTTGGCCACCGTTTGAGCTGCTTCACTTCACTTTGGCCACCTTCGTTTTCGCACAATATTGTAGTATGTGACCAATTCTCATCCCCAGTCACCATCCGTTTAAGAAATGGGTCGATTTCATTCCGTTTGGCCAAGGCTTTGCAGATGGAAATTCGATTCATCATGATTTTTGGTGTTAATTGGTGTGGCGCCCAAACATGGAGTTGCTTTTTGAATCCAACTTTGCGCAAATGGTTTAAAACTATTTTATGGTCGATCTATAGCTCCTGGGAGATATTAGGACTACTATTATGTCGGTGAACTTGGATTACTTCTGCGATTTTACTGACATTTTCGACGATGGACCTGCCTCTGTGAGGTGCATCTTTAACATAAAAAATACCTGAACGGAATAGACGAAACCAATATTGCACGTAATTAGCTGCTACAGTATCGGCACCATAAACACCATTCGTAATTTCAGCCACCTAGCTGGCATCTTCGCTTTTATCAAAGAAAAACTGTAAAAAGAACCAAATTTTCTCTTTGTTGACTTCCATTTTTAACACCCTGTAACTCACAGTTGAATGGACCAAACAAAAAAAAATTAGCATAATCTTTTTAGTGTGAAATATCACCTTGACAACAAGCATAAATTTGAAATAGTTTGATCGATACTTCACGAGATATCGACACTACAGCTATCTACCGAAAAAATAATAGATTTCTTTTTCCCCAACCTAATATATAATTTAAACTTTTATTCGAAGAGCTGTAACATCTATTTTTCCATGCAATACAAACCTCCTAATCATTTTTTTTCTTTCAGAGAAATGCCTGTTTGTTTTGATACCATTGCTGGGGTTACCTATATCGGCGATTATTTTTAGTAAGTGATCACTTTTCGCAAATAGTCTACATTAGTTAAACCTAAAATTAAACTTTCGTAAAGGGAAATCATTTACCTCAAGTTAACCATATTTTACAGTCCACAAAGAAGCAAAGTTTGATTCGAAAATGAAAGGTTCGTCCAAATTTGATATTTTCTCTGTATTATAGAAATTAGTCTCATAGACTCGTGACATCCGGAGATCAAATCTTGGGCTCGATTTTGGATTGGAAGGACAATATTAAGGAATAAGATTGTGTATGTGTTACCTTAAACCCTGCGTGACATGGTGTGGAAGTTTGGAGTATCGTCAAAGGCCTTATCATACACGTCTTTAACAAAAAATTTCAAGAAATTTTTCCAGAATCTGTGAGGGTGAAAGGTTATTGTAAGCAAGGCAATATGCTCTGATGTCAACCGCGCCCTATCTTAACATTGAAATATTTCTCGCCGATTTTTTTCCTTCGTGAAACGAACACCCAACATCTACCTATTAAAATCCGAAGGTAAACGTATCTGTGTACGTCTGGATGACACCCAATGTTCTCAAGAATCACAAGACGCAGAAACTAGCAGAAGGTATCAAAATTTCGGGAATGATCCGAGGAATCCGTTTTGACCATTTATATTACGATATTCCAATTAGTTAAAAAGATATTGATTAAAAACCTTAAAACGCATTAAAATGCATCGTGGCGCCTCTGCAGAGAATATCGGAAAGAAGTCCTGTTTATACAAAACAGCGAAACTTTGCATATAAATAATTTTATTTAAAAATTAATATAATAAAATTATACATATCTTTCTTTCAATTTAATTATTTTACAACATTTTAAATAAAAAATGAGTTGAAATCGGTTCCTTTTTTTGAATACGAATTATAAGTTCCGCTTGAGCTTTCTTTCGCGTTAATGAAAAAATATTTTACACTAAAAAAAGTTCATGATTTTCTTTTTTTTTTCGCGTGTTGTTCGTGTGTTTTTTTTTTCGCGTGTGAATATTATACGTAATCTGTACAAAGATCGATAAAATATCTTAAAAATTACGGTTAAAAACAATATCCTTTTAATTTAATTATTTTACAATTTTTTTAAAAATATTTTCAGAACTTTTTTTTCCAGAGGTTTTTAAAACACGATATAATTTTGTAATTTTGAAAATTTTTATTTTTCTATTTATTTCCATACATAAACTATTATTTTTTTTAAAAAAATTTATTTTTAGGTTTCCGGTGGCTGCAAAACTAAACTAAAAAAATGCCTAAAATGTCAGTAATAATTAATTATAATTACATTCTTTATTTTTGTTTCATACTTTTTGATTACAAAAGCAATCGTTTCAATAGCTATCTGTAAATTTTTCTTTTATTAATTACTTACAGAAATTCAAGTTTAATAAATATGTTTTTTCAAAAGGATTATTTCTATTTCATTACTAAAGGAATTCTTTGTTAATTAAAAAGTACATCGTCATTATTTATATGAAGTTTGAAAGCATTAACTTAAAAATGAAGCCCCAAAAAAACTTTTACTTTAACGAATAACGCGCGCGCGTAATGTGGGATATTGAAAAAAATCTACCTTTATTTTAAGTTCAAATCAATGTTCTTCCCTCACGTAACTGTAGTTTGGTTGGTTAGCCCGCTGCTTTATAAATGGCAGTTCCCGGGTTCGAAACTGAAGAGGAACAAACTTTCAATTTCGCATTACGCTACTTTTTAAAGATTAATATTTTTTTAGTGGAATGAGAAAGGTTAAAATTAAAATGAAATAAATTAATTCTTTGTTAATTAAAAAGTACATCGTGTCTATTATTTTGGATCAAAATACATTTTAAAGACATTTTTTACTCTTAGTATCAGAATTGTTTTCTTTTTATTGTTTCACATTAATGATTTTTTAATTCTAACGCACGACTGTTAAGAACTTAAAACATCGGAAAGATAATTTTAAAATTTTTTAGTGGAATGAAAAAGGTTAAAATTAAATCGGTTATTTTTTAATGTGTTTTTAGTACATATATATATATAGGCTTTCCCCCATACTGTTTTCTAACTTATATATATTTATATGTTTAATCAAACGTTCAGAAAAAAGCAATCGTTTCAATAGCTATCTGTAATTTTTTCTTTTATTTATTACTTATAGAAACTTGTGTGTGTGTGTGTGTGTGTGTGTGTATATATATATATATATATATATATATATATATATATATATATATATATATATATATATATATAATGTGTGTGTGTTTTAAAAGGATTATTTATATTTCCTTACTAAAAGAATTCTGTTAATTAAAAAGTACATCGTCTATTATTTTGGATCAAAATACATTTTAGAGACATTTTTAAGCTAACTATATATAACGATTGATTCATGAAAATCAGAAATCTATTTTATTTGTTTTTACTCTTAGCATCAGAATAGTTTTTTATTTATTGCTTCACATTAATAATTTTTTAATTCTAATGCAATATTTTTTTTATAAGTCATACATCGAAATTTTAAGCTATATCTTATCTGTGAGAAGGAGGGGAAGATAGAACAATAAATTTACACTCTAAAATCCCTTGTTAGGGCTATAGAGAGGGGAAAGAAACCTGTTTTAAATGAAAATAAGTGGAATGGAACAAATTTCGAAAAAGGGAAATTTTTTGACATAATTTTAGAAATCACTCACATTGTGCGCGTACAAACACACACACACACACACACACACAGAGAAATGCTGGTGTCGTGAGGAAAAGAGAAAGCCCGAGCAACGCCGGGCAAAGCGGTGGAAGGGGGGGGGATGGAAGTCATTTTGAAAATGAGTATTAAAATTTCTGATTTTGTGAAAGAAAGAAAAATTTATAAAAGTAGAGATAGCCCGTGCAACGCCGGGCCATGCAGCTAGTTTCTTTTATTTCGCCCCCACTTTGCTGACGGTCGTAAACAGACATAGAGTGCCATTTTCCTTAAAATACTATACGCCATTAAAATATTACTCCATTTCTGATGCTTTTGACGATGCTGAGGCTACCATCTTTACCGCCATCTTGTTTATGACGTAGGGAGACAAAGAACCCCAATGGCTGGAATTTTGAGCAATTATTTCAGCTCACTAGGAAGAAGTTGCTCGAAGCCGTTGTTATGGCAAGTGACTAGAAATTGCTAAAAAAAAGGGTTGCTTGAAAGGAAAACTGCTCCAAATACGAAAACGTGATTCCTTTAAGTCATCTGTAGATTGAAAATTAACTGATCCGTTGTCAATAGACCTCGTCTTGAGTAGTACGAGCTTAATAAACAATCTATTTTATAGTTGTATCAAGTTTTTATGAATAATCCTGCAACTTTTAATGCAATATAAATGGAAAGAACTATAAACAGAGAGAGACTATATAAGAGAACTTTGAGTCTACTTATCAGAAATATTTCGATAAAAGTGGAATAACCTATCAGCATTGATTTTCGCTGCACATGCTCTTTTGTACTAAAGTGTGAACTCGTTATCAAAGAGCCTGTGCGAGATCTCTTCTCAGCCCTCATATGATTTAACTCGAATTCATGGCGTACTCTACTTTTGCAAGTGTTAATGATTGATCCGGTTGAAGATGGTGAATATAACTGACTAGAGACTTTTCATTAATTGACTGAATTGTAGATTAGGAGGTCAATAAGATGTTGCGATGTTTAATAATATTTCATCTTGGAGGAATGATTCCATTCTGGCTGACTGTTTAATTTTTTAACCCTTAAGCTGAGAAGATAACGTGTTCTCTGTACTTGACTGCTATTTATTATATAAGATAGACAGAGAAAGACGAACAAATCTTTAAGATCAATTAACTATAGAAGCAAAAAGATGGTTAAATTTTGATTATTTTTAAAATACAAATTAGTTTCCAAAATTCTTCTATTTTATTGATTTATGTAACAGGAGTTTCTCACAGCCATCTTAAATACTAAAAAAAGATTAAAGGCCAACAGAGCTAAGTGCTCCAACAAACATCCTCATGTTTTAATATCCTTTTTATTTTTTAGAAAAATTACTGATCGCTTTTGGATTTACAGGTTCTCATACTTTTTGTGGGAAAATTCTCTCCTTTTTCTCGTTTTTGTACTCTTTCCATTCGAAATATGGGGCCGCGGTTGTAACGAATCTGTACGGAACCTTTCCACTAATCTTCTTAGGCGTCTTTCCGGGGAAACCAAATTCGCGTTTATTTCCAATCAACTCCAAAAAGAAGTCTGGGATATTTAAATTAGATAAGGTATTTAAGTCGAGGGTTGCGAGATAGCAAGGGAGATGATGGTAGGCTATTGAGCCAACAACGTTAAAAGCAAAACTAGAAGATTCAAAGAGGTTAGATTCGTGAAGACGTCGTGCTGCTAGGCGTACCAGAAAGCTGATATAAGCCAGCGGTAAATATAATTCACGTACGCTTAAAGTAAGCGTCAGTTTTTTTGAGCTACTTAGTTAAAGTTAATAACAATTATAAGAATGCGAATACGTGTGTTCCTCGTATCTCCTATTTCGGTAGACCTTACTTGAGTTGAGCTAGATTATTAATTAATTGTATTCTTAGTAATAATAATATAAAGGCAAATCCCTTTAGAAGACGTAACATTGTTGTATTATTTGTTATCAGAGATTTTTGAGGAAATTATAACAAAAATAAATAATATTATTATTCAAAATGGCTTTTGGTGGTTCTTTGCCTCAAATTAATCTTGGTGTTCAAGGTGTGACCCAGGGGGGGGGGTCATCACACGGTAGCCTATAGGTCAAGGTAATGGACTCGTGGCTGGCATGTCAAGATATGACCCACGGCGTAAAATACGAGGTACCTTACCAAAAAAAAAACAGTATTACCCTCTCATCATGATCAATAAGAAAAAAAAGAGAAGAATTAATTGAAAGTTCCATAAAATTTAAAAAATTCTATCAAAAATATTAACAGCTCAGAGCTGTTCTAAAAGAAAGCTTCTCACCAGTAGCTGAGAACATACTACCAGTGAGAGAGCGAGAAATAATTCAAACGGAAAGTATGGAACATATTTAATGAGGCAGCATCCCGAAGGGAGGTGGTAGAAATCTATGCTCTTCTCTAATTCGTCCTTAACGGAACGAAATCAGAAAGTAGACACGGAATTTGGAAGATAAAAAAGATGAAATGGAAAATAAAAGCAATTAATGCCGTTTTGCTCGTGGCACTTGATGTTTAAATAAAGGGAAAGGACAAACACTGCTGAATCGTGTAGTGATGACGGGAGTGTCGCTGAACAGCGAACGAAAAGAGAAGGCATTGACACAGAAAGTGTCCATAATGTGATGCCATCTGCTGGAAAATGAGTAAAATAAAAGATGATCCACTAAAGATGTGGAAAAGGAGAATAATTGACATGGAATTAAACTACCACGCAAGACCGACTCAAAAGAATGTGGGTTTAAGTTGAAGTAATTTAATGGAGATGAAATCTTGCACATATAAAATGACAAAAGTTAAAATTAGCGATTTTTTTTCTAAAAAAAGCAATTGAAAAGAGTTACCAAAGACTATATTTTGGCATGTCAAGAGTTCAAACGTAGTACCGCTGAAGATCCGTCGTGCAGAAGGACCTGATGCACGTTAAATATGTCGAGGCTCAAACGTCTTCCTGTTAACCTAGC
Organism: Trichonephila clavipes; assembly: GCA_019973935.1. Lineage (NCBI taxonomy): Eukaryota > Metazoa > Arthropoda > Arachnida > Araneae > Nephilidae > Trichonephila > Trichonephila clavipes. The sequence continues at coordinate 162,397 of BMAU01017888.1, forward strand.
GTGAAAGTTAGGAGATGGGATGACAGCGTGAGTGTCACTCTCTCCTAACTTTCACGTCCTCGTCACCTGACCATGATTCAAAATTACGAAGACTTCGAAAAAAGCCCTCGTTTAGCTGAATAGTGACATTAATTTTCACTCGCTTCCATTCGAATTATGAGGAACAGTATGTCTGAGAAGTATGATTTATGTTTTTTTCAATTGGAAACGAAAGGAGGCAAATGTTAGTGGTTTATGGCTAAAACGTGGATTGCTACAAATGTCAGGTGTAGTCTATAAGAACGTTTCGCGTTCGGTTGAATAGGAATCAAGTAATGGATATACAGTGTCACAAAAAATTCAGAATACGCCTTACTTAATAAGCTCAACTTCCAACATTAATAACACATTATGTAGCAGTGCAAACATATTTTTATTTTTACGCGCAACAAATGGTTTAAAGCAAAAATAAAGAGCAGTCAACGAAAAACTTCTGAAACTTTTCAGTTTAAAATACTGTAAATATAAAAAGATTTTGCATTAAATTAAAAATACGCTTATGAAAGATAAGATTAACTATACCACCAAATATTTTCTATATTACTGCTATTTTATTTTAATTTTGCGTAACTTTATCTTAAACCGTTTCAACGATCAGTTTTGCGTAATTAAGTTTGTTAGAGGAACTTGAAGCCAAACTTATAATGGAGAAACGGCTCCTCGAAGAGGAACCAGTATTGATGTAAGGAAATTTGTATTCAGATTATTTTTTAAAAAAAGGGAAAATATCGTGAAATAGCTGAAATTCGTTATAACGCTCGTTTTATCAACTGAAATCGTTCGTTAATGTAAACAATTGGATGACTTCTTCAAAATGAAGCCATTCAAATTAAATTTGCTATTAAAACCGTTTCTTTTTATTCGTTTTGTGATTATTGCATAATTGTTTTCAGAGAGCTATTTAAAGAAAAAATTGATATAAAGAAACGCTTTGGTTAAGTTAATGTTACTTGGACTTTTAAGATTTAAGTCTGAAATTTTTGAATTTTAAAGCTGATTTTTTTAATATGTAGTTTTACCTGAATTTTTATGTTTCTTTCAAAGCATTCATGTAAGAATATTTTCATTTTAGGTTTGATATACATAATGGAATGTAGGAAGAGTACGACAATTCTTGTGTTCTTAAATGGAATAGTAGGACTTCTGCTAATAATTTGTCGTATTTTAACTCTCACAATAAGACACTTTTGGACCAGCCTTAGAGGGAAGGAACCGAAGGTAGTTACTAAGGTGTTATTCATGGGATTAATTGCGCTCTTTTTATCAGGTAAGTATTCGATATGTTATTTTCTTACTAATATGAAATGCTTGCTTTCATTTTCTCTTCATTTTGAGACGAGTTGCGAAAGTAAATTTTGAGTTTCATCAAACATGCAAGAGTTTCAAAATGTAAGTGGGGATTGCTATACCGTAATATCGAATACCTGTATTTTGAGCCATTGGTTCAATTTTGTAATACCGGTATTCACAAGTTTACTTACTGTTTTTTAGGTATTTACTTGAAATTTTTTTAATTATCCTCTTTATGTGCAGGGATCACCAACATAGCAAAATAGTATACGTTTTTGTTTTTATGTCTCTCTAATGGCCGAAATTAATTAGACTGTGATTATAAAGTTGCATCGTACAATCAAGAGGTGATAAAATATGTGAATCATTCAAGGAGGGGGGAATCCCAAAACAGTTCTATTACAGCTCAGAGTGATACTGCACACGCTTAAGATTCGTAGTCTGATATTCGTATCTGTGAAAACAAGGTTGTAGTTATGCGCGTATCACTTCAATAATTTTTAAGTTGGGGAGTTTGTTATCTGCGATACGTTATGGTAAAAGGTGTAATGTTGCTGTAGCTTCACCAACATACGTATTCTTAAAGACAGCACTTTTATTTACTACGAACATGAAAATTTTAAAATCAAAGGACCCACCCCATTTCAAAATGGCCACCGACCTAACGCGCCGGTGCCGAGAAGCTATCTTCTACACAAAAGAACGCATTCTTACCGGAGGGGAGCACAGTGCGCCTCCTGGTGAAGGGAGGAAACACTCACCCCCTACACAAGATTGATGTGTCACACATGATACTCAATCTGATTATAAAGCATAAAATATACATTCATATACACTAATATACAAGTATTTAGCATTACCTCACACTTAAAAAAAAAAAATATGAAAAATAAGTATACATAACAAATTACACAACTAAATTAAGAATACAATTTTGATATGATTAATTATACCATAATAATCAAGAAAATTGAAATTTAAGGAATTCACATAATAAACAACATTAATCTAAAAAACTGTTATTCGAAAAGAAACATTAGCATTTTTTTTAAAAAAAAATGTAAATAGACTCACAAATATGAGATATACACAATGAGATAAAGAAAATAATTATTCATTAAATCTAAAATTTTCTTTTTAAAATTGCCAAGCACTTTTGTTACACCAATCGTGAGAGTGCATCAGCATGAGGCATTTTCACACCAGGACTATGTTCGATTGTCACATTGAACTTTTGTAGTGCAAAAGCCCATCGTTGTAGCCTCGCAGATTGTGGTGCACTTTTTGTTAGGTAAGATAAAGGGTTATGATCAGTATAAAATTCAATTTCAGTCCCAAATACCCATACTTCAAACTTTTTTAAGCTCCACACAATCGCAAATGCCTCTCGTTCAATAGTTGACCATGACTGTTGAGTCTTGCTTAATTTTTGACTTGCATAAGCAATTGGGTAACACTTATCACCACATTTTTGTGACAGGCAAGAAGCTATGCCAATTTGCGATGCATCTGAATGAGTGGTATACGGTTTATCAGGAACTGGAGAGTACAGCGAAAGTGCTTCCACTAAAGCCATTTTTAGAAGATGAAATGAGGAATCATGTTTCTCAGTCCATGGGATGGAATCGAGTACTCTTTTTTACGAGTTCTGTCAATGGATACACAAGTTCTGAATATTTTGGAATATACTCGCGATAGTAATTACACAGTCCAAGTACACTACGAAGCTCCTTCTTCGTTTTAGGCACTGGTAAGTTGTCGATAACTGCAGTCTTTTCGGGATCTTGTTCGTGCTTACCTGAACCGATAATATGACCCAAATATTTGATTTGAGTTTTTCCAAAGGCACACTTTTTGAGGTTCACAGTGAAATTTAACTCTGAAAGTTTCGTTAAAATAGTATCCAGATGAAGATGTTCTTCCCAATTTTTGGAGAAGATTGTGATGTCGTCGATGTAGGCACGGGAAAATTCTCTGTAACACGATAATACTTTGTTCATTTCACACTGAAATGTGGCAGAGGCATTTTTCAAACCAAAACTCATCACCTTGAAGCGGTACTGTTGCCGATGAGTCATGAAAGATGTAAGATTTTTGCTGTCTTCAGCCCTGGGTATGGCCCAATACCCCTTCAAGATACCTAACGTTGTGCTGATATTGGCTCTTCCAATAGAATGTATGAGCTCCACTGCATCTTCCATCGGAAAATCATCAGACACACTCTCCGAGTTCAGAGCTCTGAAGTCAACACAAATTCGTAGGGTACCATTTTTCTTGTTAAAGCAAACAATTGGATAGGCTATTTCTGCGTCAGATTCTTCAATTAAATCAAGTCGCAAGAGCTCCTCTATCTGCTCATCAACTTTAATCTTCAAGGACTCTGGGCTTTTTACGTTCAATGTTCGACTTTAAGCGAATTCGATGAGTCCCTACTTTGGCTATTTTCACATCACTTGTGAATAGTATTTGGTGTTTTTGAAGAATTGCTAGCACTTGTTCCCTCTCACTCTCCTTCAGATGATTCAGATTGATTTCATGTAGAACTCTTTCAGATGTGGACCTCGATAAATTAGGAGTGGGATGGATTTCTCCGAATTCGTGGTCATCTTCAAAAATAACCCCAACTGCAGGTGCACGAGGATGTTACTTCCTGATCTTATTCACGTGAACATGTCTTACAGTTCCATCGGGCAATTTAACTTTATATGAATGGGGTGGATGGTGTTGAATTATTTCTCTAGGTCCAGTCCATCTCGCATAGATATTATTACTAGAATCTGGTATCAGCAAAACAACTTGTTCTCCGATGCTAAAATTCTTCACAGATGACCTCTTGTTGAAGTAATCTCCATAAGCCTTTTGTTTCTGAGAAGCAGTTAAAGAGGTACTCTCAGCAGCCCTTTCCATATTTATCTTCATTTCCTGAAGGTATTCAGCAGCTGACTGGAAAATGTTCGTTGGAAGATGTATTTCACCTGCCCAGGATGATTTAAAAATAGCCATCGGCCCTTGAGCTTCTCTGACATAAAGTAACCTAAACGGTGATACACCAGTTCGGTACTTCACGGTATGCAAGCAACAGAAAAGGTAATTGTCGATCCCAGCTTCTTAGATCTTCACTAATAACGTGATGAATCATGTCCTTCAATACCTTATTCCCTCTTTCAACTAGTCCGTTGCTGGCCTGGTAGTCAGGACAGGAAAACCTAGGACTAGATCTAATCCTTTTCGTAAATTCTTGGGTTAAGGCCGACTTGAAGTTTGTGCCTTGATCACTGGCAATTATACTCGGAATTCCAGTCCTCGATAATATTTGTAATAGAGTCACATGCATTTTTGGCTGTTAGGGATCTAAGTGGTACTGCTTCAGGCCACCGTGTATGTTGATCCATCATACAAAGAACGTATTTACGTCCTCTACCAGATGGCGGTTGAATAGGTCCGATCACGTCTATGTTAACAATCTCAAAGGGAAGTTCAGGACGGACAATAGGTGTAATGGGAGCTCTATCTCCAATTTTCTCAGGCTTCCGAAGCTGACACCCTTTGCATGTCTGGACGAATTCAGCAATTTCACCAGACATATTTGGCCAAAAAAAATTATATTTTATCCTCTTTTATTTTCTTAAACCCCATATGACCTCCAAAAACTTACTCATGGGCTAGTTTCATTACCTTGTCTATTCTGCAACGCAGTAAAATCATTGCATAACTGATTCATTTAGAATTTTATCCCTGTGATAAATTAATCCATCAATTAATAAAAAATTTCCTTTGTTTAATTTTAACTCTACATGAACCTTTTTAAGAGAATCAGAATTATTCTGCTCATCTTTCATTTTAGTGTAATCCGAATTAAAATTTATATTATCTGAGTCGCTCAAAATAAAATATATCTTTCCCACACTCTGCTTCATTTTCATCATTTGAAAACATAATAGAACTATCAGCCGATTCGGCAAAAATCTCATTTTCCTTTTTCTTACTTTTGTCATTTATTGAACACAAAGACTCGTATAAAGCAGGAGGTATTAAAGTCTCAGCATTTAATTTATCTGTGATCGCTACCAAGCAATCCATTGGATAATTCAAAGAATTATTATCAAGAGCTATAGTGGTTTTATTAGTTTTGCTTCTACATTCACTCCGAATGCAGAGCTTAAAGTAATTTTTCGGAATTCATCATTACAATTATCTGGAAAGGTATCGGAATTACATATAAAAATCTGGGTTCCACTATCCAAAACACAATTTATTGCTTTCCCGCTAATATAAACAATTACATATTTCAAAGGCTCAAGGTCAACTTTTGGTTGTACATATTGCACTTGGGAAGTCTCTTTTTTCTCATTTTTTAATTTAGAATACTTTTTATTACAGTCTCGAGTTAAATGGTTATCACCACAAATGTAACATTCTATTTTTTTATTTACCCTACTTTGTTTTGAGTTATTAATTTTACTTTCTTTAGAATAGAGATTTATTAGTTAGGAGGGATATATTTAAAATCCTTTCGTGATTCGTTCTGATTATGACATGCTCTATGTGAAAACTCCGAAAATGATCTTCCTTTACAAGCATAAAACATATCACACTCTTTTCCCATTTAACTCCTGTTTTATATTTATATGAACGGCAGTTTCATTATCTAACGTTTCATATAATTTATCGCTAACAATTAACTCCTTTAAAGAATGAAAATCATTTACCTTTCTCAAATTACAGTATGGATCCCAATTGGTTAACAAACAAGATGAAAACTGAACATGCGTTTCATTTGGCATTAGTTTCGCTTTTTGAAAGTTTTGAAAGCAAATTAAAGGTGTTGGCTCAAATTCTCTTGGAACTTAACTTTTTAATTTATTATAGTCGCTTATTTCTTCATCTTTTACATAAACTAAGATATTTTCGGCCTTTTCTCCTAGCAGATTTAAAAGAATCTCTCCTTTAAATTCATCCGGCACATTTTTGGTTTTAAATGAACGTTCTAAAGAAAAACATAAATTTCACCCCTCTTGTTTTCTAGGAATCGGAAGAGTTAACGTACTAACACTTAGAATAAAACTTTCTATCGAAGTTTGCTTTGTTTCGGGATTTGTACGCTGCAACTCATTGCTATCCCTTTGACTTTCCAATTTTGCCCTTTCTAAATTTATTTTTCCCAGTTCTATTTCCAATTTATCTTTTTCCAAATTTATTTTTTCAAACTCAAGCTGCGATTCTGCCGTTAAACGCGCTTGCTCTTCCTTCGATTTTCCGTCCGAAATAATCGAATCTAAATAGTCATCAATAAACTCTTTATTGTTTTTATACTTATTGCTATCTAAAATTAAATTTTTTAAATCTAACACTTTCATTTCTGGGGTTATTTTCTCACCCAATTCATCCGCAATTAATATTAATTCTTCCTTTCTAGCTCCGCGAAACATGATTAGAAAGAATTATACTAAATGAATTAATTAACCCAGAAAATTTAGAAAAAGCCCTGCTGAATTCGCTCAAAACGATGCAAAAGGGTTGCCTACCTCGTGGTTCCTTTTGATGTCTTGACTCCCTCAGGCGTTCGATAACCTAACGTTAACGCGCCAATGCGATACGTTGTGGTAAAAGGTGTAATGTTGTTGTAGTTTCACCAACATACGTATTCTTAAAGACAGCACTTTTATTAACTACGAACATGAAAATTTTATAATCAAAGGGCCCACACGGGTAATATTTCAAAATAGCCCCCGACCTAACGCGCCGGTGCCGAGCCGAGACACAAAGGAACACATTCTTACCGGAGGGGAGCACAGTGCGCCTCCTAATGAAGGGAGGAAACATATTATCCATATTGTATTTGCATGTCAAACTTTAAGGATACACATTTTTTTCAGATTCATTACACATAAACGAGTACTTGTAAATAATAACCCATAATAATGAATAAGAATAACTTCACAGCGCATAAAAAATCACATATTTGTAATGGTACCACAGACTGAATAGTGATATTTACAAATTTTTGTGATATAAATAAGATTTTCCTTTATTTTTTGTGATTCTTTATATACTGTTATAATTTATAAGTTGCATATTATTTTTTGTGATGTAATACTCTCTATTAAAACTAACATATAAAACAAAGAAACGCATGTGTTTTCTTTCTTTTTTTCTAAAATTTTAATACTACCGGTATTAAAACCAGTATCAAGATCTAAAATCTTTTGATCCGATATTGCAATCCCTAAATGTAAGGTATTGAGACTCTTCAGAATAAACGTTTATTCAGAAACATACACTATCTACCTACAAGAAATTGGATATCGCGATAAGAAATAAGCAATATTTATTCATATTCAATAGTTGATAGAGCTTCCACCTGAAACAATTATTGCCTTAAAACTCTGGGCCACGATTTCCACAAGTGTTTGGAGGATGGACAGTGGTAGTTGCTTCCCATTCGGCTTGAAGAAGACATGCAAGTGTATCGTTTGGGGACTGTTGCTGCACCGCTTAGTTCAGCGATTCAATTAGTCTCGGAATTCAATTGTAGGATCCAAGTCTGGATTCTAGGCAGGCCAGTCCAGTCGGCTCGAATAATCGAACCCGTAAAATTGCGACAGCATAGGAAGAGCAATCTTGTCTAGAATAGTTTAGTAGGAGTCGGCGTTGAACTTACCATGAATTAGGATCAAGGGTCTCGATCTATGTCCCGAGAAACTTCTCCAGACCATAATTCACCTCCTCTAAACCTTACTATTGGCACAATGTATTCTGGCAGAAGGCTTTCTCGAGGCAAACGTCAAACCTAAGCACTGCTATTCGACTGGAAGAGGTTGAACCTTGACTCATCACTCTGGATAACCTGTTTCCACTCCACTATGGTCCAATTTCGAAGTGCCTTGGACCAGCTAAGCGGGACCACAGTGTGGTTGGAATGGTATATAGAAACTTCTTATTTCACGAGAAAATTACACATTTTAGTTGACTTACTGTACGAAAATAAATCGTAATATGAATTCAAATGTTTATCGAATGTCAATGTTGATCGTTTACTGAAATTTAAACTTCTCTTCAATTTCTTGTGAAGATTGTTTTACACAATTCAGAGCTAACACGTTGTTTTTTTACTTGCTTCTTATAGCTGATTAGTAATTACATAGCATGTTGAGTCGTCAAATTGCTTCGGAACCTTGCAGTGTTTTGCAGTTAGGTAAATCTTTTCAGGTTATAGCAGTGCTTCTCAAACTTTCAATATACGCGACCCACTATTCAATCATCGTTTTCATCGCGCCCCCCTCCATACAACAACAATGTATCGAATTCAATAATACTATACTTTGACACTAAAGCTACAATGCGACTTTAACCTCTTATGTGCCACCGACGTATATAAACGTCTCGCTCAGACAAAGTGTTAATTTTCTGGACGTATATATACGTCTTTCCGAAGTACGATCTTTTCTGTGCAGTGCTATCCATAAAATTATTCCGAGGCATTTGGAATGCATTAAAAGTACCTTGACAGTGTGTGCGAGAAATTCTTTCTTTCCTCCTCTCCCTCCCCACAAAACATCAAAATACGCTCGTCTACGTGGGAAACCGGGGCATTTGGGAACGAATTGCGTACTTTAAATCGGCAGTTAAGGAATTAAATATAAACCGTACGAATTATCAAGATAAGTGTTGATATAAGCCCATGGGGTCACTGATAATTATCAAACTTATTCTTAACTTAGTATTGTTATATTAATAATATATACATTTTAGTGTACTGATAGATTTATGTGTATTATATCAGTGTAAATGTGAATTCTATATTTTATTACATCAGAAAGTATTATATTTGTTTACTTTCAGCAAATGAATAATTTTTAAATAACTCCTTGTTTTCGACTTTTCAATATGCTCGCGCCCCCTAAGGGGGGAGCGCCCCGCAGTTTGAGAAACGCTGGATTATATGATTCTTAAATCTTAGAGACAAAGAGGTTAATGGTTGAAGGAACTAAATTAGAATGTTAATTCATTAGCTTTGTTTTAAGAAGCTGCTAAAAGTGTTCTTATGGAACATTTTTTTTAAATATGCAGAGTTCGTATCATTAACATTTACGTCCTTTTTAAGTTCGTGTAGATTACAAAAATGTGAACACTCTGGCATTCTAAATTTTTCCATAGCTGTATTCTATTTTTTATAGTTTATGAAACCATATATTTTAAAATCGACATAATTATCGAAGTAAATATCTTTTGAAAGTGTTAATCCGAAGGTTTCTCCTGTAAAATATATTTAACAGGGGGGAATTATTGCAAATTTTGTAACGTTTAGTTAATATTGGGTGGAAGCTAGTATTTTAAGTAATCTTCAGAGTTCAAATAATCCTTGTGAGGGCCCCTGTTCAGGAACAGGTCAAGTTAGCAGTTCAGGTGTCCCTCGTGATTTAAAATAGGGGGGGGGATTGTTAATAGGTTTTTGTCTTGTTCTAGTAAAAAAACAAATCCTCCAGGAAAGGGACATAATATATGGTAATCTGAGACGCTTTAATCCTGATAAAAAACATTAAATACTTTTTGTGTTCTCATAAGTTGAATTATTTTTAACGGTATTATATTTTTAGCAGTATTTGTAGCCTGTGTCATCGGGAAGGACACCGGCAACAGCCCTCGGGCAAGACATTGGCAATGTTTAGACTAAACCACTGAAATTGAACGTTTCTCATATTTCGTTTCAGGAATGATTATTTTTTACCAGATGCCTCCTGTTTTCGACCCCGCCTTGGAAGAATATTGTGCTAAGGACTTCTGTACCTACCACCATGTCATGAACATAGCAGTATCTTGTATTTTACTCATAGCCACCGTACTCCATATTCCTGAGTACATTTAAAGTTCAAGTTAAAGAATACTTTAAAGCTACCCAAGAATTTTACATCTTGTTTATTACAACAGTGCAACGTTTAATACACCTTTGTTTATTTTTAATATTTTAGTCCGATTTATTTAACGATGAAATAAAAATTATTGAATATTTGTCTTTTCCATTCGACTATTTCAGTGTGCTTAAGTATCAATGTACTAACTAGCTTAGAAAGCAGATTTGATTCGCCTTTTTATTAGTAAAAAAATGTGAAATGGAATGTGTTTGAAAAACTCGATGTCAAATGAATGTGTAATCATGAAGTTTCAAAGCAGTGCTTAAGGTATCCGACTACATTCGGAACCGTGATTTAAAAAAAACGCATAAATAGATAATTTTCAGGATATTTAGTGTCACTTAGAATGAAATACATGTATAAAAAATTTTTAAGGACAGTTAGAGAAAAAAGTTATTTAATAACAATATTTCGGCAAAAAATTAACTTAGAATAACCTTTTTTCAAAATCTTCTCCTTTTGGGAAAAATGCTTTTATTATAATTTTTCCTGTTATTTTGCCTGTAGCTCAGATCTCTGTACAGAGGCTCACCTTTTTGAAGAATTCACATTATTTTCCGAGTAACAAACAATTAAAATATTTATCGGCGTTTTTTTTCTTCCCTCTGTTGTCGTAAGACATGGATAAACCCACTTCTAAGTTATACATTTCAAAAATTCTAGTTGAGCTTCTGTACAGATGTCGAAAAATATTATTATAATGGAAGCATTTTTCGCAAAAGGACAATATTTTGAAAATGGGTCGTTCTATGTTCAATTTTTGTCAAAATATTGTACTTAAATTATTTTTTATTGTAATACTATTCTTAAAACAATTTTATGTACATTTTCTAATATAAGTGACACGAAATATCATAAATTATCCATTTATACGCTTTTTCAAAATCACGGTTTCGAACGTAATCGGATACCTTAAGTGTAGTTCATAAAACGCATTGATAAATCATTTTCCCATTTACACTATAAAATGGGAAAAACAATTGGGATTCGTGATCTGTTTAATGTTTTAAAAATACAACAAAAATGAAGTTTTTATGAAATAGACACTTTGGCAGGGAAAAATATATTGATTGATAGTAGTATCATTATTTTCTAATATCATGACCTTTTTGAAGAATTGACATTTAAAAATTTCATTTTATAACGGGAAACAATATTTAAGGTTTGAAATGAAAGTCTTTTAAACTAAAACAATTGGAGAGTTATAAATTTCCAGTAAAAATTAAAGGCAGTGTTTCTCAAACTGTGGGGCGCGCCCCCCTGGGGGGCACAAGCATATCGAAAATAAAAGATTTAAAAATATTTAATTTACTGGAATGAATTAAAACAAAATGCTTTCAGACATAATAAAAAATGCACTTTTACTCTGATATAATATATAGGCGCGCGCGCGTTATTAAGTCATCAAAAATAAAAACTTCTTCAATACCTAATTAGCTATCTTTGATCCTATAACCAAACAAAAAAACTTATTTGATTTGCTGTAATCCCATGATGAGAGATTTTTTTATTACGCTTCCTTTTTAATCCAAACATACTACGCATTCAGGGAAAAAATTTAGGAACATAAAAAAAATTCATTACTGTCATTATTTTTGAAATACTGCACATTATAGCTGTAATCTGTTTGACCTTCTAAGTTATTAGTACAGTTAGTTATTACCCCTCTCTTATGTGTTTGTTTCTCATTTAGGGAAGTTGTAAGTAATGTATTTCTCTGTTGCGTTTCTTTCCATGAAAAGAGTTTTATGATATTTGGAAAACCACGGAGAGTATTTAAGAGTATTCTAAAATATATAAAGTACAACGAAAAATGTTTTACAAAATCTTTTATTAGTAACATATATATTATCATAATGAATACACTTTTTACCCGGAAGTGGTCACGCGGGACACACAGATTACGAAATCGTTAATTCTGGCAAAACTGTTTATTTGTTACCAAAGAAAAATTGAAAAGTCCTTGAAAGTAGGTACGTATATTTTCTCATAATTAAATTAATCACTGGAATTACGATTTTTATTGTGTACTATAAAAATAATTATAAAAAAAAAAAAAAGGATTGGGGTGACTCAATCACCCGGCTCGACCATTAGTATCGAGTGCGCGCCTGCTCCAGGGTTAAAACATGTTGAAATCTTTTCGCTTTAAATATTAAAAATAATACAAACATTCTTCATGGGAATTTTATATTGTTCATTATTCAACATCAATTCTAAATGATAATTCTGTAAGGCTTAAAATTACAGTTCGCTTAAAATTAATTATACTTTGAGCAATCATTTAAAAAAAAATAATTTTACATTTTTTTAACATTGGCTTTATTCTCCTTACAAAATTCAGCGATTATTTCAATAATTTATTTTCTTATAAATGAACTCGTGCAAGCGGGTACTTCAGCCGGTATACTTTTTATGTATCAGTGCTCCATAGTAGTTTATAACTAATTAATTAATACTAAATTAAGAACAAGTTTAAGTATTAACGACTTCCATGGGCTTGTCTTGCAAAACAAAGTTTTTATAAGGAATGCTTATGATTAGAAATTGACCCTCTGAGTTCTTTTTCTATATTTAGCAGATATCTATATTTTGTCTTCTGAGCAGCCACCGCATTTTGCAATAGGTTCAATTTAAAAATTAGAGAAAGGATAATTATTCTGTGTGTTATTTTTCCTATTTTATTTATTACTTAAAAGTAGTATACAAAATTTAATACTTATGTTACTAATTTGTATGGTTTATAATTAAGATCGCCTATTGTAGCTTTAGCATCAAAGTTCATTATTATTGCATTCAGTACATTATTAATGTATAAAGGGGGCGTGATAAAAAATTGTAATCGAAAAGGGGGGCGCCAGTATTGAAAGTTTGAGAAGCACTGAATTAAAGGTATGTTCTATGCATCACTATAACCTAGGAAAATTTATGCATATAATATTCTACCCTGAAATCTATACAGTCCAGACAAACCAAATTAACCACTTGCCTGATTATCATTAGTTACTTCGCGTTAGAATAATTTGCAGTTAATTATTATCCTTACAAAACTCAGACAAAGCAGAATTTCTAAGTACAATTTATTTTATCGCGCTTTTACTCGGCCTGGAGGAAAAGAAGGAAATATTCAGCTTCCATTGGCGGTTTGCAAAGTTTTGTTTGTTTCGTGGATCTTTTGGCGGAACAGAGGTCACGTGTTTCCCTATTGTTAAGTACACGTCGGCTTGTGGAATAGTAAGTAATGTTTAAAGAATAGTTCCGTTGAGAAAAAAAAGTAAAATAATGGCGATGATAGCAAAAGCAATTATTTTTCAGACAGTGGTTATGAAGAGGTGGACATTGAAATGAGTGTAAGTGATCCTTCTGTATGAAGCCTACAATTTGTAAATTAAATCAGGAGGTTCACGATCACATAAGCAATTTAGAATGGAACTAGTCGAAAAAATTTCAAAAAAATCATCGGTCACGGTTTTTTGTCACACCAGGAAGACCCAGCATTAGTCCTTCACCCCTTAGGTTAACTCAGGGCATTTTCCAGATGTTATTCCTGCTACTAAAAAAATCAAATCCGGTAGATAGTGTACTCTGTTCTAGCGTAAAAGAGATTCCATAGGTAAGCCAGTAAGAAAAGAGACCGGATTCGAGTGCACAGAATGTAAGGTATCACTTTGTGTTGTCCCTTCTTTCTAAAACTATCATACAAAGACTAATTATCTTTTTCCCCCATTTGCCCGAGATAACTCGGGATAGTAAATTAATATTAAAACTAAAGGCTTTTACATCGGTGAAAATTAAAAATTCAACTTATAACCTACATATTTTGTTTTGTTTCGTTTCCTTGTATTTAATAAAATTTTAAAAAATGTGATGATTTTTTGCAATTTCTTACAAAAAAATTTGTAAGGGAAGCTGTTAAGGATGTAACATATTTTTTAAAAAAAAAAAATGACTAAGATAAGCCTTTTAACGCACATTTTTTTTCTCGAAAAGCAACTTTTTATTTAAAATTTGTAAGCCTTGTTTTGGCCAAAAATTAACTAAAAATTGATCGAATTTTAATTAGGGCTCTCAATCCACATTACAGACAAGAATCGAATGCTGCAACCGTACATCGACTTTTATTATCTTTTCTTTCGAATATTTTTTTCGGAAAAAACAGAAATGTTTATATTACTTTTTCTACAGAAATATTTATTTTTTAAATAATTGTTAAATTTTCTTGTCTGGTTTATTTGAAAGCAAGGTGCAGCTCATTACAATTATTATGCATGTAACGACTTTTTCTTTTGCCATCCCTTTTATCTCGGCACACAGTGCAGTATCTTGGGAGGGCTTCCTTCCTTTAAGTTGGTGGAACAAAAATGAAAAAATGAAGTTTCGTTATTCGTGCAATTCCAGAATATTTTGGTCAACCAGAATCTTTCATATTTGTAAATCATTCTATGCAAATTTTTTTTTTCTAAAATCTAACTTTTTTCACCTTATTCATAGAAACGCATGTGTTCCAAATGCTGCTGTCTAGCAAATGAAAAAAAGATTGCTTTTTATAATTATCTAAATTAACTATACCAGCGTTTCTCAAACTGTGGAGCGAGCATCCCTTTGGGGGCATGATAACTCTACAAGGGGGAAGCGAGCATATTGAAAAGTTGAAAACAAAAGGTCATTTAAAAATTATTAATTTACTGAAAGTAAACAGACAAAATATTTTCTGGTATAATAAAGTAGAGAATACACCATTTACACTGATATAATACACTTAAATATGTATCAGTACTGTATAATGTATATTTTATTATATTAATTTAACAATACTAAGTTGAAAACAAGTTCATTAATTATCAGTGACCCTATGGGCTTGTATTAACACTTATCTTGATAATTTATAAGGTTTATAATTCCTTAATTGCCGATTGAGAGATACGTGATTCATTTCCCAATGTCACCGTTTACCACGTTGACGGACGTATTTTGATGGGTTTTTTAGGGGAGGGGAGAAAAGAAATAAATAAGCAAATCCTCTGAAATAAGTAAATCCTTCGCAAACATTAAGGTCCTTTTATTGCAGTCCAAAGCCTTCGGAATAATTTTATGGCTGGCACTGCACAGAAAAGATCGTACTTGGGAAGACATTTATATACGTCCAGAAAATTAATGCTTTAGCTGAGCGAGACGTTTATATACGTCGGTGGCACATGAGAGCTTAAAGTTGTATTGCAGCTTTAGTTTCAAAGAATATTATTGAATTCAATACATTGTTATTATATGGAGGGGGACGCGATGAAAAGGATGATTGAATAGTGGATCGCGTATTTTGAAAGTTTGAGAAGCACTGAAACTATACACTTTGTCTAAACTTACGAAACCACGACGACGTATCGCCGTAAATCTCGCAGATGCAGACGACATTCAATGCAGACAAATTATAGTGAAAAACGGTTAACACGAAACTGAAGGGACTGAAATATTTTTTCGTGTTCAATTTTTTGATATAATTTTTCTCGTAGTATCATTTAAGTTTATTAATTTATTTTATTTTCAGATATGTATATATGCATGTATTTAATAAAAATGAATGAAACAAAGTCATTCGCAAGAACTTAACGAAAGTTAATACAAAATGTTAGTTTTTTGAAAAACAAAACATTTATCGAATGATTGGAAAATTACCTGGCATTTTTTCTTCAAATTGCTACGAATCATTTATGAGGAAGTAGGACAGTCCGCAGTCCGATTCGGCTGATGTTTTCTGTATTTTGTTCATTCCGCAAAGGAAAATCTTTTCGTGTTAAGAGGTTCCAGTTTCTCGTTAAGAGAAAAAAATGCATTAAATTACATAGTAGTTTGTCGGGACCGTTGTATTACTACTTAACCGTTATTTCGTCTTAAGTGTTTCTGCGTTAAACGTACACTGCTGGGCACCGTAAATGCAACACCAAAAAAGACAAGAGATAGCACAACAAAATTTGTTTTGTAGATAACATGTTGATCAAGTATCAAATGATTAAATTTACAGACTTCTGTGAAGTGTGGTTCCTGCCAAAATCAGTAGCCAGAGTAGCCGCCATTGTTGAAAATCACCGCTGCCACACGCCTCAGCATTGATTCAAAGAGACTTTGGATGTGTTCTTGCGGTACAGCAGAGCAATCAGCTTCCACACGTTGCCAAAGTTGATCTGGTGTGGCAGATGGGGGTGTAATCTGTGTCAATCATTGAGCAACCATGGACCGCATGTTTTCTATCAGCGAAAGATCCGAAGAGTGAGCTGGCCAGAGAAGCAGTTCAATCTGGTGATTGACGAAAAGCCTTTAGACAATGCTTGCCACGTGTGGTTGCACATTATCCTGTTGAAATATAGCTATGACTAAGCCCTAAAGGTAAGGAAGGACAACTGGCTCCAACACCTCGGAGATGTAGCGCTGTCTGTTTAAAGTACCAGCAATGCGTACTAGAGGAGGTGCGAGAGTGATATCCAATACCGCCCCATACCATAATACCCGGTGCAGGCCCAGTGTGGTGGTGCATAACGCAGGTGTTCAACATCCTCTCTCCACGGTGTCTCCAGACTCGAATCCGATCATTGTGGTGTTGCAGATAGATGAGTGACTCGTCAGTAAAGACAACTTCATTCCATTCTGCCACCCACATCCTTCTTTCATCGCACCATTGGCGGCGGAGACGTCTGTGGTTTTGCGTCAAGGGTAGACCAAGCAATGGACATCTTACGGACTGACCACTCTGCTGTAAACGGCGTCGAATGGTATGCTCAGACACTGAATGATGCATTACAGACTCAATGTGCTGTGCTACGGTTCGTGATGTGACTGAGCGATGCGTCACTGTCTTGCGCACAATTTGCCTGTCCTCATTTGAAGTGGTGCACTGAGGTGGATGCGTTCAACCACGTCGAACCGTGGCACCCACCTGCATCCAACGGTCATATATCCGCATTACAGTTGTTTGGTTTCGTCCAACACGACTACCAATTTCTCTTAAAGGTAATACACAATCTCGGTAGGCCACTATCCTTCCTCTGTCGAACTCGGTTACTTGATTAAAAGCTGATCGCTTTTTTCTGCGAGACATAACATCGTTTTTTGCAAAAACCACAAGAAAAACACAATTGCCGAAGTTGAAGTCGTCGAAATCTCCAAGCCTTAAATAGCGCTTTGTCGGCAACTTAACACAGTTGTCGGCAATCTTTTAGCTTTTGCATGCCAAACCAATCTACCAATATGATTCAACGTGCCACACTGTGGGACATGTTTTTTAAACATATTTTTTAAAATATTTGTATCTTACGTGGAATATTTCTTTCCCTTCTTTATAGTTAAATAAAAAGATAAATGAAAATTTTAATACGAACCTAATGCTTGCACCGTTTTATTTTCATTTCACAGAATCTGATGAAAAATGTGTGAATTTCAATTTGACACACGATTCTGAGCATTCAGTAGTTAAATAATTTCTTTTCGGACTCTAAATATTTTTTTTTATATGAGGCAAGATTTTTTTTACTTAGCTTCCCGCTTCTGGTTCTACATATATAAGTACATGCAATTTTCTCTTCAGCAATGACATGACATAAATTAATTCACGAATAACTTTTAAATTACGAAAGAGCTGTAGATTTATCTCTGGAGCTTTCTTTCAGATTTTTTCGTAATTCCGTGGATGTCCATAATTCTCTGAAGATGTTTGACTGATAAGATTTATTTCAAATTTATCAACTTCCATCCACACAAATATTGACAAGTTTGTAGAGTAGTGTAGACTGCAACTGAGAATTGTACCACAGGTTGTAGACCGCTGGTTTAACAGCTTCCTGAAAGCATATTTAGCCTGTAAGTAAGGATTTTTCAAACCCTGAATAGGCCCCTAGAGCAACGTTTCTCAAACTGTGGGGCACTTCCTCCTTGGGGGGTAAATCTATGAAAGGGCCCGAGCATATTGAAAAGTCAAGCAAAATATTTAAATGAATAATTTATTTACTGAAAGTAAACAAACAAAATGCATTCTAATATAATAAAAAATAAAATTTACATTTAGATAGATATAATACATTTATAAATGCATCAGTACTGCATAATATATTATAATTAATTTAACTATACCAAGCTAAGAACAAGTTTAATAATTACCAGTGTCCCCCCATGGGCTTGTTATATATAAAAATTATACATTAACATTATAAATTAACATCTTGATAATTTATACGGTTTTTAAATGATTCCTTAACTGCCAGTTAAAAGTTACGCGATTCACTTTCCAATGCATCGGTTTTCCACGTATGAGTGCGTATGTGATTTATTGGTGGGGGAAGAGAAAATGAACATATAGGAAATCCTCTGATATAAGCAAATCCTTCGCTAACACTGTCAATGCCCTTTTTATTGCTTTCCAGTCTTCGTAATAATTTTATGGATAGCAGAGCACAGAAAAGATGGTACTTCGTAAAGACGTATATATACGTCAGGGGAATTTAACGCACCGGTTAATCAAAAAGCATATATGTGGAAATCTAACCGAAATCTTCCAAAAAAGTTAGATTCTTCAGATAGCGAGGTTTTATTGGCGTGGTGTCGATGGTTTTTTTTACGATGTATTGATTAACTTTGAAAAAAATAGACAGCATAATTTTAAGAAAGAAACTTGTTGCAAACTAAATTTACTATGAATTTGAGGAGAGCATTTACAGAATAGAGAGAGAAATTAGATAAGCATATCTTTAAAAAATAGGAAAGTTCGATTATTCTCTCTGGGAGGACGGTTGAGATTTTATAAAACTCATTATGCGGTGCTAGTGTGGCTTACCGCCTGGTGTCGGCGAACTGGCGCCGATGCGCCAAAACGTTGTTTCGTAGTCAAGTGTTAGTGGGCCTCTGCCGAAAAAGGTTGATGTCGGCGTTTTAATAAGCACGCTAGATGGGGTTGATGTGGAATTATGTTTTGATTAAAATTGCCGTCCTCAGCAAAGGGATATGATCTAACCTTTAACACATGGGATATCATTCATATATACGCTAGTTAAGAGGTCATACTGTACCTTTAGCCTCAAAATATAGTATTGAATTTCTGCAATGTTATTTGTATGGTATGGAGATGAAAATTTTATTGGGTCGCAAATATTGAAAGTTTGAGAAGCACTGCCCGAGTGAAATGAATAAAGGGGAGGGAACACTAACTGCGGTATTTACTATGAACTGAATCGGCAGTCAAAGGAAGAAAATCAAAGCTTCGCCGAAGTTCATTTCACCGTCGCAGATTAGGAAATTTGTTGACAGAATTCAAAGCTGGGTTAATTACTTGCGCAGTTACGGGGTCTATTTTGATCAATGAGGTTGCAAACTCACAGTTGGGTAACCAGAGTTAATTAACAAAATAAAAGTGAAATAAAGTTTAACAGATGGTTTGTTTTAACTTAACATCGGTTACATAATTCCAGGTTTCATACCCTGGTTCAGTTAGCACTGAATAAGGTGGTAAGATAATACAAGGGAGAAAGCAAAATAAACGAGATTGTCCAAAATTTCTAAAGATCCGCTCGGTGGCTTAGAGGTAACGTGAATGCCTCGTAAACACAAGACTGAGGATTCGTTCTTCCGGGCTGGCGTCTATAGATTTTCTGGATCAAAAAATCGTAGACACGTATATCATTATGTGACATGTAAAAGATTTCTTCAGTATCGATTGTTTTCAACCAGTGGTCAAGGTATCGGATCATGGCAGGCATGTTATGAGTTCGAGCCCAGTACCACTAAAGACCCGCCATGTAGGGCAGTGATGCACGTTAAATCTGTCGAGAGCTGAAACATTCTCCCGTTGGTGTGGTGTGGTAGTTAGGAGAGGGGGGTGCCAGCTCAGGTGTCGTCCACGTCACTTGACCATGGTTCAAAATACGTGGTCCGTCGCCAAAAGCCCTCGTGTAGCTGAACAGTGCGACGTTAATATTCAATCACCCTTCAAATAACCCTTGAGATAAGTAAAGCGATTAGTTTAATTAAGCGGGTCCAAAGAAGTTAAATAAATACTTAAGATCTTGTTATAACAAGTCATTAAAAACACACGTGTGTGTATTCTTTTAAAATTACTTTTATGGTGAGTGAGTGTTTATAGCGTAAATAAAACAACATAAATTATGTTGGGGGAATGTCCTCAGGATTCGAGCTCACCCGAAGAGAGCTTAGAGCTACAAGCCGATCCCTCAGGAAACACACACAACCACACCTCCGTCCAGTCTTTACTGAAAAAAACCCCAAGTTTATATTTTAAACAGCAGAAGACAGTAAAAATACAAAATGCAAATTTAAAGGTAACTGCACAGTATACATACGTATGCGTGAACGTAATACAAATATACAAAGCACATATAATAATATCATAAGGAGTAGAAGAGATGGAAGGAAGAATATTCATATTCCAACTTCCTTACAAATTCATAAAATGTAATAAAATTATTCAATACAAATACACCATACAGACCAAAAGGAAAAAAAGAAAGAAAGGAAACATTAAGAATAATAATAAGCTTCTTTTGAATCATATTTTCAGTTGATGCCAACACTTCCTGTTAAAAGAAGAAAAAAAACATCAGAAGGAGGATTACTTTTTTCGAGATCTCCTCCTCCATTTTTATTTTAAAGAAACAAAAAGGAAGAATGCAGCAGTGTAAAATAAATAAATGTATAAAGAGAGACAAGGGGGAGATAAATTATTGAATTTTATTGAATTCTCTTTTTTTTTTGAATTATTTTCTTTTTTGCTAAAAGAAAAAAAAACAATTAACCTTAAAGTATACTCAAATTGTATAGGGTTTAAAGATTGTGAGAAGAAAAAAAAGAAAGTAAAGGGCAGGAAACGCGCGCGTTTGCAACTTACCTTGTAATCTTTAAACCTCGATCAAGTGACAAGAACGACACTATAAGTGCCCCCCTTTTCAAGCCACCACACCACGCCAATGGAAAGACTTTGAACCACTGCAGATTTAACTTGCATCAACCTATCAAACCCGGTACTATTTTAGAGAAACAGAGCTCAAACAAATGACACATTGGCAACGAGTTTATGACCATAACCATTACGCTACCACGGTCCGTAATGGTTTCTATAATTAAACTACGAATACATTCTTTCGAATAAAAAATTTAAGATATTGATGACTTGATAATAACAGTAACTACAACTTTAATTGTAATGATAAAGTTATATCTTTTTAAAATAATCAGTTATTATTTTTTAAAATTAACTCAAAAAATTTCAGTAACACCCTGTAATAAAGGTTAATGGATTCCAATCCTGTAAATCCAACCACAAACTGTAGGGAGTGAGCGAGTGAGTATTAACGACGCACTGTTCAGCTACTAGAGGGCTTTTAGGGACGGACTTCGTAATTCTGAACCATGGTCAAGTGACGCGGACGACACCTGAGTTAGCACCACTCTCCTGACTTCCATACCACACAAACGGGAAGACATTTGAGCCTTGACAGATTTAACACGCATCACCCCCTCCCCTACATGGTAGATTTTCAGTGGTACCAAGCTTGAACTCCTAACGCGCCAGACACGAGTCCGTTACATTGACCCCTAGGCTACCAAGACCACCCACAAACCATAATCTGGCATAATCCGACACGCTGAATGTGGCTCAATGTCTTCACAGTTTTACAAGTACATGATTTGTACTGCTTTTTTTATTAACGTCGTTTTTTTTAAGCTACATTAGAGCTATTGACTACAATTTGTTGGTAATTTTAAGCATCTGTCAATTGATGAAAGCAACAGTTCGACTGTCACCACATTCTCTAGTCTTCCACATCACTCCATGGTGAGAACCATAACCCTTGTTAGATTCAACGCGCACCTTCTCCTTTACACGGGGCCGCGGTAGTCTAGTGGTCAAGGTAATGGACTCGTGACTAGCGTGTCATGAGTTCGAGCCTAGTACCGTTGAAGATCCACTGTGTAAGGGAGTGATGCACGTTAAATCTGTTGAAAGCTCAAACGTCCTCCCGTTGGTGTGGTGGGGTAGTTAGGAGAGGGGATGCCAGCTCAGATGTCATCTTCTTCACTTGACCATGATTCAAAATCAAGACATCCGTCACCAAAAGCCTTTTAGTTACTGAAAGTAACTAAAGTAACTACTTTAAAGTAACTACTTTACTAATATTCACTTACTCTCCTCTACACGGCAAGTATTCAAGGGAACATGATTTGAACCCACGACTTGTGGCCAAGATTTCGCAACTGTGAGTTTAGTGGGGACATTGCGTTTTTATGGGATGGAATTACAATGTTTGGTTTTTGTCGATGGTGATTTGTCGACCTTACTATCAAGTCTAGATTTAAAATTCCCTACCCAGTGAATAGCCCTACTGAACGATAGGGAGACGTATATATATATATATATATATATATATATATATATATATATATATATATATAAAACAAGAGAGAACGTCCAAAAAAAAGAATAATTTTTAATATATCTGCCAATAGATTCTGAAATATTAGTATATGCATCAAATTCTTTTGGAACATATGGAGTTGACCAAGTTTCCAAAATAACAGTGTTACCACTGTACTGAACTGAAGAAAAAAATACCATTGTGTGACGCAATACATTTAGATTCCTATATATTTAGTCAGAATAGCAGCTAAGAACTGCACGTTGCTGTTTGAAATATTTTGCCCGATTTGGAATTATTTGAAGGGATTTTAAATCTTAATATGGCTACTGAATCTGATGCAGAAAGTGTAACATTGCAAACTTCGCCAAAGTCGGATGTTAACAAAGAGGTATTTTAAAGAATTTTTATTAGTTTTTAAGGTATATGACTACATACGCGGGCGATTTTTTTTTTTGAAGTATAATGTTTCGGGAATTCAAATGCAGCTTCTACAATTCTGGATATATTGGGAATTTTGAGTGCAATTTTAGTGAAAAAATTGCAGTTACGGTAAGCCTTGTATTGAGAATTCTAATTAATGCATTCGAATAATATTTATACAGCACATAAATACCATCATTATCTGTGCTTGGAGCTGGATTTATAATACTTTCAAAAGTTTTTGAAATATGTCTTTTTATGCAAGAACTGCAATTTTTTAGAAGAAACTAATGTTATCTCACAAAGTGCAATAAAAAACAAATATAAACACAGATTAGATAATAGTCTATACTGAAGATAAAAACTAAACACTTTCGGAAAAATTTCAATTTAAACCTTAAAAAAAATTCTGTATTGGGGTTTACCGTAAAGATAAAAATGGAAAAACAAAGTTTCTCGGAAAATGCACTTAAAGACTTTTAATACAGTATAAAAAAAATTTCCTACTTATTGTACATTTTTTTTAAACTCTCCATATTTACAGTTCAATGTTTCTTTAGTTTCATGTTTAACTAATTCGGAATTTTTAACCAACCTTTTTTTCTGGAGTTTTATAGACTATAACAGTTGTCGTTTTTAATGAGGTTTTGATGGGGAGGGAAAAATTACAGTTACACAAGATTCTAATGTATTCAAATATTACTTATACAGTACGTGAATAACATCTTTGTGTTGGGAATCGAAAGATTTGTAATGCTTCGAAAGTTTTTAAATATGCCAAATTTTACGCAGAAAACATTATTTTTTAAAGAAGGTATTGTTTTCTTAATGGGAACAAGTCATAAAGTACATAAATTTTAGACTAGACTTTGATTCATAACAGAACTAAATAAAACGTCTTCTGAAAATTTCAATTCGATATCTTAAATTTTGTATAGGGATCTACTTCCGGTTTACTAATTGAGCTGTAACTTTGCTTCCAAGTATTATAGAAACAAAAATAGTGTCTTTAGAATCTTGAGTGTATGGGGTATAAAATAAAAGCATAATCTCCGGATATTCACAAACGGTGAATTTTGGGTAGTCGCATACATTGAGTATTATGAAGATTTTTTCATGTTCTCAATAAGTCTTTCGGCTAGTTCTATAGTGTATAGCCCAGATATCGTAAATAAAATCTGTGTGGAAATGTATTTTTTTCTTAATCTTCGTACCTTAATTAAAAGTAGGGTATTGTACCGTACTAGTTGCCTTTCTTTCATTGTGCCATAGTATAATTTTAACTTTATAATTGTTACAATTTCACTGACTGATCCGAATAGCAACCCAAACTGACATTGGGATATTTTCTGTGTTTTGCATGTAATTTACTATGAGAATCGCAAAAATGAATATATGGCGTGTAAAAGATTCGGTAAAGTCAATTCCACGTAAAATTGGAAAGTCGAGTTCAACTCCTGTTTGAGCTTTTGCGATAACATGCATGTAATGAAAGTTACGAATATGAGTGCGTTTAATAAAATTGGAATACTAAGTATCGTACAAAACTACAAATGGATTGTTTGAACTCTAAGTGGGGAAACTTATCGTCGGTACTTGCATGCAATCGCAAGCATTTTAACTTCCAAGATAACTCGCCAAAATGGCAACCCCAATTTAGCACGAGTCGTAGATACTGAATTGATAGTAATGTGCTTTGTTTCGTATTGCTCTTATTCACTGTCCAGACCTAACCGTTTGTTGATATGGCAAGCTTAAATACTAATGTGAATATGGAATTTACCAAATTGTTTAGTAAAATACTACATTTATATTACAAAATTAATGAAGTTATTTAAAATTCTTCGCGTAATATTCTTGGACTGCGCGTTCCATATCCCGGTCAACAGAGTTTTAGAACTCGTATGACTTAATGTCGCGGTTGAGTCCTAGGAGGACCCACTTTTGGTCGCCAAATTTTGAGTGATAAAGGTTACAATATGGTAACCCTTCCATTTCATCCAAAAATTTGGATTTTCAAATCACAGAAAAAATGGCAACCCTAAAAAAAGTGCAACGTTTTTCGCCTTTTCCGAAAAAACGTCTTTTTGACATTTGACTTCGCTTGAGAAGGTTCCACCGGTTTTTGTTAAGAATGGCTTGTGAAAGGAAATTACTTTAAAGTGAGGCTACGACAGGTTTCTTTGTGCTCCTGGGCACAAAGGGGAAGAAAGAGACGTTAAAATGGTGTATGAAAGCTAATTTAATTGCTTCTCGTTATGAATGTCAGAGGTGTAAAAAAAAATGCGTTTGCAAGAGCGAAAGGGAACGGTTGACGGCTACGAATGGCGTTGCCGCAGCCAGTCGAAAGATAATCCCCACGACGTCGTTCGGAGTGTGAGAAAGGGCACTTGGTTTAGCGAAAGCAAACTTGCTATAACTATTATCTTGCGTTTGACCAGATATTGGTTCGGCAAGAGCATGAATGCGTTCGTAGTGAATGACTTGAAAGTTAATAAGAATAGGTCGCAAGTTGGTGGATGACAATTTTTATAAATACTGTGTTTAGCATGTAATTTGACTATGAGAATCGCGAAAATGAGTATCCTTGCATCCATCGCAAGGGTGTATCCACCAACGGAACATGACGAAATGCAAGCGTAAGGTAAGTGCCTTTGAAAATTTTTTTAAATGATTGATTTCATGTACTTCGATTTTATCTTTGCGAAACGCCCCTTTCGTCCTTTTTTAAAAATGTAAATCATGTTCTACACGCTGGTTTTAGAATGCTTTCTAAAACGAATTTCATTGATTTCTCCGTTTAAATCTCTTTCAAAATGATTAGTTGCATTTTTTTCCTTTTATCTTTGCAAAAAGGCATATTTTTTCCTTTTTTAATGTAAAACATTTACTACCAACGGTTTTCAACGGAAGTCATTCACGAATCACCGTTCATTTCATGATTTAATTTTTTTTTTTAACTTTTCGTACCCTCCCCCACTTTCAGAAACCAATCGTCTACGCTTCCCAAGAGTCTTTCGTCATTGACGCCGTTTTGAAAACCTTCAATTTGGCGCTTTTTGGCGAAACATTTTTGCCGCCAAAAACACCAGTGGGTCCTCCTAGGATTTTAGATACTGTATATACCTATAGATTACAGATTCGGAACTCCCAAATACTAATTTCAATCAACGTTCTACTAAATTACTGAAACCTAGCATTTACAACATTCCTTCTAACATGGTACTACAAAATCCTTTGTATGACGTGCATTTTTAACACGAAAATACTACCCGTAATTTTGGTCTTGTGTTAAAAGTGCACGTTATACGCCGGGTATAAAATCTGGGCAAGAAATCTTCTATATATGTATCGAAATGCTATTTATCTAAAAGAAATAGCATTCCTTATAAAAAGGACTGATTTAAAAGTATTCTAAACGTCTTAAAAAGACGAGCCTTGCGCACGCGCATTTCGCCTTTCTTAAAGGGGTTGTGGGTTATACGCTAGATTTTACGGTACTTGTGATCTAAATGGATCCTGCAGTTTAAGTCTTAAAAGCATTGTTTGGAGTGAATAAGTGTAGTATAATAAAATTGGGCTGCGCGCAAAGACTTCTTGCTGCGTATTGAAAGGCACAAAGTGTGATATTGCATCTTAAAGTAACTCGTCTTGTCCACATGGCTTACTGAACAAATTGGTACTTTATATTTCAATTTAACCAATCTTCGGTGTTCTGCCAACTGCTAGCGATTCGAGTATAAAACGTGAAATGAAGTCTGATGGCTTTCGGTTTGCATTTCTAATGCATATCATCCGAGAAATATTTCCAAAGTTTTTGTGAAGATGAGGTTTTATTCCTTTTCAACATCCAATGTTAGTGTTCTAAATGAAAGTTTACGCTTCTGTAAGGTAAAACTAAAGAGACTTTATTTGGAAATGAAGTGACTACTTTTCGTGTTAATTTCTATTAAAATAGTTAAGTTTGATTTATACTTGTATTTTAGCAACTTCAAAAGTCTAAGGAAAAAGACGAAACTAGGAAGCCTCCTGTAGATACTCGAAACCGGGACAGTAAGTAGCATTTGATTAAAATTGTTTCATAATTGGAATAGCTTTGTATGAATACGCTTTTCCTAATTCAAACATTAAATTTTTAGATACCGTCTAAATTGAATTTCTTGTGTTCTACTAAATTTAACTCGCTCGTGTTGGTGTGAAAAAAAATACTCAAGCCAGTACTGATTTACCTCCAGTTTCACTGCTTTTGAAACTGGACTTACCGTAACCTCTATACCTGGGCTCTAGTCCGAGAAATATTTTTATCTGTTCAAACTTTGAGTAAGCCTGAATCATGACTATAATGGTCCTTTAAATCGGTGTTAACCCTATTATCACCTCGGCCGCTCAACATCGCGTAGTCTTGCCGTGGCCTGTTACGAGAGGGACACTGTTTATATCTTGGATTGTTTTGATTTGACAATTGTATTTAAACATGCCTCTAAATCAAGGGAGTGTGGTTTAACATTTTTAACTAGCTAGAATTCAAAATCAGTCAGTTCCGAACTCGGTTCTTTTGTTCCATTTGAAGGGAGGGAGCAACACGCTTGGGCTGTCTTTGTCTCCCATGACCAATTCCGTTTTGGTTGCTAACCCAGCAGAAAATCCAGATTCACACGGGTTGTCATAAATTCCGGTCTAGGGGTGTTCCGCCACGAATTTAGTCCCGAACACAGGCGGAGTTGTCTGCATAGTTTTAACCTGAACACGGGCATTTGTCATTTTCAATATCCAGTAGTTGATATTGCACAGATACGCTACATTCAATAACTCGTTGACACGGGTCTATTACCAATCGGTTCCAGAGTGTTTTGAGACTCTGCAGTGTCACTCGATCATGGTTCAAAGAAAGTAATATACGAGAATATTAAAGTCGATTCCTACAAAGATCAAAAATTTATTTTAGCTACGCTTTATTAAATAGTTATGATTAATATAAATGTGTATATACATGACAGAATCGATACATTAAGTGGTAATTCATCATTATTAATTATCATTAAAGTATCGTATTGTCATCCAAAATGTATATAAAATTTCAGCTCAATTGAACGATTTAAAATGTATTTTATTAACGATTGGATAAATATAGTGTGAGCTAATAGTGAGAATTAGGAGGTCCGTCGCCAAAAGCCTTCGTGTAGCTTAACAGACGTTAATATCCATTCACTGTGAAATAACGAAATTTCACGTTTGTGCTTTACGATACTCAAGAATGCGCGGTATGGGCGGGGCTTTAGGAGACGTTTCTCTGTTGATAGTTAACATCTCGTCAGTGGAAGGTCTTGCATACTGGAGATAAAAGTAGAAATGTAAATTAAATGGAAATAATTTGCTACTTGGCGGTCCAGTACCTTTTGATCCTTTGACTAGCACCGGTTTGCCAACCGGAGATTGTAGACCACTGCTTAAAACGATATTACTTCAAGTAAGGTATTAATTCGGTAGTTTGTAAAGAGATTAAATATCCTTTCAAATATTGCGGTGAGGGGAGTGTTGGAATTTGACAAAGGATGCAATTGTTCGAATAGTGTTGGAGGCTTGTCGACACAAAGGCTTTAACATTGAAAACTCTTGTTTTAACTCTTTATTGTAAATATCCAAATGCATTCGTGTCAAGCACGGGATAAATTTGTGATATGGATCTTGTTATTTCAGATTTGTCACCTGCTTCACATTATATACCTGTAACAGCTTTAGGTGGCGTTTATGGAGCTGCTGGTGTAAATATTACCGCTGCAACATTTTTAAGGCCTGACTATTTTCGCAGAAGACAAAGAGGCCGGTTACAAAATCGTTGGCGAGAGTTGGCGGAACGTGTAGAAATGCATGCAAGGAGAATAAGAGATTCCAGTAAGTACCACGTAGATTGTATCATTCAAATTCCCTTAATTACTGGTATTGCATGAAATAGTATGGATACTTGCAACGGTTCCACAAATTTACCTTACGAGCAGTTATTAAAGATGGGTCCGTATCGTATGATATTCATGCCCTTCAACATGCTTCGTCAGTAACGGGAGTTTTCTTTATTTTAGAGACTTCTAGAGAGGCATGGAAGTTCGAAATGGGAGACATAAATGTGTGGTGACCTTAGTCAAAGTAAATATGGTCCTTCAAAGACTCTTGAGAGCAACAGAACTTTGTTTAATGTCCATCTCTGATCTGTTGCTCATAAGTCGATTAGCCCCTCAATGCGATGACAAACGATAAAAACGTTCGCCAAAATAGCAATAAATAACAAACTGCCGGGTTATTCAAGTGGTCTGTTATGGAGTACAAATTGGGCAAGAGTCTGAATCTGTCATTTCCTCCTAAGCAGGTAAGTTATAACTGGATGAAAGTTAAAACTAATCACGCGGACTGCTCTGATCAAGGAACCAAAAATAATTCGGTTCTTATCCTCTCACGAAGTCGTCTAATGTACAGGTTAGAACATTTGAATTTGATTGTACAGATGTAACGATTGATGTTGAAGGCAAATCGATTTGGTTACTTCACTTCGCTCTCCCCTCTTTGCGTAATATTTGGAAATGAAGGGGCAGGTATGCTGGCCGTAGCTTGTTATTCATTGCAATGTAGTTTCTTATAATTCACATTTCAAATTTTCTCCATGCAGATCCTAAATCTCGCATTCAGGGATTGGTAGTTAATAGGTCGGTGTCTCCATTTTAGATTCAACAAGACTTTATTTTTACACTTCTCACTAAAGCAAATACAATGACTGTTATTTTACCACTTACAGTTGTCGCAATGTTTTCCAACGTCATTGGACAATGTAAAAAATTTAGAAAGCTTCAGTCAAGCGAGATCAGTATAGACATGTAGTCAAAAATAATACGGGTACCGATCGTCGATAGTAGCTGTTGGAGAGAATTTCAATAGTGTAGAGCTAATTTTTTCACTAACGTCAGATAAGGTACAAAGAGTAATCTGTGTGTTTAAAACTTTTAAATGAACACAAAGGACCTACAATTGGAAACTTGAGGGGAAATTAAAGAGCATGTGTGTATAACGTATTACTTTTATACTTTGAATTTTCAATGTCTTCATGGTCATCCAGAAGTGGCTCCGAAAGTGTACCTTAATATTTCGCGAAGGTTTAGGGTCATTTTCAATCTACGGCGCTACACTAGGGTATTTTCCCTAATTGCTGCTATGTAACTTCAAAATGAGCTGATCCTTCATGAACCCTATCAAGGTGATCTTATTGCATTCGAAAGCCTTCAGATTAGTTTTGCTGATAGGAGCTAAAAGAAATTTCTTTTGAAAAGACTTGTATAATCGTCCTGGGAAGTTAAAACACCGGTTGAGCGAGACGTATACATACACCGGTGGCTGCTAAGGGGTTAAATTGGGGCCCCATTGAAATATTAAACCGAATGTGTGCATTATTTAATGGTAAAATTGAAACAAAATGGTACAGGAGAGGTGAGGTATCGCATGTTGTATGGAAGTGAAGCGTCGTGATATATTGGTATATTATCGTGTGTGGCACAAATATCTAAAAGTTGCTTTAACTTGACTCGATTAAATGAGATCTTTCTTGCATGCAAATTCTAAACCCCTTCTGAACAAACTCTTATTAGCCCTCTGCCCGGAACATCAATTTCTTTTTACCACTCTTGGAAGCGTGCGCCTAACAGACGGGTAAGCAACTTTAAGGACTGTTTTAAATGTCCTTATAGCTCATGAAATTCAGTAAAACTTATAATAAAGTTTTTATGAGGCGCCATAAATATATTTTTATCGACAGGAATTCTGATTATAAAAATACTAAACTAGGAAATTTATATTCGTATAAAATGGAAATGCAATTAAACGAAAAAAGTATAGGAATATTGATACTGATAGACGGTGATAAGAAAAATCGTACACATCGCGAGTTGAAAAAATCGTCAAGTTCCACATTTCCCACTCACTGGGTTGAGGGGGCTGTGGTAGCAGTGGTCAAGGTATCGGATCATGGCCTGCCTTGTCAAGAGTTTGAGCCCAGTACCACTAAAGACCCGCCGTGCAGGGGAGCGATGCACGTTAAATCTGTCTAGAGCTGAAACATCCTCTTGTTGGGGTGGTGTGGTAATTAGGAGAGGGAGTGCAGCTCGGGTGTCGTCCACGTCACTTGACCATGGTTTAAAATTACGTGTTCAGTTGCCAAAAGCCCCCGTGTAGCTGAACATTGCGACGTTAATATTCACTCACTGGGTTGAGTCCAACTGAAGATGTCAAGGCAGCCCATCCCAAAAATCGCACCACAGAGTTATCTACAGGCACCAAAGCAAATCTCAGTTTGAGATGAATGCTCGGGTTTTAGGGTTAATCCTAATGTTCATGGCCCCGTTAGGTGTACTTCACCAAGAATTTCATCACTTCTGCTACCGTCTGTATAAATCTTGAAAGATTGAAGGGGGGATACTGTGTACTCTCCGTAGGAAACCGAGATCCGGAATCTCGGTGTTTTATAACTGGTAAAGAGTTCTTCTTGAAAGTCTGAGTTTTACAAAGGGCGAGGCTCTTCTGGTTTTTCCGGAGGTCTTTGGATTCCCGGACTGTCCAGCAATGCTAGACAATCTAGGATTAGTAATATCTTATACACGATATAACATTGAATATCGATTCCAAGGCTTTTTGCTCTCAAGAATTGTAATGGAGGCTCAAACGGGTCACTAAGCACTAACTTTGGTTTTTGTATTTGTAACTGCTTGTATTTTTGTAACTGGTAGATATTGAAGTACTCTTAATTATACAAATAAAAACTTGGTTGATACTATGAATAGTCTAAAGTGTGGCTGTCTCTTTGAAGGTGCACAGATGGTGTACCTGTCCATGAGTTTCCGGTTTATATGCGTAAATGCTCCTTTCGCCAGATTGTAAAGTTGAGGTAGGAAGCGTGCGAAAATATAGTACTCGTGTTTACAATAAAAATTGGCAGAGAATTGTTGGCAATGGTTACAGTCCATTAATCTTCTAATTTTATATCGTACCCCAGTGTCTTTATCCTCCCTTAAGCCAGTCTTGTCAACCTTGTAAGAAGACTTCTAATTAAGTGTTCTCCCTGAATGTTGGACAAGAAATTTTTCTTTGTCCTTTGAATTATTTTTGAGGGACTACGAGAAATGGTGAACCTTTATGGATGCCCTTTTTTCTAAAGAAATATTTAATGAGAGACGCGTGTCGTCATATAATTTTGACTTGGGATTATTGGGAAAATGAAACTAGTTACCAACTCGAACTATTTACTGCAGAAAACATTTTTTACTTCATAGTAGTAAATGTTTAGTTTTACGCGCGCGCGTGTACTTTAAATTATAAAAAAAAAATAGTGATTTTTTCTGTTGAAGATTAGATTGAAAATAACCTATATTACAGGATTGTAAGATGTTATTTTTAGCAGAATGTATGCTGAATTAGAATCGTTTGCTCAACAGTTTCGAAGAGTCTTTAATGTTCATCTCTAAGAATAAATGGGCCATAGGTAGATGAAAATGGTTAAAACGGCATGGACTAGCTTCTTCAAACGGTAATGTGCCTGAAATTGAATTCCCTCATCAGGGTACATAAAAGAAATTAGTAAACACTCGAGCGTTTCCGAAAAAGTCTAACTGAAAACTGCAACCGATTACAGCACTCATTCGTTCGTAATGCTCAATGTTCAACTTTATTTTGAATAAAAATGCAATCTGTTTTGATTGGTGGCGTGCCAAAAACATTGTGTCGCGTTCCACTGGTTCACCATCCCTGAATACGAGTGTCCACTTATTTCAACTGTGGATTTTCTAATTTAACAAAATGGTAATGAGTTTTGGAGTATCGGATTAACACACGACTATGAGGTAAATTAATAACCCAGCATGCAGTACTAGTGAAATGCTTATTACAACTTTCTTTCGGAAAGCTATAAAACTTATTTTTACGGTCTTGCATTTCTTGTGAGTAACAAACTTTAGACTTAAGCATACAAAAATTTGTTTCTCTTGTGACAGTTTGCGCAACCGCTCTTTTCGATCTGCTTCTCATTTTCTTGAATTTGCAGGGCTTAAGGGGTGTTGGAAAGCTAAAACTTTTTCTTTGACAATATGAGATTTTTAAATTTTCAAGATGTCATTGAAACTAGGTCAAGCCCATTTAAAAGACGAAAAATGTAAACAAAGTACTTCGTTTTTGCTTAAAAGTTGAATGTCTGATACACCAAAATATGTATCTACTGTTCACGGGCATGTAAATTGGGTCAAATTTCTTAATATTTGATAAAATGTCTTAAATTAAACTCAAAATTAGCTAAAATCTTATTTCAGTATGAAAAAGTTGTACTTTAATTCTATGAAAAATTTCAAGCATGTAAATACAACAGATTTTGAGAAAGGTGCATCGCGAAAACGACCAATTTTACATTGTCGGTATATAGAGGTTTACAACTCCTCTTAATCTAAATTACAAATATACAGTAAATAAGCCAATGTCTGGCAACACTTGGGCAAGTTTAGTGTTTGGGTTATATTCATAAACGCCTAATGACGATTTCTTCTCTTTCAGATTACTTCCTGTATGTTTTAGGGTCGTTGGTGCTATTGCCTGTATTGGATATTGTTGTTGGTAAGTAATGATCACTTTGCTGTATGAAATCGATGTACTCAAAATCGTCTCGTAAAGAGAAGATTTTAATCTTGCTTCAAAATGGAATTTCAGTCTACAAATATATTTAATTCCCATTCGAAATGAAGTGGTTGGTCATTGATTGTCATTATGGTAACTATTCCATAGCCTCATGCTTGGGATACTATACGATTCCACTTTGAAAGGAAAGATAATATAAGATTTTACATAAATTTTGCATTATATTTAGCCCCAATATCCTCGAGCGGTGTAAGTTGATATTATAAAGGGTATTTTTTTAGAGGTATAGAACTTTAAATTGCAATAAAACAACGATGTATTATTCGATTGACATGAATTTATTTTATTCGAAAGATACTCTTGTGGCATTACATTTTAAATATGATAAAGCAAGGCGTAGATTCGTCGAATGGGCCCAAAGCGAGATTGCCGTTGTTCCCGATTTTCATAAGCGAATTTTGTTTAGCGATGAAGCGCACTTCTGGTTGAATGGCTACGTCAACGAACAAAACTGCCGCATTTGGAGTGAAGCTAATCCACAAGTGTAGATCGAAACACCGTTACATCCAGAAAAACTGACTGTTTGATGCGCTTTATGGGCTGGTGGAATCATTGGTCCGTACTTCAAAAACGATGAAGGCTACAACGTTACAGTCAATGGTGATCGGTATAGAGCCATGATTACTAACTTTTTCATTCCTGAATTGAACAATCATGATGTCCAGGAGCTGTGGTTCCAACAAGACGGCGCAACATGTCACACAGCTCGTGCCACAATCGATTTATTGAAAAGCACGTTTGGTGACCGCCTAATTTCACGTTTTATACCATGTGAATTGGCCTCCAAGATCTTGTGATTTAACACCGCTAGACTATTTTTTTGTGGGGCTTTATAAAGTCATTGGTCTATGCGGAGAAGCCACAAACGCTTGACCATTTGGAAGACAACATTTGCCGTGTTATTGCCGATATACGGCCACAAATGTTGGAAAAAGTCATCGAAAATTGGACGTCCAGATTGGACTACATCCGAGCCAGCCGTGGCAGTCATATGCCAGAAATCATATTTAAAATGTAATGCCACAAGATTATGTTTCGAATAAAAAAAATTCATGTCAATCTCTCGAATAATACATTGTTTTATTGCAATTTAAATTTCTATACCTCTATAAAAAATACTCTTTATATTATTTTGTAAGTTGATAAATATGGACTAGCTCAGTGCTTCTCAAACTTTCTATACTGGCGCCCCCCTTT
This sequence comes from Trichonephila clavipes, assembly GCA_019973935.1. Lineage (NCBI taxonomy): Eukaryota > Metazoa > Arthropoda > Arachnida > Araneae > Nephilidae > Trichonephila > Trichonephila clavipes. The sequence goes on from BMAU01017888.1 coordinate 197,378, forward strand.
TCGATCACAATTTTTTCGTGCCCCCCTTATACATTAATAATGTACTGAATGCAATAATAATGCACTTTGACCCTAAAGTTACAATAGGCGATCTTAATTATAAACCATACAAATTAGTAACATAAGTATTAAATTTTGTATACTACTTTTAAGCAAAATAAATAAAATAATAGGATAATGTTATTTTTCCTTTCTCTAATTTTTAAATTGAACATATTGCAAAATGCGGTAGCTGCTTAGAAGACAAAATATAGATATCTGCTAAATATAGAAAAAGAATTCAGAGGGTCAATTTCTAATAAGCATTCCTTATAAAAACTTTGCTTTCCAAGACAAGCTCATGGACGTCATTAATACTTATTAAAATTGTTCTTAATTTAGTATTAATTAATTAGTTATAAAATATTCTGTGCAGCACTGATACATTAAAAGTATACCGGCCGAAGTGCCCGCTCTTTGCACGAGTTCATTTATAAGAAAATAAGCTATTATTGATATAATAGCTAAATTGTGAGGGAAGCAAAGCCAAGTGCTCGACAATGTTTAGAAAAACGTATGATTTTTTTAAAATCGTTGCTCAAATTATAATTAGTTTTAAGCGAATTGTGATTTTAAGCCTCACAGAATTAGCATTTATAATTGATGTTAAACACACGGGAATTTTTCAAGGGGGGGTCCGGGGTCGAAAGTTCACCAATCTTGTATCAGGTTCCTTTTGATTTTGTCGATTTTCGGGAACAAAACACAGCAAAAAAACTAATTCTTGAATAAATAATTAGCATTAATTAATAAAATTAATCATTAATAACATACTTAACTAAATTTTGCGTACTATAAACTTAGAATTATAATCAATCGGAAAAAAAATCAAGGGCTTTAGAGGGGGTCCGCCCCCCCCCCTTGTGTGCGCCACTGATGTTAAATAATGATCAATAATATAAAATATCGATGAAGAATAATTGTATTTTTAATATTTAAAGCGAAAAGACTTCAACATGTTTTAACCCGGGAGCAGGCGCGCACTCGATACGGTCGGGGTTATTGAGTCACCCCAATCCCTTTTTTATATAATTTTATTGTACACGATACAAATCATGATTCCAGTGAATAATTTAACTAAGAGAAAGTTTACTTACCTACTTTCAAGGACTTTTCAATTTTTCTTTGGTAACAAATAAACAGTTTTGCCAGAATTAACGATTTCGTAATCTGTGTCTCGCGCGACCACTTCCGGGTAAAGTATATTCATTATGATATGTATGTTACTGCTAAAACATTGTGTGAAACGTTTTTCGTTATGCTTTATACATTGAGAATATTTATAAAAATATGTCTTGGCCAAGTAATCCTTCATGTGCTTGTGTGTTTGTGTGTGTGTGTGCTCTCCGTGGTTTTCCAAATATCATAAAACTCTTTTGGATGAAAAAAAGCGCAACAGAGAACACACAAGAGAGGGGTCATAACTAACTGTACCAATAACTTAGAAGGTCAAAGAGATTACAGCTATAATGTGCAGTATTTCAAAAATGATAGTGATGAATTTTTTATGTTCCTAAAGTTTTTCGATTCTGGGTCCGGGATATGTTTTTTCTCTGAAAGAGTAGTATGTTAGGTTAAAAAAAAAGCGTAATAAAAAATCTCTCATCACGGGATGATAGCAAATCAAATAAAAGTTGTTTTTTTTTTTTTGGTTATAGGATCAAAGATAGCTAATTAGATATTAAAAAAGTTTTTATTTTTGATGGCTTAATATCGCCTATAAATTATATCAGAGTAAAAGTGCATTTTTTATGTCTGAAAGTATTTTGTCTTAATTCATTTCAGTAAACTAATTATTTTTTAAATCTTTTATTTTCGATATGTCCGCGCCCCCCCAGGGGGGCGGGCCCCACAGTTTGAGAAGCACTGGACTAGCTTAAATGCAGTGTTAGTGATCCCTGGTTTAGTTACCCTTGATGAATAGTTAAATGAGGTGTCTGGAAATGAAATACAGTTTCGTTCTACGCAGCAGCAGTATCCGAGTTCTATCCTTGAATGAGAGTCTGTCCATCGTGATGCCCTTGCGATCGGATTGTGTTTCTATACGTGTTGGCGATTGCTCAAAATATTAGACTACTATGAATACCGCCGACAATGAAGTGCGTAATCGGTTTTTGAATACAAAAAATGTTAAGAGTTTAAATTCATCGTCAACTTGAGATTTTTGATAAAACAATGTAATGGTGAGGACGTGCACTCTATAATTTAATGTATACAACAATGTTCTTATAAAGATTCTCCAAGTGAGTGGAATTATGTTATCAATGATGGTTTGGCTGCAAGTGAATGAGAATTCATGAAAAACGGACGATTCACAATAAGACTGCTTTGTAAAGAGTTTCAGTAATGGCTCGCGTCACTGCTGGAATCTTTCCTTGGAGTAGATACCTATGAGGGGGGGGAGGTTAGTTTCCCGTTAAGACAAATGTATCCAACAGAATGTGTTGATAGTTTAGCACCCTCGTCTGATCACCCAAAACTGCCAACTGACACCTTAATCTACACTTGAACTTATCGCTCATTTTGGTAGCTATATTATTCTAGACTTGCGAAAGTTGCAAACTTATTGCCACATGTCGGTTAAAGTGTATATCGTTCGTAGGAACAAATTTCTCATCAAACTTCCAGTAGGTTATTGAAAGTAATTGATCGCAATTGGCACCAATGCGTGTTGATTGATCACAAACTGATGGAAAAACCAGGAAGCCACGCACTGAACCTATTTGAATCGTAAAATATCTCCTTGCGTGGACATAGGACGAGAGGGGCTTGTCTAGTAAGATGAGTAGTTGGTTCATTCAATGCTTAAACTTACCACCCCAAACCATCTTAACAGGAAAGCAAATGACCCCCCAAAATCACTTATCACTGTGCCAAGTCGGCCTACATTTGTAAAATAGCGCTTTGAAAGACCTTTAAAGTGATATTGCACCAATTCGTGTTTGCAGATAGTCTTCAATAACATTAAAGACTTTAAATGCTTGTTCGATTCCATGGCTGGTAACTGAAAAAGAGCGATATTGCTGAAAACTCCTCATGGATCTTCCAAAAGGAGGAATGGCGAGTTCTAAAACTGTTAATAAGTGACGCTTATCCATTCAGTGCGTTTATAAATTTAAAATCAACTGACATGTTAACATCCCAACTAAGATTTGGCCACCCATTTGTAATGCCCTCACGAGAAATCTTGTCTTGTAATACTCTACATAAAAGTTTGATTAAGTCATTCTCGAAGAGTTTAACCACAATTAACCTTCTAACTGTAATTGAAGAGTATACTCGTCAAAGAAAACTTGCAAGATTTTGTGAATTAACAAGTATACTAGTCATGCGTAAAAAAGTTGTGTGACCACTGGCTATTTAAATCTCAAATTTGGCAAAAACAAAGTATTCTCAAATTTAAAGACGTTTAGAATACTTTGAGGCCAGATCGGAGTAAAACAAATAAAAAAAAGTGTGAAAGATTATCTTTAAACTCGTGCATCGCCCTATACAAAAACTGATGTAGCGTTCACGTTCATTATTTATGTAAGAATGTTTTTTCACTCGGTCACTTAGCTTCTGGGCAATGAATCGCTCTTTCTCGCCAGATCCAGGATTCAAATTCCGGGCTGGGCAAGGTCGACTTAGCCTCTCATCCTTTCAGTGGATCGATAAACGAGTGCCTATCTTGGGAACTGAACACTGGGGTTTCACCCAAGACTGACCACTTTACCGAAACATCTGTTCATGCACCCTGGCACCTAAGGTCACGTAAACAAAGATGGGCACAGTAGGCCTTGGCTCTCATGGGCTGTTGCGCCATAGTTCAGTTAAGACGTAAGCCTAAAAGAGGTAAAAGTTGACTTTTTACCGAATTTTTTTTAAATTTCTTGCCTTCATATGTATTGCGTTTTTCGAGTAATATGTGTGTAATATGCTTATGTTAACCAGATAAATAAGAATTAGTAATAAAACTGGCAGTTTTATAAAATAAACCAGTCTTTTTTATCCAATATCTTAACGGCGCAACTTCATGATTGACGAGAATACTCGTCAATTTCCGTGACACGCATAGTTACTCTGCTCTCGTGCTGGAACGCTACGGTTAACTGGTTAAAATTGTTTAGCTATTATCTCAACTAGTTAAGAAACGTACAATAGAAACAAATTTAGCTGTAAAAATTGTTATCTGTACTTTAAAAGTAATAGCTTTTTGAAATTAAGTGTTTAAAGCCTTTTTATTTTGCTTTTCCCCTTGGTTTTTACTCGTGGTGTTTCAAAGCTCTCATGCAAGGATTTTTTCCTTTTAGGATATAAATTCCTGGGGCAATGTCATGCACTTGGACTTGTTATTGGATGTGGAGTGTCTGATTTCCTGATAATAGGCTACCGCATGTATGCAATCATAAATAAACATTCTTTTACCAACGACGAATGGAAGAACGTGAGATTAATTACTTGGTTGTTTTTCTGGATGACTGTCTTATTCCATGTTTTGAGTAAGTATACGGTTTGCTCATTTCTTGCTAATTGGGTGCGCTTGTTCGATTTCCCTCTTTTTTTTGGAAAGTAAATTGTAATTTCACCATCAAAAATTTACCTTTTGCTACACTATTTGATGGTAATTCTTTCGTATGCAGTTTTTGCATGCATATTCCTCTTGGGAAGTGATTACGGAGCTTTGATAGCTCTACTTGATTAATACTCTAAATCGAAGTTTCTCATTTCGTCACTTACGAAGGTATAGTAGTGTAGGCTAATGTCGGAGGAATAGATTCCTCATGGTATACGTAGCATAGAAATTACAATGCACAGACTCGAAACTTCGCAACATGATCTTGGTTCAAATTTCTGGAGTTTATTACTGTATTTCTCTTTGGGGTTTTTCATTTGAGCGACACAAGTAGGGCTGCGGTAGCCCAGTTTTCAAGGTATCTGTTCATGGCAGGCATGTCGCGGGTTCGAGCCCAGTACCACTCAAGACTCTCCGTGTAGGGCAGGGATGCCCGTTAAATCTCTCGAGGGCTGAAACGTCCTCCCGTTGGTGTGGTAGTTAAGAGAGGGGTGCCAGATCGGGTGTTATCCACGTCACTTGACAATGGTCAAGTCGTCGTGACAAAATTACGTGGTCCGTCGTCAAAAGCCCTTTTGTAGCTGAACAGTGCGACGTTAATATTCACTCACTCACTCACTTGAGCAACACGAGTAGTCGCGTTAAATCGATGCGAATAATGCACGTGACGCATAGATTATTCAATTTTTGCTTTTGAATGTTCTATACGGTCATTAATTTTTTTAATAATGGAGCACATTGAAGTGAAAGGAAGTTTGTAGTGTATAGGTATAAATCCCCCAGATATGCAAACTTTTGTTCAGTGGGATATCTTGTCATACAAGTGTCTTAATGGCTATTATCCAATAGGGTCGCGATAGATTGGCTATCTATGCAAGAGACGCGTATCACGAGTCCGAGCGCAGTATCGCTGAAAACCTGCCGTGTAAGGGAAGAGGGCTCTGAACACTAACTCCAGCTTCATCCCATTGATGTGGAGAAGAGTGCAACTTGGGTGTCGTCCACTCGAACATGGTTCAAAATTACGAGATTCGTCGCTAAAAGTGCTAATGCAGCTTTCTAGTACGCCGCAGTGGTGCACAAGAATTTTGCAATGGAATGGGGCGGGTCAAAAGTTCAACATTCTCCTGCGTACCCCAATACGCCAGCTAACATTTTTGATTTTATAGATTGTCAAGAACGAAAACGGTAAATAAACTACTGAATAATTAGCATTAGTAATTAAGAAAAACTTCCGTGTCTATAGATGTGTATATATACGAGAATCGTCATCGGAGTTTGCTCCTTGTGTTATCAAAAAAGCGTAGACATGGGTTCGGCTATTTCTTAAAAGTTTTAAACTATTGCGCATAAGACTTTCAAATAGTACTTAACTGTTTAAAATTATCAGAGTTCAAATGTTCGAATATGCGAATGGTTTGTTATAAAAGATGAATATTTCGAATTTTGGAATCATAGTCACTTGGTGTGTGTGTATACGTATGTGCCGAGTCTACTCGATAAATCTGAGGTTGTTTGGTCAAACCACTCTTGAGATGATAAAAATGAGTTTAAAGTTTAAATTCAGATTAAAACAATAAGAATCTAAACTAGCGCTGCGAACAGCTGCTCTTCTAACACCCGCTTCTTTATAACTACTTCGAACTTTAAACGATCCCTTTTTTGTCACCGTATTCTAGACGTGTCAAGGAAGCAATTGAATTTTTTTTTGAACCCATCACATCAGTTAACCCTTTTATGCTATAAAATAAGCCCATTTTGTGCCCAATATATTTAAACCGCAACTTTCTGACTAGTTTCGGGACTCGTACTTGCGCGCTCACACTGGAGCACTGCAGTTGACTAGTTAATTAAAAGCTTAACTTTGTTGCCATGTGTTGAACTGCACCGAGTGGAGAGTAAATAGCTACTATAACTGATAACCCCTTCCAACAGCTTTGAGATGTAACGTTGATAAATAAAACATTGAAATTAAACCTTTCTCGTATTTTTCCTTTCAGGGTGTATTTTGACGTTTAATTCAAGTGCCGATCCGTCCTCGAGTAGCTATTGTTACCCAGGCATTTATACCTACAATATTTGCATGTGTATAGCAAAAGCTTGTATCTTATTCTTGGCAGTCTCTCTCCATATTCCTTCGTATCTTTAAAGCTCTAACTAAAACTCGAAAGTTGGCTAGAAATTTTTACGTATTGTTTCTGACGACAGTGCAATGTCAATTCACCCTGCATATTAAAATATTTTTTTATCCAATTTGTAACGATGAAATAAAATTTTTTTTTAAATTTTGTCTTTTCCATTGAACTCTAATTTCCTTTGTCCGCTTTTCTTGTGCTTGGTACATAAAATTTGTACACTTCGTTAACGCTCGTAAGAAATTATGGTTATTTAAACAAGAAGGAACACAATCTTCTCGATTGAGCGTTTATGCGTGTGAGTTTTAAGAAATTCACATTAACGGCAAATCACTTTTATGCAAATTATTAAAGCTTAATATGTTTCGGATGTTTTTTTATCAAATACATCTCCAAATTATCAAAGAACGCTAATAATAGTCTATGTTGTCCGGTGCTTCTCGAACCTTCAATATTTATGACCAATTTTCAATCATACTTTTCACATCCCCTTCATACAATGTATTTAACTCGATGATACTATACTTCAGTGCTTCTCAAAGTTTCCATAGTCGCAACCCAATATTCAATCAATTTTCATCGCGCCCCCCCTAATACAATAACTATGAACTGAATTCAATAATACGATGCTAAAACTACACTGCGACCACAATCTCGTAAGTTCCACCGGCGTACATAAATGTCTCGCTCAGTCGAAGTGTTAATTTCCCCGGACGTATGTCTTTCCGAAGTACGATCTTTTCTATGCACTGCTCCGAAGGCTTTGAAATACAATAAAAGAACCTTGACAACGTTTATCAAAGATTTACTATTTCCGATTATTTGCTCTTTATTCTTCACCCCCTCCCCAAAAAACGCCACATACGCATTCCTACGCAAAAAACGAATCTCGTAAATTTTAATCGGTAGTTAAGGGCTTAATTATATAAGCCGTACAAATTTAGATAAGTGTAAATTTTTGTATATAATTTTATATTTGACAATACCTTGGTCACTGTTGATTATTAAACTTGTTCTTAACTTAGGTTTGTTAAATTATAAAATACATTGTGTAGTTCGGATACATTTATAAATGCAATATATCGCTGTAAATGTGTATTTCATTTGTTATGCCAGAATACGTAGTTTACCTTCAGAAAATTTTTTAAATATTTTGTTTTTGACTTTTTCAAGTGCTCGCGCCCCCTTCGTAGAGTCGTCACGCCCCCCAAGGGGGGGCGCCTCACAGTTTGAGAAACACTGCTATACTTTGATGCTACAATACGACTTTATCCTCTTGAGTGCCACTGGCGTATATAAACGTTTCACTCAACCAAAGCCTTAATTGCCAAGGACGTACGTCTTTCCAAAATGCGATCTTTTCTGTGCACTGCTATCTATAAAACTTGACTGTTTACTTAATATTTTCATCTCTTCTCCCCAATACACACATATGCACGTTTACATTGAACGGTGGAATTTAGGAACGAATCCTACAATTTTAATCGGCAGTCAAAATATTAATTGTAAACCGTACACATTATCAAGATGCGTTAATATATAAAAACTTATGACAAACCCATGGGGTAACTGGTAATTAAACTTGTTCTTAATTTACTATTGTTAAATCATGAAATTGTGCAGTACTGTTACATTTATAAGTTTTAAATCGGTGCGAATGTGTATTTTATATTTCGGAATGTATTTAGTTTACTTTCTGTAAGTACTTTTTAAGTGTTTTTTTTCTGAACTTTTCAATATGCTCACGCCTCCCTAGAGTTATTACGCCTCTATAGGAGGCGTGCCGCACAGTTCGAGACGCGTTGTAGTCGTCCTACTCTTAAGTGTGCACTGTAAATTCCAAAAGAGGAGTCAAGTCGTGGTGATTTAATTTTCTTAATCCTGTAATTTGAATAACTTTTAGTAATGGTAGTAATTAGAAACTGAAATCGTTAAGAAATTAAGCGCTAACATTACTGAAAATGTCCTTTTTTCCCTTATAAAATGACTTAATCGATACTTAAATACGAAACCTTAAAATGAAACGTAAAGGTACCCTAATGCAGAGTTTCTCAAACAGTGGGGCACGCCTCCTAGAAGGGCGTGATAACTATACGGGGGAGTGAGCATTTCGAAAATACTTTTAAAAAATATTAATTTTCCTAAATTAAACAAAATAGATTCTGACATCATAAAATACACATTTACACTGGTATAATTACTTGTAAAAGTATCGGTACTGTACAATGTATTTTATAATTTATCAATAGAACGTTTGATAATTACCAGTGACTCCATGGGCTTGTCTTGTATAATATGCAAAAATTAAGTCCTCTTGATAATATGTAGAGTTTCTAATTCCTTAACTGCCTATTAAAAGTTCTCCTCGAGGGGCTCACCTGTAGGCGAGTACGGGTGTCACAATCCCGAGATACCCTAGTGACCCTTTTCTCAAGGGGTTTACTATCTTTCTTAAACCCGGGTGTCACGACCCCGGGGTACCCTAGTGATCCTTCTTTATTTTCGACCCTCCTTGTCATTCAATTTATCCTTTCTTTTCCCGTCTAGATCAGATTATATTAACAAATGTGTCGTGCAGTATAGCCAAACTTGGCTCTTGCGCCAAAAAAAAAATCAACATTCACTTCCCCACACCAATACATTACTTACGCGAGCCTACATGGAAGACGATGGCACTAAGGAGCAAATTACGTAACTTTTAATAGACGGGAGTGAATGTTGATTTTTTTTTTTTTTTTTTTTTGGCGCAAGAGCCAAGTTTGGCTATACTGCGCGACACATTTGTTAATATAATCTGATCTAGACGGGAAAAGGATAAATTGAATGACAAGGAGGGTCGAAAATAGAGAAGGATCACTAGGGTACCCCGGGTCAGACACCCGGGTTTACCAAAGAGTAAACCCCTTGAGAAAAGGAAAAGATCACTAGGGTATCTCGGGATTGTGACACCCGTACTCGCCTAAAGGTGAGTCCCTCGAGGGGAACTTTAATAGGTAGTTAAGGAATTAGAAACTCTACAGATTATCAAGAGGACTGTTAATTTTTGCATATTATACAAGACAAGCCCATGGGGTCACTGGTAATTATCAAACGTTCTATTGATAAATTATAAAATGCATTGTACAGTACCGATACTTTTACAAGTAATTATACCAGTGTAAATGTGTATTTTATGATGTCAGAATCTATTTTGTTTAATTTAGGAAAAATAATATTTTTTTAAAAGTATTTTCAAAATGCTCACACCCCCTCGTGTAGTTATCACGCCCTTCAAGAAGGCGCGCCCACTGTTTGAGAAACTCTGCATTAGGATACCTTTAAGTTTGATTTTAAGGTTTCGTATTTTAAGTATCGATTAAGTCATTTTATAAGGGGAAAAAGGACATTTTCAGTAATGTTAGTGCTTAATTTCTTGACTATTTCAGTTTCTAATTACTACCATTAGTAAGAAATTTTCAAAAAAAAATCAACATTCACTCCCGCCTATTAAAAGTTACGTAATTTGCTCCCCAGTGCCATCGTCTTCCACGTAGGCTCGCGTAAGTAATGTATTGGTGTGGGGAAGGGAAGAAAAGGAATAAATACGCAAATCCTCTGAAATCCTTCCTCAAACACTAAAAAAAAAAAGGACTTTTTAATACATTCCAAAGCCTTCGGAATAATTTTACGGATGGCAGCGTGCAGAAAAGATACTTTGGAAACATGTACACATACGTCCGAGGCAATTAATGCTTTAGCTGAGAGACGTTTATATACGTCGGTATCACTTAAGAGGTTAAAGTAGCGTTGTAGCCTTGGAGCAAAATTATAGTATTTAATTCAATACATTGTTACTGTATGGAAGGGGCCGCGATGAAAATTATGATTGAATATTGGGTCGCAAATATTGAAAGTTTGAGAAGCACTGCCCTAATGGGTTGAAAAGGCATTTTTTTTGGTATGATAAAAAAAAATGTCAAAGCTATTTTAAGAACCGAGGATGTAGGAATTGTATAAAGCTTGAGAGAATAGTTATTTTAATATTTACTTTAAAGTTAAAGAATATTCTTTAAATGTCTTTTAAGGAAACTTTCCCGATAGTTTGAGCAACGAAAAAAGGGGCGTCTCAAGTTTGTTAAAATTTAATGAAGTTTGTACCACTAGTAATTATCTCTCATTTAGCGTGCATTAAATCGCATGTCTTGAGACTCGTTATATAGCTTCTTTATATTCCTTCCCAAGGTAAAGTAATTTTTACGAAAACCCATTGAAGAGTCAAATTTGATGCCTATTAAATATTCTTTTTACCCTGCGGTTTTTATTACTTCAAATGGATCAGTCTTTAGAAAAAAATTAAAGTTGCATTGCGTGAAACCAATGTTTTTAAGGCCGGGGTGGGCATTAAGTCGATCGCGAGCGACCGGTGGATTGCCAAGACATTTTGGGGTGACCGCTTTCACAAAACGTTGGACGCGCTTACTAAAAGAATCACAGGAGGGTATCAAGGTAATGGAAACACACGTGAATAAAAGAGACACCTTGTGTGTGAATAACAGTGCAAAACAAATTTGAGACTTTTTAATGAATTTACTAGATTAGAATCAAATGTTGCTTTCATGGGTTACCCATTTGGCAATGTTGATGTGAAAAATATAACTAAAAATATGTTACATGCTCTCAAGGAAAACAAAGCTTTTTTCTCCATCAAAAGGACGCAATTTTAAAGAATAACTTTTGGAACCTAATAGACGAAGTTAAGTGTCCCAATTTTAAAAAGCTGCAATTCATTTACATCGTTCTTTCACTCTACCTACCAGTGTAAATCTACATTTTGAACGAAGAATATAATTAAGACAAAGTATCATTCCCGTTTCATAGACGACCACTTGGAATCCAATGTAAGCTTAGCAGTTAGTAATTATATACCGAGGTGTTCAAGACTGGGGGTGGGGGGCGGATAATATGAAGACAAAGTCTGTTATGAGATTATAGCTACGGGAACTAATTTTAAGGGAAAATTATTTATGTTTTGATGTATTGTGAATTGTTGAAAATACATAATTTGATATTAAATTTATGGGTATAGTTATATATTATGTTTGTGTATTTTGCGTTTTACTTAAAACGTAGTTTTAAAAGAGTATATTTTTCTATTGTTATGTAGGTAAATAAAACATTGTGTATTTATTGTCAAAATCCAAATATGGTTGAGCTTTTTTTGTGCTCATCACACCTACGTCACAATGTTGACCGCAAAACCTTGAAAAAAAATTAAAAGTAGACCGTGGCATGTAAAAGTCTGCCCACCCCTGATTTAAGGGATTTTCGAAAGGTTAAATTTGTAAAATTCTCGGTGTTAATTTGATAATGGAGTGCTAAGCGTCAAATTTTGCAAAAATAGGCGATACATTACAATATGGTTACCGTGATATCTTTATCGTGTGGTAATGGGGTTGCCATGGGGAAAACGTATATTAGAGTTCATTTTTATTCGTTTTTCCGCAGTGATCCTATTAATTTCTGACTATTTTAATTCGATTCCTTAGGAAATTGAACCCTTTTCCATTGCTACCATTCTTTATTTTACTACTCTGGTCTTCTGTTGTATTGTATGCTATTTTCAAATATGGATATTTCTAATATCCTTGATGAGTACCAGGATATTTTTCTAAAGAATGAGGGCTGTACTTTTAATTATTGCTGCAAGCTGCGCATTTCCTCTTTATCTTTAATGAATTTTTAAGCAATCCTTGTTCGATAAAATTCCTCAAAAGGATTTGCAGTTTTTGAAATAGTGAAAGAAACGAGCAATTATCGATATGCACGATTAATTTTAATACATATTTAACTTTTTATTGTCTGTAATTGTATCATATAATTATATTACATATTGCATAATATAAATGGATATCTTATTAAATTGATAATTGACTGATATTATTCATTTTCAATATACTTTGAAATATATTTCAAAGCAGTTTAAAATTTCCTTACGATTGGTTACAACTAAGCCGCCATCTTCGATTCCACATCACTCGACAACAAGCGCTGCTTTGGCGAGTAGCTCTCGGCTATCAAATTAGTTCCAAACATTCTTTCAAAATCAAAGAGGGGATACATTAAAGTTATGATTCTTAAAACCTATTTATGTTCCCTAAAACCAATGTTTTCTAAAAATCAATGTTTGGGAAATGGTCTTATATTAATTCAATTATTCAAATTAATTTTTACATGTACTTGGATGTATCATGAAATATTTTTGAAGAGAAACTAACATTCTTTAATTAAACGTTTTAAGACAATGGTCAACAACCAATGTTTTTTTGAGCGAATCAATGACTATGAGAAGACTATTGGATTCGGCAATTTTAATCTTCGATCTAGTAACGGAGATGTTGCTTGAGCTGATACTCTCTAACGTGAATACCGGGACAACATGAAAGCTTAGAGTCTCGGCAGATTTAAAGTGGCTGCGGTAGCCTAGTGTTCAAGGTAACTGACTTGGGAGGAAAAAATGAGTCAAGTCCTACTGATTACCTCAACCCGGCAGTAGAATGTTCCTAGGCCAATGTTTCTCAAACTGTGGGGCGTGCCCCCCTGGGAGGCGCGGTAACCTTTCGAGGGGGCACGAGCATATTGAAATTAAAAGATTTTAAAAAAATTTTTGGAATGAAGTAAAACAAAATGCTTTCTGACATAACACATGTACACTGATATAATTTATATATATATCATCTGGTGATCATCAAAAATAAGATTCCACTTCAAACGCTCATTAGCTATCTTTGATCCTATATTCAAATAAAGACACACTTTGTTTGCTTTACTGTAATTCCAAGATGAGAGATTTTTTTTATTACCTTTCTTTTAACCCTAAAATACTACTTTTATCATATATTTGACCTTCAAGTTTACTGGTATGTGTTACACTCCGTCATTTTCTTTTAAGAAAGTTGTGAATAATATTTTTCTGTTGCTTTTTTCCATGTGAATGATTTTTATGATATTTGGATAAGCATATTGAGCACTTTTAAGAATTATTTGGCCAAGATGTACTTTTATGAGTATTCTGAAACATATAATGCATAATGAAAAACGTTTTACACAATTTTTAGAACGGACATCAATATTTTTTATATTGAATAAATACACTTTTAACATGGGAGCGGTCGCATGAGGCGCAGATTCAACCCAGGCTCACGAAATCGTTAATTCTGGGAAATTTCTTTATTCGTTGACAGTATTCTACTAGACATTCTTAATGCGAACAAAAAGGAGTTTTACAAATATGCCTCTTTTTTTTAGAGTGACAAACGTTTTTTTACAACCAAGTTACTAGTTTTGATCGAGTTCCCTATGTGACCACTTTTGTTCAAAAATATTTTCTATGAACATGCTACCCTTTCCCCCCTGAACAATTTTGTGGTTTTGATTGCTGTTGTATGACTTATTGTTTATAAATGTAAATGAGTAGAATATATAAAAAAATGGGCATCTGTGATCTCTCTATTGAAGGAAGTTGAAACTGATCAAGTAATTGAAGAACCTGCTGAAATAATGCATATTAATCAAGATAGCGAAAGTAAATATCAGAAAAGCGTTAGACATGAAACGTTTGAGTTGAATTGAAATTTTCAAATGCTACCTAAAGAACTCTATGAAGAAAACTACGAGGCCATAAACGTGGCACTTCACATTGCCAAAAAGACACAAGGACGAAACAGTTTAAAATGCTATTTTTAGATCATCAAACGACAGCAAAACTACAATTACATGAACAAAATATGATAGTTTAGCTGGAAAATAACGTTCCTGTTTTGTTAGCGAAAAGTGTCTATGATATGTCCTTTATTAAGGACACGCACATTTAGAACATTTTCTTTAGTTTTATTGGATTTTTTCTCAAATTATCAAAGAAAAATTGAAAAATCCTTGAGTAGGTAAATGTATTTTCTCTTAATTAAATTAATCACTGGAATTGTGATTTTTATCGTCTATAGTAAAAATAATAAAATAAATTATAGTTTAAAAACAAACTCAAAAACATGCTTTTATAGTGAATCGAACTAAAAATGTACATATATATATATTAAAAGTAACATACAAAACTTAATACTTATCTTGTTAATTTGGATGTTTTGTAATTATGATCGTATTGTAGCTTTAGCGCCCCAAAGGGCATTATTATTGCATTCAAGACATCGTTATTTGGGGGGCGCGATAAAAATTATAATTGAAAATTGGGTCGCCAGTAGTGAAAGTTTGAGAACCACTGTCATAGGTGGAATGGGGGAAGTACAATGGGAGCTTACTGTTGGCAAGGTCACCCTAGACGTGAAGGCCATTCCATTATGTTCAGCTAAAATCAACGGGCATTAGATCCAAGACGGTCTTTCTACCTTTTAGTGCTCAGATCCTTGGACAAACAGAAGCTGCTCAATTCTTCTGTCATATGAACTAGCCCTCAAGTGACTGATGCACCCACTTGCATTCTCTCGTCTTGCCAGTGGTCACATCAAGTGCCTCTCATTCTAAGCTAACAAAAATATCTTCTGTGCAAGGTGTCAAGACTAGCAAAAATGTCTCGAACACATAATGCGTTGCATGGTTTACCCAAGTAAAGATAACTTTACAAACCCCCTTATGCTAGACTTTTTAGTCAACAACATAATGGATCTTGTATGACTTAGTCAGGCCCTGGAGTATTAGCAATGATAATGGAATCGTGACTGGCGTGTCGCGAGCTCGAGCCAAGTACCACTGAAGATCCTCCGTGCAGATGGGGCTAATCCATGTTAACACTAGAACGTCCGTTGATGTGTGTGTCGATTGGAAACCGGAGTCTCTTTGTTTTGTTTTACTTTCCGCATTTTTGCGGGGAATTTGAAAATTTTTCGTGACTTTTAATCATTTTCCATAGTGATTACACAGAAAACGTTTTGTGGCTCTTGACTAATTAGGACAGATTTTACAACTAAATATACCTAAACGTCCGCTGGTTCATTTGGACACCAATGCAATTTATCATTATAAACATACCTGTCATTCAACAAAAAATAGTTCACCAATAGTAGTATATCTGGAAGTAGTAGTAGTAGTAGTGGCGTATCTGGAAGTAGTAGTAGTAGTAGTGGCGTATCTGGAAGTAGTAGTAGTAGTAGTGGCGTATCTGGAAGTAGTAGTAGTAGTAGTGGCGTATCTGGAAGTAGTAGTAGTAGTAGTGGCGTATCTGGAAGTAGTAGTAGTAGTAGTGGCGTATCTGGAAGTAGTAGTAGTAGTAGTGGCGTATCTGGAAGTAGTAGTGGCGTATCTGGAAGTAGTAGTGGCGTATCTGGAAGTAGTAGTGGCGTATCTGGAAGTAGTAGTGGCGTATCTGGAGTAGTAGTGGCGTATCTGGAAGTAGTAGTGGCGTATCTGGAAGTAGTAGTGGCGTATCTGGAAGTAGTAGTGGCGTATCTGGAAGTAGTAGTGGCGTATCTGGAAGTAGTAGTGGCGTATCTGGAAGTAGTAGTGGCGTATCTGGAAGTAGTAGTGGCGTATCTGGAAGTAGTAGTGGCGTATCTGGAAGTAGTAGTACGGTTCACTGTAGAAATGAGTCAGTTATACTAAAATCATTGTCTAAGAGTTTCGTTACATAGCACTTGTTTGTCTGATCATAAAAATTTTATTCGATTGTCGAGCCTTTCGCAAAGCAGACACTCTAAAACGAGGACTCATAGAAAAAGTCTAAGCCCTGATGAAATTACTAATTTGTTGAGAGAGCTTTCTGAGAATGAATGGGATGGTGGTGAGCTAAATATGCTCAGTTCTAATTTAGATACCACTCAGGTGAACTCAGGTTCTAATTTATCTTCCGATGAAGATATAAGATTGAGTGAGAAAGTGACTGCGAAGAATCTGAAGAAAGTGCATACGAAACTGATAATATTCCAGTAAATCCTGATGTATAAAATTAGAGGTGGTACAGAATGGATACCGCATAATAGTAATGTTTCTGGCAGATTTGTGACTCAAAACTGTTTTACGACAAAGCAGTGGTTTAACACGCTTCGCGAAACATAACGTCAAAGTCATTTTTTATGATATAAAGGCTCATAAAAATAACTACATGAAATAATATTAAAAAGTATTAAAACTCAACCCTATTGAACAGAAGTTCTACAATTATTTAGTTATTACAATTATTTTATTTATTTTATGTGTTGTGGTGTCGAAACGACACAGGTAGACGCTTAGGGTTATAGATTTAGGGTAATCGAAATTCCGGATGTTCTATGTAGAGTCTCAAACGTCCTCCTGATGGTGTGATGTGGAAGTTAGGAGAGGGGATGCCATTTCAGATGTCATCCTAATCGCTTAACCATAGTTCAAAATTACGAGGTATAGTCGGCAAAAACCCTCGAATAGCTGAAAAGTGGGATGTTTGTATTCACTCACTCATTTGCACGGCAGATTTAACAATAATCCCAGGCATTTGACGGGTCTTAAGGGACATCAGGAATCCAATCCACGACCATAAACACTTCACTACCGTTTCTGTAATCGATATGTGCACACATGATAATTTATTAACATGCTTTTTTAAGCTTCACTTGTAATGTAACGGAATTTTTGACCTTGATTATTGCTCATTTTAAAAGGTCAGAGTAATTCGAAATTTTGCACACATGTCAAAACCCGATGACAATACAATAATTTCATAATTTTGTTCCATTGTTCTGATCGGGATCATCAGGAATAACTATTACCCCCGCGCGCGCGCGATTTGGCGACTAAAAGATTAAGGTACAACCTTGAAGCAAAAACATTCAGGGTAAATACAGATACAACAAATTTTTATGTGAAAAAGTAGTGGATGCGTCAGCAATTTTTTACCGTAATATAAGCAATTACTCAGTTTTTCTGAAAATGGAAATAAAATGTACTTTTATGTCTAATGCTGGTACACGTTTCTGAGAAGAGTGAGCTTTTTAGTGAAAAATATCATTGACTTTACTCCTTCATCCACATTAAATATTTCAAACTTAGATCTTTGAGATTTTCTTCATTTGGCTGATCCTACATTTTGCAAACCGGGCTGTATCAATGCATTGATAGGATGCCAATGGGCATTCCAAATTCTAAAAAATGACGAATTTATGATTAATTCATCAATTCATACATGATAGTTTAAAAAACTAAAAAAACTCCTTTATTGTAGATCGAACTAAAAAAACGAAAAATAAATTATAGTTTTAGGAAAACAAAAAGCACGTTTTTACGGTTAATCGAACTAAAATATAAAAAATAATTCTTAATATAAGAATAAAATGATTTACGAAAAAATTGATGTCATTGTGGTAAAAGCGTGGAATCGTCGATATTAATTGTTATAATTTCTTACTAGTGATTAACCTTAAGCGCATGTTTTTAGTTTTTTTAAGCTATAATTTATTACTCTAAAGTGGAACTAGCAGAAGGAAGAGTATATATGTTCATCATTTTACCTCTGCAAAAGTTATTAACAAAAATTCTCTCCATTGCGGTTATTAGAAAAGAATCTAGTACATGGTATTCGTAACAAATTCTGATTTTTACTATTTATTTTAATCCTTTTGATTGTACTTTCTGGAGAAATTCGATTATTACATCCTTCCATGCTTTTCATGACATCAGTAACAATGTCTCCTATTTTATGCAATTTTGTTTCTTATTGCCATGATTTCGATTTTAAAAATCGAGCAATTTTAAAATCGTTGCTACGGGGAGTAACAAAAAAAGAATTTTATCAAAAATATTTTCGTTAAAAGTAATATCTGTAGAGCCATAGAAATACTGTACCGTGCCCATTTTTTGCAATTTGCATTGAAATAAATAGTTCGAAATTTTTAATCCAAATAAAAATCAAATTGTGTCAATTAACTTTTTCCACAAATAAATTTGATTAGATTTGCTGCAATTCGACCTTTGCACCAATTGTTCGAACTAAATAGAGCTCACCATAGACTATCCCAGTGCTTCTCAAACTTTCAATACTGGCGCCCCCCTTTTCGATCACAATTTTTTTCGCGCCCCCCTTATACATTAATAATGTACTGAATGCAATAATAATGCACTTTGACGCTAAAGCTACAATAGGCGATCTTAATTATAAACCATACAAATTAGTAACATAAGTATTAAATTTTGTATACTACTTTTAAGCAAAATAAATAAATAAATAAAATAATAGGCTAATTATTATGTTATTTTTCCTTTCTCTAATTTTTAAATTGAACATAATGCAAAATGCGGTAGCTGCATAGAAGACAAAATATAGATATCTGCTAAATATAGAAAAAGAACTCAGAGGGTCAATTTCTAATCATAAGCATTCCTTATAAAAACTTTGCTTTGCAAGACAAGCTCATGGACGTCATTAATACTTATTAAATTTGTTCTTAATTTAGTATTAATTAATTAGTTATAAAATATTCTGTGCAGCACTGATACATTAAAAGTATACCGGCTGAAGTGCGCACTCTGCACGAGTTCATTTATAAGAAAATAAAACATTATTTATATAATAGCTGAATTGTAAGGGAAGCAAAGCCAAGTGCTCGACAATGTTTACAAAAACGTAAAATGATTTTTTTTTAAATCGTTGCTCAAATTATAATTAGTTTTAAGCGAATTGTAAATTAAAGCCTCACAGAATTAGCATTTATAATTGATGGTAAACAGTAGCGTACACAGGAATTTTTCAAGGGGGGTCCGGGGTCGAAAGTTCATCAATCTTGTATCAGGTTCCTTTTGATTTTGTCGATTTTCGGGAACAAAACACAGTGAAAAACTAATTCTTGACTAAATAATTAGCATTAATTAATAAAATTAATCATTAATAACAAATACTTAACTAAATTTTGCGTACTATAAACTTAGAATTATAATCAATCGGGAAAAAATCAAGGGCTTTGGAGGGGGGTCCGGGCCCCCCCCCCTTTGTGTGTGCCACTGATGTTAAATAATGATCAATAATATAAAACATCGATGAAGAATAATTGTATTATTTTTAATATTTAAAGCGAAAAGGCTTCAACATGTTTTAACCCGGGAGCAGGCGCTCACTCGATACAGTCTTGGTTATTGAGTCACCCCAATCCCTTTTTTATATAATTATTTTATTGTACACGATACAAATCATGATTCCAGTGAATAATTTAACTAAGAGAAAGTTTACTTACCTACTTTCAAGGATTTTTCAATTTTTCTTTGGTAACAAATAAACAGTTTTGCCAGAATTAACGATTTCGTAATTTGTGTGTACCGCGCGACCACTTCCGGGTAAAGTATATTCATTATGATATGTATGTTACTGCTAAAACATTGTGTGAAACGTTTTTCGTTATGCTTTATACATTGAGAATATTTATAAAAATATGTCTTGGCCAAGTAATCCTTCATGTGCTTGTGTGTTTGTGTGTGTGTGTGCTCTCCGTGGTTTTCCAAATATCATAAAACTCTTTTGGATGAAAAAAAGCGCAACAGAGAACACACAAGAGAGGGGTCATAACTAACTGTACCAATAACTTAGAAGGTCAAAGAGATTACAGCTATAATGTGCAGTATTTCAAAAATGATAGTGATGAATTTTTTATGTTCCTAAAGTTTTTCGATTCTGGGTCCGGGATATGTTTTTTCTCTGAAAGAGTAGTATGTTAGGTTAAAAAAAAAGCGTAATAAAAAATCTCTCATCACGGGATGATAGCAAATCAAATAAAAGTTGTTTTTTTTTTTTTTTGGTTATAGGATCAAAGATAGCTAATTAGATATTAAAAAAGTTTTTATTTTTGATGGCTTAATATCGCCTATAAATTATATCAGAGTAAAAGTGCATTTTTTATGTCTGAAAGTATTTTGTCTTAATTCATTTCAGTAAACTAATTATTTTTTAAATCTTTTATTTTCGATATGTCCGCGCCCCCCCAGGGGGGCGGGCCCCACAGTTTGAGAAGCACTGGACTAGCTTAAATGCAGTGTTAGTGATCCCTGGTTTAGTTACCCTTGATGAATAGTTAAATGAGGTGTCTGGAAATGAAATACAGTTTCGTTCTACGCAGCAGCAGTATCCGAGTTCTATCCTTGAATGAGAGTCTGTCCATCGTGATGCCCTTGCGATCGGATTGTGTTTCTATACGTGTTGGCGATTGCTCAAAATATTAGACTACTATGAATACCGCCGACAATGAAGTGCGTAATCGGTTTTTGAATACAAAAATGTTAAGAGTTTAAATTCATCGTCAACTTGAGATTTTTGATAAAACAATGTAATGGTGAGGACGTGCACTCTATAATTTAATGTATACAACAATGTTCTTATAAAGATTCTCCAAGTGAGTGGAATTATGTTATCAATGATGGTTTGGCTGCAAGTGAATGAGAATTCATGAAAAACGGACGATTCACAATAAGACTGCTTTGTAAAGAGTTTCAGTAATGGCTCGCGTCACTGCTGGAATCTTTCCTTGGAGTAGATACCTATGAGGGGGGGGAGGTTAGTTTCCCGTTAAGACAAATGTATCCAACAGAATGTGTTGATAGTTTAGCACCCTCGTCTGATCACCCAAAACTGCCAACTGACACCTTAATCTACACTTGAACTTATCGCTCATTTTGGTAGCTATATTATTCTAGACTTGCGAAAGTTGCAAACTTATTGCCACATGTCGGTTAAAGTGTATATCGTTCGTAGGAACAAATTTCTCATCAAACTTCCAGTAGGTTATTGGAAAGTAATTGATCGCAATTGGCACCAATGCGTGTTGATTGATCACAAACTGATGGAAAAACCAGGAAGCCACGCACTGAACCTATTTGAATCGTAAAATATCTCCTTGCGTGGACATAGGACGAGAGGGGCTTGTCTAGTAAGATGAGTAGTTGGTTCATTCAATGCTTAAACTTACCACCCCAAACCATCTTAACAGGAAAGCAAATGACCCCCCAAAATCACTTATCACTGTGCCAAGTCGGCCTACATTTGTAAAATAGCGCTTTGAAAGACCTTTAAAGTGATATTGCACCAATTCGTGTTTGCAGATAGTCTTCAATAACATTAAAGACTTTAAATGCTTGTTCGATTCCATGGCTGGTAACTGAAAAAAGAGCGATATTGCTGAAAACTCCTCATGGATCTTCCAAAAGGAGGAATGGCGAGTTCTAAAACTGTTAATAAGTGACGCTTATCCATTCAGTGCGTTTATAAATTTAAAATCAACTGACATGTTAACATCCCAACTAAGATTTGGCCACCCATTTGTAATGCCCTCACGAGAAATCTTGTCTTGTAATACTCTACATAAAAGTTTGATTAAGTCATTCTCGAAGAGTTTAACCACAATTAACCTTCTAACTGTAATTGAAGAGTATACTCGTCAAAGAAAACTTGCAAGATTTTGTGAATTAACAAGTATACTAGTCATGCGTAAAAAAGTTGTGTGACCACTGGCTATTTAAATCTCAAATTTGGCAAAAACAAAGTATTCTCAAATTTAAAGACGTTTAGAATACTTTGAGGCCAGATCGGAGTAAAACAAATAAAAAAAGTGTGAAAGATTATCTTTAAACTCGTGCATCGCCCTATACAAAAACTGATGTAGCGTTCACGTTCATTATTTATGTAAGAATGTTTTTTCACTCGGTCACTTAGCTTCTGGGCAATGAATCGCTCTTTCTCGCCAGATCCAGGATTCAAATTCCGGGCTGGGCAAGGTCGACTTAGCCTCTCATCCTTTCAGTGGATCGATAAACGAGTGCCTATCTTGGGAACTGAACACTGACCACTTTACCGAAACATCTGTTCATGCACCCTGGCACCTAAGGTCACGTAAACAAAGATGGGCACAGTAGGCCTTGGCTCTCATGGGCTGTTGCGCCATAGTTCAGTTAAGACGTAAGCCTAAAAGAGGTAAAAGTTGACTTTTTACCGAATTTTTTTTAAATTTCTTGCCTTCATATGTATTGCGTTTTTCGAGTAATATGTGTGTAATATGCTTATGTTAACCAGATAAATAAGAATTAGTAATAAAACTGGCAGTTTTATAAAATAAACCAGTCTTTTTTATCCAATATCTTAACGGCGCAACTTCATGATTGACGAGAATACTCGTCAATTTCCGTGACACGCATAGTTACTCTGCTCTCGTGCTGGAACGCTACGGTTAACTGGTTAAAATTGTTTAGCTATTATCTCAACTAGTTAAGAAACGTACAATAGAAACAAATTTAGCTGTAAAAATTGTTATCTGTACTTTAAAAGTAATAGCTTTTTGAAATTAAGTGTTTAAAGCCTTTTTATTTTGCTTTTCCCCTTGGTTTTTACTCGTGGTGTTTCAAAGCTCTCATGCAAGAATTTTTTCCTTTTAGGATATAAATTCCTGGGGCAATGTCATGCACTTGGACTTATTATTGGATGTGGAGTGTCTGATTTCCTGATAATAGGCTACCGCATGTATGCAATCATAAATAAACATTCTTTTACCAACGACGAATGGAAGAACGTGAGATTAATTACTTGGTTGTTTTTCTGGATGACTGTCTTATTCCATGTTTTGAGTAAGTATACGATTTGATCATTTCTTGCTAATTGGGTGCGCTTGTTCGATTTCCCTCTTTTTTTTTTGGAAAGTAAATTGTAATTTCACCATCAAAAATTTACCTTTTGCTACACTATTTGATGGTAATTCTTTCGTATGCAGTTTTTGCATGCATATTCCTCTTGGGAAGTGATTACGGAGCTTTGATAGCTCTACTTGATTAATACTCTAAATCGAAGTTTCTCATTTCGTCACTTACGAAGGTATAGTAGTGTAGGCTAATGTCGGAGGAATCGATTCCTCATGGTATACGTAGCATAGAAATTACAATGCACAGACTCGAAACTTCGGAACATGATCTTGGTTCAAATTTCTGGAATTTATTACTGTATTTCTCTTTGGGGTTTTTCATTTGAGCGACACAAGTAGGGCTGCGGTAGCCCAGTTTTCAAGGTATCTGTTCATGGCAGGCATGTCGCGGGTTCGAGCCCAGTACCACTCAAGACTCTCCGTGTAGGGCAGGGATGCCCGTTAAATCTCTCGAGGGCTGAAACGTCCTCCCGTTGGTGTGGTAGTTAAGAGAGGGGTGCCAGATCGGGTGTTATCCACGTCACTTGACAATGGTCAAGTCGTCGTGACAAAATTACGTGGTCCGTCGTCAAAAGCCCTTTTGTAGCTGAACAGTGCGACGTTAATATTCACTCACTCACTCACTTGAGCAACACGAGTAGTCGCGTTAAATCGATGCGAATAATGCACGTGACGCATAGATTATTCAATTTTTGCTTTTGAATGTTCTATACGGTCATTAATTTTTTTAATAATGGAGCACATTGAAGTGAAAGGAAGTTTGTAGTGTATAGGTATAAATCCCCCAGATATGCAAACTTTTGTTCAGTGGGATATCTTGTCATACAAGTGTCTTAATGGCTATTATCCAATAGGGTCGCGATAGATTGGCTATCTATGCAAGAGACGCGTATCACGAGTCCGAGCGCAGTATCGCTGAAAACCTGCCGTGTAAGGGAAGAGGGCTCTGAACACTAACTCCAGCTTCATCCCATTGATGTGGAGAAGAGTGCAACTTGGGTGTCGTCCACTCGAACATGGTTCAAAATTACGAGATTCGTCGCTAAAAGTGCTAATGCAGCTTTCTAGTACGCCGCAGTGGTGCACAAGAATTTTGCAATGGAATGGGGCGGGTCAAAAGTTCAACATTCTCCTGCGTACCCCAATACGCCAGCTAACATTTTTGATTTTATAGATTGTCAAGAACGAAAACGGTAAATAAACTACTGAATAATTAGCATTAGTAATTAAGAAAAACTTCCGTGTCTATAGATGTGTATATATACGAGAATCGTCATCGGAGTTTGCTCCTTGTGTTATCAAAAAAGCGTAGACATGGGTTCGGCTATTTCTTAAAAGTTTTAAACTATTGCGCATAAGACTTTCAAATAGTACTTAACTGTTTAAAATTATCAGAGTTCAAATGTTCGAATATGCGAATGGTTTGTTATAAAAGATGAATATTTCGAATTTTGGAATCATAGTCACTTGGTGTGTGTGTATACGTATGTGCCGAGTCTACTCGATAAATCTGAGGTTGTTTGGTCAAACCACTCTTGAGATGATAAAAATGAGTTTAAAGTTTAAATTCAGATTAAAACAATAA
Organism: Trichonephila clavipes; assembly: GCA_019973935.1. Lineage (NCBI taxonomy): Eukaryota > Metazoa > Arthropoda > Arachnida > Araneae > Nephilidae > Trichonephila > Trichonephila clavipes. Next base: position 222,314 of record BMAU01017888.1, read on the forward strand.
GAATCTAAACTAGCGCTGCGAACAGCTGCTCTTCTAACACCCGCTTCTTTATAACTACTTCGAACTTTAAACGATCCCTTTTTTGTCACCGTATTCTAGACGTGTCAAGGAAGCAATTGAATTTTTTTTGAACCCATCACATCAGTTAACCCTTTTATGCTATAAAATAAGCCCATTTTGTGCCCAATATATTTAAACCGCAACTTTCTGACTAGTTTCGGGACTCGTACTTGCGCGCTCACACTGGAGCACTGCAGTTGACTAGTTAATTAAAAGCTTAACTTTGTTGCCATGTGTTGAACTGCACCGAGTGGAGAGTAAATAGCTACTATAACTGATAACCCCTTCCAACAGCTTTGAGATGTAACGTTGATAAATAAAACATTGAAATTAAACCTTTCTCGTATTTTTCCTTTCAGGGTGTATTTTGACGTTTAATTCAAGTGCCGATCCGTCCTCGAGTAGCTATTGTTACCCAGGCATTTATACCTACAATATTTGCATGTGTATAGCAAAAGCTTGTATCTTATTCTTGGCAGTCTCTCTCCATATTCCTTCGTATCTTTAAAGCTCTAACTAAAACTCGAAAGTTGGCTAGAAATTTTTACGTATTGTTTCTGACGACAGTGCAATGTCAATTCACCCTGCATATTAAAATATTTTTTTATCCAATTTGTAACGATGAAATAAAATTTTTTTTAAATTTTGTCTTTTCCATTGAACTCTAATTTCCTTGGTCCGCTTTTCTTGTGCTTGGTACATAAAATTTGTACACTTCGTTAACGCTCGTAAGAAATTATGGTTATTTAAACAAGAAGGAACACAATCTTCTCGATTGAGCGTTTATGCGTGTGAGTTTTAAGAAATTCACATTAACGGCAAATCACTTTTATGCAAATTATTAAAGCTTAATATGTTTCGGATGTTTTTTTATCAAATACATCTCCAAATTATCAAAGAACGCTAATAATAGTCTATGTTGTCCGGTGCTTCTCGAACCTTCAATATTTATGACCAATTTTCAATCATACTTTTCACATCCCCTTCATACAATGTATTTAACTCGATGATACTATACTTCAGTGCTTCTCAAAGTTTCCATAGTCGCAACCCAATATTCAATCAATTTTCATCGCGCCCCCCCTAATACAATAACAATGAACTGAATTCAATAATACGATGCTAAAACTACACTGCGACCACAATCTCTTAAGTTCCACCGGCGTACATAAATGTCTCGCTCAGTCGAAGTGTTAATTTCCCCGGACGTATGTCTTTCCGAAGTACGATCTTTTCTATGCACTGCTCCGAAGGCTTTGAAATACAATAAAAGAACCTTGACAACGTTTATCAAAGATTTACTATTTCCGATTATTTGCTCTTTATTCTTCACCCCCTCCCCAAAAAACGCCACATACGCATTCCTACGCAAAAAACGAATCTCGTAAATTTTAATCGGTAGTTAAGGGCTTAATTATATAAGCCGTACAAATTTAGATAAGTGTAAATTTTTGTATATAATTTTATATTTGACAATACCTTGGTCACTGTTGATTATTAAACTTGTTCTTAACTTAGGTTTGTTAAATTATAAAATACATTGTGTAGTTCGGATACATTTATAAATGCAATATATCGCTGTAAATGTGTATTTCATTTGTTATGCCAGAATACGTAGTTTACCTTCAGAAAATTTTTTAAATATTTTGTTTTTGACTTTTTCAAGTGCTCGCGCCCCCTTCGTAGAGTCGTCACGCCCCCCAAGGGGGCGCCTCACAGTTTGAGAAACACTGCTATACTTTGATGCTACAATACGACTTTATCCTCTTGAGTGCCACTGGCGTATATAAACGTTTCACTCAACCAAAGCCTTAATTGCCAAGGACGTACGTCTTTCCAAAATGCGATCTTTTCTGTGCACTGCTATCTATAAAACTTGACTGTTTACTTAATATTTTCATCTCTTCTCCCCAATACACACATATGCACGTTTACATTGAACGGTGGAATTTAGGAACGAATCCTACAATTTTAATCGGCAGTCAAAATATTAATTATAAACCGTACACATTATCAAGATGCGTTAATATATAAAAACTTATGACAAACCCATGGGGTAACTGGTAATTAAACTTGTTCTTAATTTACTATTGTTAAATCATGAAATTGTGCAGTACTGTTACATTTATAAGTTTTAAATCGGTGCGAATGTGTATTTTATATTTCGGAATGTATTTAGTTTACTTTCTGTAAGTACTTTTTAAGTCTTTTTTTTTTCTGAACTTTTCAATATGCTCACGCCTCCCTAGAGTTATTACGCCTCTATAGGAGGCGTGCCGCACAGTTCGAGACGCGTTGTAGTCGTCCTACTCTTAAGTGTGCACTGTAAATTCCAAAAGAGGAGTAAAGTCGTGGTGATTTAATTTTCTTAATCCTGTAATTTGAATAACTTTTAGTAATGGTAGTAATTAGAAACTGAAATCGTTAAGAAATTAAGCGCTAACATTACTGAAAATGTCCTCTTTTCCCTTATAAAATGACTTAATCGATACTTAAATACGAAACCTTAAAATGAAACGTAAAGGTACCCTAATGCAGAGTTTCTCAAACAGTGGGGCACGCCTCCTAGAAGGGCGTGATAACTATACGGGGGAGTGAGCATTTCGAAAATACTTTTAAAAAATATTAATTTTCCTAAATTAAACAAAATAGATTCTGACATCATAAAATACACATTTACACTGGTATAATTACTTGTAAAAGTATCGGTACTGTACAATGTATTTTATAATTTATCAATAGAACGTTTGATAATTACCAGTGACTCCATGGGCTTGTCTTGTATAATATGCAAAAATTAAGTCCTCTTGATAATATGTAGAGTTTCTAATTCCTTAACTGCCTATTAAAAGTTCTCCTCGAGGGGCTCACCTGTAGGCGAGTACGGGTGTCACAATCCCGAGATACCCTAGTGACCCTTTTCTCAAGGGGTTTACTATCTTTCTTAAACCCGGGTGTCACGACCCCGGGGTACCCTAGTGATCCTTCTTTATTTTCGACCCTCCTTGTCATTCAATTTATCCTTTCTTTTCCCGTCTAGATCAGATTATATTAACAAATGTGTCGTGCAGTATAGCCAAACTTGGCTCTTGCGCCAAAAAAAAAATCAACATTCACTTCCCCACACCAATACATTACTTACGCGAGCCTACATGGAAGACGATGGCACTAAGGAGCAAATTACGTAACTTTTAATAGACGGGAGTGAATGTTGATTTTTTTTTTTGGCGCAAGAGCCAAGTTTGGCTATACTGCGCGACACATTTGTTAATATAATCTGATCTAGACGGGAAAAGGATAAATTGAATGACAAGGAGGGTCGAAAATAGAGAAGGATCACTAGGGTACCCCGGGGTCGTGACACCCGGGTTTACCAAAGAGTAAACCCCTTGAGAAAAGGAAAAGATCACTAGGGTATCTCGGGATTGTGACACCCGTACTCGCCTAAAGGTGAGTCCCTCGAGGGGAACTTTAATAGGTAGTTAAGGAATTAGAAACTCTACAGATTATCAAGAGGACTGTTAATTTTTGCATATTATACAAGACAAGCCCATGGGGTCACTGGTAATTATCAAACGTTCTATTGATAAATTATAAAATACATTGTACAGTACCGATACTTTTACAAGTAATTATACCAGTGTAAATGTGTATTTTATGATGTCAGAATCTATTTTGTTTAATTTAGGAAAAATAATATTTTTTTAAAAGTATTTTCAAAATGCTCACACCCCCTCGTGTAGTTATCACGCCCTTCAAGAAGGCGCGCCCACTGTTTGAGAAACTCTGCATTAGGATACCTTTAAGTTTGATTTTAAGGTTTTGTATTCAAGTATCGATTAAGTCATTTTATAAGGGGAAAAAGGACATTTTCAGTAATGTTAGTGCTTAATTTCTTGACTATTTCAGTTTCTAATTACTACCATTAGTAAAAAATTTTCAAAAAAATCAACATTCACTCCCGCCTATTAAAAGTTACGTAATTTGCTCCCCAGTGCCATCGTCTTCCACGTAGGCTCGCGTAAGTAATGTATTGGTGTGGGGAAGGGAAGAAAAGGAATAAATACGCAAATCCTCTGAAATCCTTCCTCAAACACTAAAAAAAAAGGACTTTTTAATACATTCCAAAGCCTTCGGAATAATTTTACGGATGGCAGCGTGCAGAAAAGATACTTTGGAAACATGTACACATACGTCCGAGGCAATTAATGCTTTAGCTGAGAGACGTTTATATACGTCGGTATCACTTAAGAGGTTAAAGTAGCGTTGTAGCCTTGGAGCAAAACTATAGTATTTAATTCAATACATTGTTACTGTATGGAAGGGGCCGCGATGAAAATTATGATTGAATATTGGGTCGCAAATATTGAAAGTTTGAGAAGCACTGCCCTAATGGGTTGAAAAGGCATTTTTTTTGGTATGATAAAAAAAAAATGTCAAAGCTATTTTAAGAACCGAGGATGTAGGAATTGTATAAAGCTTGAGAGAATAGTTATTTTAATATTTACTTTAAAGTTAAAGAATATTCTTTAAATGTCTTTTAAGGAAACTTTCCCGATAGTTTGAGCAACGAAAAAGGGGCGTCTCAAGTTTGTTAAAATTTAATGAAGTTTGTACCACTAGTAATTATCTCTCATTTAGCGTGCATTAAATCGCATGTCTTGAGACTCGTTATATAGCTTCTTTATATTCCTTCCCAAGGTAAAGTAATTTTTACGAAAACCCATTGAAGAGTCAAATTTGATGCCTATTAAATATTCTTTTTACCCTGCGGTTTTTATTACTTCAAATGGATCAGTCTTTAGAAAAAAATTAAAGTTGCATTGCGTGAAACCAATGTTTTTAAGGCCGGGGTGGGCATTAAGTCGATCGCGAGCGACCGGTGGATTGCCAAGACATTTTGGGGTGACCGCTTTCACATAAAACGTTGGACGCGCTTACTAAAAGAATCACAGGAGGGTATCAAGGTAATGGAAACACACGTGAATAAAAGAGACACCTTGTGTGTGAATAACAGTGCAAAACAAATTTGAGACTTTTTAATGAATTTACTAGATTAGAATCAAATGTTGCTTTCATGGGTTACCCATTTGGCAATGTTGATGTGAAAAATATAACTAAAAATATGTTACATGCTCTCAAGGAAAACAAAGCTTTTTTCTCCATCAAAAGGACGCAATTTTAAAGAATAACTTTTGGAACCTAATAGACGAAGTTAAGTGTCCCAATTTTAAAAAGCTGCAATTCATTTACATCGTTCTTTCACTCTACCTACCAGTGTAAATCTACATTTTGAACGAAGAATATAATTAAGACAAAGTATCATTCCCGTTTCATAGACGACCACTTGGAATCCAATGTAAGCTTAGCAGTTAGTAATTATATACCGAGGTGTTCAAGACTGGGGGTGGGGGGCGGATAATATGAAGACAAAGTCTGTTATGAGATTATAGCTACGAGAACTAATTTTAAGGGAAAATTATTTATGTTTTGATGTATTGTGAATTGTTGAAAATACATAATTTGATATTAAATTTATGGGTATAGTTATATATTATGTTTGTGTATTTTGCGTTTTACTTAAAACGTAGTTTTAAAAGAGTATATTTTTCTATTGTTATGTAGGTAAATAAAACATTGTGTATTTATTGTCAAAATCCAAATATGGTTGAGCTTTTTTTGTGCTCATCACACCTACGTCACAATGTTGACCGCAAAACCTTGAAAAAAATTAAAAGTAGACCGTGGCATGTAAAAGTCTGCCCACCCCTGATTTAAGGGATTTTCGAAAGGTTAAATTTGTAAAATTCTCGGTGTTAATTTGATAATGGAGTGCTAAGCGTCAAATTTTGCAAAAATAGGCGATACATTACAATATGGTTACCGTGATATCTTTATCGTGTGGTAATGGGGTTGCCATGGGGAAAACGTATATTAGAGTTCATTTTTATTCGTTTTTCCGCAGTGATCCTATTAATTTCTGACTATTTTAATTCGATTCCTTAGGAAATTGAACCCTTTTCCATTGCTACCATTCTTTATTTTACTACTCTGGTCTTCTGTTGTATTGTATGCTATTTTCAAATATGGATATTTCTAATATCCTTGATGAGTACCAGGATATTTTTCTAAAGAATGAGGGCTGTACTTTTAATTATTGCTGCAAGCTGCGCATTTCCTCTTTATCTTTAATGAATTTTTAAGCAATCCTTGTTCGATAAAATTCCTCAAAAGGATTTGCAGTTTTTGAAATAGTGAAAGAAACGAGCAATTATCGATATGCACGATTAATTTTAATACATATTTAACTTTTTATTGTCTGTAATTGTATCATATAATTATATTACATATTGCATAATATAAATGGATATCTTATTAAATTGATAATTGACTGATATTATTCATTTTCAATATACTTTGAAATATATTTCAAAGCAGTTTAAAATTTCCTTACGATTGGTTACAACTAAGCCGCCATCTTCGATTCCACATCACTCGACAACAAGCGCTGCTTTGGCGAGTAGCTCTCGGCTATCAAATTAGTTCCAAACATTCTTTCAAAATCAAAGAGGGGATACATTAAAGTTATGATTCTTAAAACCTATTTATGTTCCCTAAAACCAATGTTTTCTAAAAATCAATGTTTGGGAAATGGTCTTATATTAATTCAATTATTCAAATTAATTTTTACATGTACTTGGATGTATCATGATATATTTTTGAAGAGAAACTAACATTCTTTAATAAAACGTTTTAAGACAATGGTCAACAACCAATGTTTTTTTGAGCGAATCAATGACTATGAGAAGACTATTGGATTCGGCAATTTTAAGCTTCGATCTAGTAACGGAGATGTTGCTTGAGCTGATACTCTCTAACGTGAATACCGGGACAACATGAAAGCTTAGAGCCTCGGCAGATTTAAAGTGGCTGCGGTAGCCTAGTGTTCAAGGTAACTGACTTGACTCATTTTTTCCTCCCAAGTCCTACTGATTACCTCAACCCGGCAGTAGAATGTTCCTAGGCCAATGTTTCTCAAACTGTGGGGCGTGCCCCCCTGGGAGGCGCGGTAACCTTTCGAGGGGGCACGAGCATATTGAAATTAAAAGATTTTAAAAAAAAATTTTTGGGGGAATGAAGTAAAACAAAATGCTTTCTGACATAACACATGTACACTGATATAATTTATATATATATCATCTGGTGATCATCAAAAATAAGATTCCACTTCAAACGCTCATTAGCTATCTTTGATCCTATATTCAAATAAAGACACACTTTGTTTGCTTTACTGTAATTCCAAGATGAGAGATTTTTTTTATTACCTTTCTTTTAACCCTAAAATACTACTTTTATCATATATTTGACCTTCAAGTTTACTGGTATGTGTTACACTCCGTCATTTTCTTTTAAGAAAGTTGTGAATAATATTTTTCTGTTGCTTTTTTCCATGTGAATGATTTTTATGATATTTGGATAAGCATATTGAGCACTTTTAAGAATTATTTGGCCAAGATGTACTTTTATGAGTATTCTGAAACATATAATGCATAATGAAAAACGTTTTACACAATTTTTAGAACGGACATCAATATTTTTTATATTGAATAAATACACTTTTAACATGGGAGCGGTCGCATGAGGCGCAGATTCAACCCAGGCTCACGAAATCGTTAATTCTGGGAAATTTCTTTATTCGTTGACAGTATTCTACTAGACATTCTTAATGCGAACAAAAAGGAGTTTTACAAATATGCCTCTTTTTTTTAGAGTGACAAACGTTTTTTTACAACCAAGTTACTAGTTTTGATCGAGTTCCCTATGTGACCACTTTTGTTCAAAAATATTTTCTATGAACATGCTACCCTTTCCCCCCTGAACAATTTTGTGGTTTTGATTGCTGTTGTATGACTTATTGTTTATAAATGTAAATGAGTAGAATATATAAAAAAATGGGCATCTGTGATCTCTCTATTGAAGGAAGTTGAAACTGATCAAGTAATTGAAGAACCTGCTGAAATAATGCATATTAATCAAGATAGCGAAAGTAAATATCAGAAAAGCGTTAGACATGAAACGTTTGAGTTGAATTGAAATTTTCAAATGCTACCTAAAGAACTCTATGAAGAAAACTACGAGGCCATAAACGTGGCACTTCACATTGCCAAAAAGACACAAGGACGAAACAGTTTAAAATGCTATTTTTAGATCATCAAACGACAGCAAAACTACAATTACATGAACAAAATATGATAGTTTAGCTGGAAAATAACGTTCCTGTATTGTTAGCGAAAAGTGTCTATGATATGTCCTTTATTAAGGACACGCACATTTAGAACATTTTCTTTAGTTTTATTGGATTTTTTCTCAAATTATCAAAGAAAAATTGAAAAATCCTTGAGTAGGTAAATGTATTTTCTCTTAATTAAATTAATCACTGGAATTGTGATTTTTATCGTCTATAGTAAAAATAATAAAATAAATTATAGTTTAAAAACAAACTCAAAAACATGCTTTTATAGTGAATCGAACTAAAAATGTACATATATATATATTAAAAGTAACATACAAAACTTAATACTTATCTTGTTAATTTGGATGTTTTGTAATTATGATCGTATTGTAGCTTTAGCGCCCCAAAGGGCATTATTATTGCATTCAAGACATCGTTATTTGGGGGGCGCGATAAAAATTATAATTGAAAATTGGGTCGCCAGTAGTGAAAGTTTGAGAACCACTGTCATAGGTGGAATGGGGGGAAGTACAATGGGAGCTTACTGTTGGCAAGGTCACCCTAGACGTGAAGGCCATTCCATTATGTTCAGCTAAAATCAACGGGCATTAGATCCAAGACGGTCTTTCTACCTTTTAGTGCTCAGATCCTTGGACAAACAGAAGCTGCTCAATTCTTCTGTCATATGAACTAGCCCTCAAGTGACTGATGCACCCACTTGCATTCTCTCGTCTTGCCAGTGGTCACATCAAGTGCCTCTCATTCTAAGCTAACAAAAATATCTTCTGTGCAAGGTGTCAAGACTAGCAAAAATGTCTCGAACACATAATGCGTTGCATGGTTTACCCAAGTAAAGATAACTTTACAAACCCCCTTATGCTAGACTTTTTTAGTCAACAACATAATGGATCTTGTATGACTTAGTCAGGCCCTGGAGTATTAGCAATGATAATGGAATCGTGACTGGCGTGTCGCGAGCTCGAGCCAAGTACCACTGAAGATCCTCCGTGCAGATGGGGCTAATCCATGTTAACACTAGAACGTCCGTTGATGTGTGTGTCGATTGGAAACCGGAGTCTCTTTGTTTTGTTTTACTTTCCGCATTTTTGCGGGGAATTTGAAAATTTTTCGTGACTTTTAATCATTTTCCATAGTGATTACACAGAAAACGTTTTGTGGCTCTTGACTAATTAGGACAGATTTTACAACTAAATATACCTAAACGTCCGCTGGTTCATTTGGACACCAATGCAATTTATCATTATAAACATACCTGTCATTCAACAAAAAATAGTTCACCAATAGTAGTATATCTGGAAGTAGTAGTAGTAGTAGTGGCGTATCTGGAAGTAGTAGTAGTAGTAGTGGCGTATCTGGAGTAGTAGTAGTAGTAGTGGCGTATCTGGAAGTAGTAGTAGTAGTAGTGGCGTATCTGGAAGTAGTAGTAGTAGTAGTGGCGTATCTGGAAGTAGTAGTAGTAGTAGTGGCGTATCTGGAGTAGTAGTAGTAGTAGTGGCGTATCTGGAAGTAGTAGTAGTAGTGGAAGCGTAGTGGCGTATCTGGTAGTAGTAGTGGCGTATCTGGAAGTAGTAGTAGTAGTGGCGTATCTGCGTAGTAGTAGTAGTGGCGTATCTGGAAGTAGTAGTAGTAGTGGCGTATCTGGAAGTAGTAGTGGCGTATCTAGTAGTAGTGGCGTATCTGGAAGTAGTAGTAGTAGTGGCGTATCTGGAAGTAGTAGTACGGTTCACTGTAGAAATGAGTCAGTTATACTAAAATCATTGTCTAAGAGTTTCGTTACATAGCACTTGTTTGTCTGATCATAAAAATTTTATTCGATTGTCGAGCCTTTCGCAAAGCAGACACTCTAAAACGAGGACTCATAGAAAAAGTCTAAGCCCTGATGAAATTACTAATTTGTTGAGAGAGCTTTCTGAGAATGAATGGGATGGTGGTGAGCTAAATATGCTCAGTTCTAATTTAGATACCACTCAGGTGAACTCAGGTTCTAATTTATCTTCCGATGAAGATATAAGATTGAGTGAGAAAGTGACTGCGAAGAATCTGAAGAAAGTGCATACGAAACTGATAATATTCCAGTAAATCCTGATGTATAAAATTAGAGGTGGTACAGAATGGATACCGCATAATAGTAATGTTTCTGGCAGATTTGTGACTCAAAACTGTTTTACGACAAAGCAGTGGTTTAACACGCTTCGCGAAACATAACGTCAAAGTCATTTTTTATGATATAAAGGCTCATAAAAATAACTACATGAAATAATATTAAAAAGTATTAAAACTCAACCCTATTGAACAGAAGTTCTACAATTATTTAGTTATTACAATTATTTTATTTATTTTATGTGTTGTGGTGTCGAAACGACACAGGTAGACGCTTAGGGTTATAGATTTAGGGTAATCGAAATTCCGGATGTTCTATGTAGAGTCTCAAACGTCCTCCTGATGGTGTGATGTGGAAGTTAGGAGAGGGGATGCCATTTCAGATGTCATCCTAATCGCTTAACCATAGTTCAAAATTACGAGGTATAGTCGGCAAAAACCCTCGAATAGCTGAAAAGTGGGATGTTTGTATTCACTCACTCATTTGCACGGCAGATTTAACAATCATCCCAGGCACTTGACGGGTCTTAAGGGACATCAGGAATCCAATCCACGACCATAAACACTTCACTACCGTTTCTGTAATCGATATGTGCACACATGATAATTTATTAACATGCTTTTTTAAGCTTCACTTGTAATGTAACGGAATCTTTGATCTTGATTATTGCTCATTTTAAAAGGTCAGAGTAATTCGAAATTTTGCACACATGTCAAAACCCGATGACAATACAATAATTTCATAATTTTGTTCCATTGTTCTGATCGGGATCATCAGGAATAACTATTACCCGATTTGGCGACTAAAAGATTAAGGTACAACCTTGAAGCAAAAACGTTCAGGGTAAATACAGATACAACAAATTTTTATGTGAAAAAGTAGTGGATGCGTCAGCAATTTTTTACCAGAATATAAACAATTACTCAGTTTTTCTGAAAATGGAAATAAAATGGACTCGAGTTTCGTGTACTTTTATGTCTAATGCTGGTACACGTTTCTGAGAAGAGTGAGCTTTTTAGTGAAAAATATCATTGACTTTACTCCTTCATCCACATTAAATATTTCAAACTTAGATATTTGAGATTTTCTTCATTTGGCTGATCCTACATTTTGCAAACCGGGCTGTATCAGTGCATTGATAGGATGCCAATGGGCATTCCAAATTCTAAAAAATGACGAATTTATGATTAATTCATCAATTCATACATGATAGTTTAAAAAAACTAAAAAAACTCCTTTATTGTAGATCGAACTAAAAAACGAAAAATAAATTATAGTTTTAGGAAAACAAAAAGCACGTTTTTACGGTTAATCGATTGATTGATTGAATATTAACGTCGCAAAATATGGCGAAAAATATGGTCAGTGACGTGGACTGAGCTGGCAATATAAGAATAAAACGATTTACGAAAAATTGATGTCATTGTGGTAAAAGCCACGTTCCGGAATCGTTAATCGAACTAAAATATAAAAATAATTCTTAATATAAGAATTATAAAATTTTTCATTGTGGTAAAAGCGTGGAATCGTCGATATTTAACTAGTGATTAACATTAAGCGCATGTTTTTAGTTTTTTAAGCTATAATTTATTACTCTAAAGTGGAACTAGCAGAAGGAAGATTATATATGTTCATCATTTTACCTCTGCAAAAATTAACAAAAATTCCATTGCAGTTATTAGAAAAGAATCTACAGTGACTCCCAAAATTGAGAGTACACTTAATTCCGAATTCACCATCGGATCACTAGGTGTAGAAATTAATGCGCTATGTTAACGCACTTTTGTACATGCAAAATGCATACATTACTCTTCCAAATAACATTAAATGTAAGATATATAGAAATTTATTGAGAGAGAGAGAGAGAGAGAGAAACAAAATATGAAGGTTCGAAAGAAAAACTACACTATTTTAATGTCACAAAAATTGAGGGTACACTTCTTTAATCACTATGCAAAACTACCAGTAATTTTTAAATAGAAATTTGATAATAGATCTATGGTAAAGAAAGGCTTTCAAAGGCTATCTGACAACAAATTTGTGTTTGTAATTTGATGTCTTGATTAAAATGGAGAATCGGAAGGAAACGACGATCGAAGAGAGAAAACTTGTTATTAAACTGTCAAATGAAGGTAAATCCCTGCAGAATATTCCTAAAGTAGTTGGTCGAAGTGTTATAACTGCATCCAAAAATCCTGCAAAACTTTAAAAAGACTGGTATGCTGGCAAATAAAAGAGGGAAGAGGGAGAAAAAGAAAATTATGAACTCTATAACCAAGTGAAGATTGATCCTAAAATTAGTGCTCTAAAATTGCAGCCAGTACCTTTAATAACTTAGGTCGATATGTTTCTGCAGGAACGGTACGAAGAGTCCTAAGAAAGGCTGGCTATAATGGTAGAGTAACTCGAAAAAAAGCCCTTAATTTGTAAGAGGAATAGTCAAGCGATTGAAATTCGCTAAAGAACACATTTTGAAGCCTCAACAGTTTTGGAACGAAGTCCTTTTCAGCGATGAGAGTAAGTTCAACATCTTCGGCAGTGACGGTCGTCGTATGGTGTGGCGTAAGCCAAATACCTCACACCACCCAAAACACACAATTCTTACTGCGAAGCACGCAGGTGGGTCGGTGATGGTTTGGGGGTGTATGACTGCGTCGGGGGTGGGAAAGCTAGTATTCATTGATGGAATCATGCACAAGATGGCTTATCTTAATATACTGCAAAAAATAATTTGAAAGAAAGTGCTGATAAATTGGGACTGGGGTTGAATTTCCTATTCCAACAAGACAATGACCCCAAGCACACTGCGTTTGGATGTAAAAGAATGGCTGCTTTATCATTGTCCTAATCAACTTAATACACCTCCACAGTCTTAAGGTATCCGACTACCCTAAAACCATGATTTTTTTCAAAAATTGGCAAACTTTTTATGATTTTATTTTATAGACCATTTTATTAACTTAATAACAATACCAAGTACTTTATTTTCCCTCCACTAGAACAAAAACTACAAGCGTTTTAGTAAAAGCAAATGCCATAACTTTACACAAGATGTAAAACTTTGAAATGCGTTTACGCGAAACGTGTTTTTCGAAAACTCAAACGGGGACCGCGATTGCTCAAAAAGTTTTGAAAATAATTAGCTGAAATTTTTGCTTATGTTCTGCATAACAGTAGAAGTGTTTTGATCTTCAGATTTATCAATAACTGTTTTATTTCAAAATTTGCAGCTCTTTATGTGAATATAGTCAATGTTTTTTTTAAGCAATTTCGTTTAATGACTTAGATAAAGTGCTCTAGTTTTTGTAAAAATTAAAATATTTCTTATCGTAAAGATCACTTCAAACAGGAATAACAAAGTAACACATCAAAATTGAAAAATTGAGAATTTTTTCATAAAATCTTTGTAGAGAGCGGGCCCCATTTATGTAATTTTTCGTACATTTTTACTAGTTTTTCCCATTTTAATAATAATAATTTTATTTTCTTTTACCAATTTTAGGATTTTTTCCTTAAAATATACTACATAAATATAAAAATCACAAAAGATCTCCATATTTCCTTTTTTTTCAAAAAAAAGTTGTCGCAAGTAGTCGGATACCTTAAGTCTCCACAGACTTAAATGTTATCGAGAATCTTTGGTCCCATCTTGAGAGATCTGTGCAAAAACATCAAATTACAAGCAAGGAACAATTGAAATCGGTATTGCAAGAAGAATGGCTGAATATTGCTCCCGAGACCACTAGACATCTTATGGAATTGATGCCTCGGCGATTGAAGCTGTCATATCAGCTAAAGGTTATGCTACTAAATATTAACCTTTTTATTATTCATGATTTATGCGGGAAAATAAATGCATGTACTCAATTTTGTGGCTATTAATTTCTCTTAATTTTCTTTTATAAGTTATTATATGTATGTTTTAAACTATCAAATATTTTTTTATCATTCAAAATAATGAATTATGATCTAATAAACGCATCTATGCTTAAAGGTTTTAATTATTTCCCTCATTTAATATATTTTTTTCATTCGAAACATTGATTCCCGTTTTAAAAGTAGGTGTACCCTCAATTTTGGGCGTAACTGTACATGGTATTCGTAACAAATTCTGATTTTTACTATTTATTTTAATCCTTTTGATTGTACTTTCTGGCGAAATTCGATTATTACATCCTTCCATGTTTTTCATGACATCAGTAACAATGTCTCCTATCTGATGCAATTTTGTTTCTTATTGCCATGATTTCGATTTTAAAAATCGCGCAATTTTAAAATCGTTGCTACGGGGAGTAACAAAAAAAAGAATTTTATCAAAAATATTTGTATTAAAAGTAATATCTGCAGAGCCATAGAAATACTGTACCGTGCCCATTTTTTGCAATTTGCATTGAAATAAATTGAAATTTTTAATCCAAATGAAAATCAAATTGTGTCAATTAACTTTTTTCACAAATAAATTTGATTAGATTTGCTGCAATTCGACCTTTGCACCAATTGTTCGAACTAAATAGAGCTCACCATAGACTATCCCATTCACTGATAGATGCCCACATCCATAGCTCACCTTCCCCACTCAGAAACCATGCTACCCGCATTGTTCCGAAATGGACGAATTTATGAATAGCACGACTTTACTTTGATTTATTTCCTCTACCACAAACAGGTTTGCCTACCAGCCAGTATGGTGGGTATGACCCTCGGCTTGTAACTAAGTGGCCTCTGGTTCGAATATTGAGTAAGACATGGTTGTGTGTTTTCTCCAGGAAAAGAAATCGGACTTTAGCCTGTAATGGATTCCCGTTTCGAATAAAAAGCAGCGCACCTCTTTTTGTTATATGCTAGGATCATCATTTGCGATAAATGTCTATATTCTTCTGTTTTGTATTGTATGTTTTGTTCTTCCATTTGTATTTCATGCGTCGAAGGATAAGAACCACAGGACAACAACAATGAACATGTTTCATTATTGCTCATCGTACGCAGTGTACATCTTCTACCTCCCTTTATATCCATGTTCGGTGCCGTTGCTATAGCTGCAATATTTCTAACACAATTGCAGGTGTCCACTTTTTTTTGAGCAACCCTTATACATCAAATCTGGCGAGGTTCAAATACCTCGCATTGGTGGGATATAGGAGCTCTGGAGCATAGGTGCCAAATCTGGTGTCCTCACTTGAAAACAGGTCCATCACCCAAATCCTTCGTGTAGCTTCAAAATGAGACGATCGCAAACAATAAAGGTTGTCATTCAAATATGGTAAAAATTGGCACAATGATGACTCTATTGAAATCTAGAACAGGGGCTAATTACAAGATTCGGTATTTACGTTTTGTACTGTGAATCAATTTTGCTAAATCAAAAGACTGCTTCAATGGCTATTATTATCATCTTTGTGTACATGCTCGCGAACGGTTTTCCACTCTACTGGATGTATACCGATACATTTGACGGCATCTTTCGCTTTGTTTATATTAGTCGGTGGTACAATCAGCAAACACCGAATATTCTCTATTAAATTTTGTAATTAACATAACATTTTAACTGCATTGTATAACTGGATGTATTTCATGTAAAGAATCTAAAATTTCTTTAAAGTATTCTGGATTTTCCAGACATGAATGCAAGGTTCAGGTCATCCCTTGAAAAAATAGCTCAAGTAAATTTTTCTCTGGGAATTTTATGCAATTTTGAATTTAGAACTTTCCATACCAATTTTCTGGATGCAGGCGAACACATCGAGTGACAATACTACATATATCTAATGCTATCTACGTTTTGTTTACCGAATAAGGCGAGGTTACGGATAATAAGTGTAATTCGGATATTAACTATACAGAAATTAAGAGATGGTGTAGTTGTCAAAGAATTTTTGTTGGTCTTGGAACTTAATTATGGATAGAATGCGCTGGTACTTGCATGGAACTTTTGACTATTTCAAGGCAACACGAGCTTTTTTCAAGACAAGAATTTGAGCATTAAGCTTTGTTTTGATTTGGATTTCAAATACTATTTCGAAAATGATGTACACATACATACTATGGAAAAACCTGTCTAGAGATGATCGGGTATTTCCTTGGAAAAATAGTGAGATGACCAATTGTATGAGATTTTGGATGGACGTATTACGAACAGGCACTACACTTGACTGGTCATAAATCTCCCTTGACCCATGTACTGAATATTTGAATCGCAGATATTCCACCAGAAGATTTTTTTTTCGGAAATTACCTAAGGCTGCTTTATTACGAGTATTTCATGAAGTTAAAAACTCCAGAGGCGAGATTTCAATACTTGTCGCTTGTCATAGGTAAACGATCAGTCAAGCCCTTTTACTTGTATCTATGTTTGTTTCTAATGGAAGACTATGAATCGGGCAACATGTTTATTCTTTTAACGGGTTTTTAATGCTACATACTATTTGAATCTTTCCTGTGTTGGCCACTTCAAGGTATATTTCACGACGTATAATAATATCCAAAATAATGTGAATCATTTCGTGTATCTTGAATTACTTAAATTCATTTTATGTTAAAAAATTTTAATGGAATGTCCTGATTACACGAATACATATCTCTTGTTAAAAACCTTTGCCAAAAAGTATTAAAAGCGTTGTAGAACAGGACAGATTTTATTCATGTTTAAAGCATGTACTAAGTCACAATAATCAACATTCTATTTCAATTGATTTGATTCGGTAGTATAGTAACTCGTTTTTCCGCAGAATAAATCCCATATTGTGATTTATATAGATCCAGGAATCCTTTTACATTGGTTTTTATACATATGGGATCAAATCCTTTTTGAATATTGACTTTTATCACAAGACTAAATAAAAGTAATTTTTAAGTTGATTCGCTAGCATTTTTATTGTTAGAGTACTTTTTTTTCTTGTGCTTCGTTGGGGTTCCAAATTCGAAGCATTATTTTTGGTATATTCAAACCTGTTTTTTCCAGGAGATAAGGTCAGCATAAAATAAAACGCATAAAATATGTTGAAACTTCATAAGTAGCTGTAAACACATTTTTTGTAGCACATTGAAAATTTTTTTTGAGGTAAATGGGCCACACATAAAAAGTAACATAAAATAAAGGGCAGATGTTCCCAAACTTTTTTGTCTCATAGACCCTTTGCCATGTTTCAGTTTTGTGTAGACCCCTGCTTATACCTAATATTGAATTTTTGCAAATTTATCAAAAATGTCGTTTTAGCAGTTGGTTTTTTTTATTTACTTTAAAAAATTAAAATTTCTAATTGTAGTGTTGTGTTTCAAACTTACGAAACTCATGTTAATGTAATTAAAAATGTAATTAATACGTAAAATAAAAAAATAAAATAACTGAGCAACAAACAAATACTTTTAATGTGGAGTAATAAATCTGTTGCGTCTATGTAACAAATTTTCAACACATATGGCATCTCTCTCTCTCAATCTTGCCAGATTTAAACATAAATCTCCTCGATTTAGTAGCGTCCAGTTTTTTCCCTTCCTTTTTTCTACTGTGGTATTACCATAGTTAAAGTATTCTCAAACCTAGTTTCAAAATCTGAATAAAGGGCATTTAAATGTTCAAAATAGGTTAAAACGTCAACTTCCTGGCAGATTTTCGGTGACAAGTTTAGCAACTGGGAAAGTTCGTGATGTGCCCAATATTATACTCCCTTAGCTTAATTTTCAAAAGAAACGCTGGAATGATGGCTCTTTTTATGCTGTCACCTTGTAATTGCAAATAAACCTCAATAAATTTAGTAAATAAATGTGTTAAATAGGTAAAATCTGATTTCCACTTGATTAAATTTTCTTTTAAAACTAAAATCACGATCTGAATTACTGGAGAACCACTATCGCAGACTTCAATTTACACCTCATACACCCAAATTATTTTTTCGCAGACGTAGACCCTGGGAGTCGATATAGACCATTTTGGGAATCACGATATAGGGTTTTAAATGTGTGACTACACATTTAAAAAATTAATTTCATATAAACAAAGATTTTCAATTGGGTTTCTCATGTTTCATAATGAAATGCAAACTAGATAGCGCAACATTTCCGTTTTTCAACATTCTCATTTCAAAATGGATTCACCCCCAAGAACAAGCGCAGGTTCTATATATTAGCATAGTTAATCGAATGGAAATCTACAACACATCTACAGCTAATAGGGCACCACCATACTGGTTTCTCTGGATATAGATAAAAAGGAAGCCCAATAACGCGACCGCCCATATCTCTATACAGTAAGACCCCGCTTAACGCTGTTTCGCTTAGTGCTGTTTCGGTTTAGCGCTCTTTTATTTCAACTCGGGGAACCCTGAAATTTCTCGCAGCGCTACGGGGATTCAGCGAAATTGTAGGTTTCAAAATAAGTTCATAACATATCCGAAACAATTTAGTTGTGTTTCTTGTTTGGTGCGGTACTGTATGGACGCATTTTTGTCATTTGAAACATTTGTTGACATTATTGTAAATATAAATTTATGTAATATACTATAACGATTAATACAGTGACAAAAATATTATGCTCTTTAGTTTTTATCACGTGTGATAATGAAAAACAAGAAAAGAAAACAACCAGAAAAAGCATTTCACTGGAAACTAAAAAACAAGTGATTAGAAGATTAGATTCTGGTGAACGTCCATCTCAAATTAGTGCTGCGATGAATTTGGCAACTTCAACAAGATGCCTTCTTGACAAAAGGCAGAAAATTGGAAACACAGAATAGACTGAATGATCTGACTGACTTAGAATTTTATTTGTTTTTTTATATGTATATATTCGTTTATATTGTTTTTATTTTTGTAAGAAATAAATGTTTGGTTTTATTTTTTTTCATTAAAAAGAACATAATTATTAAATTTAGTATCTAACCAATTTTCTATCCATCTCCCCCAACCCCTATTATTTACATGTTAAGATAACCTCGTTTAACGCTGCTTCGCATTACGCTCTACTTTGATGGAACGTATCCCATCAAATGTTATTTAACTTGGGCTTCTTGTAGTAATACGCGAAAAATGCAAGATTATCAGGAATTAAAAATTCCCAAACGTATGAACAGAGAACGATAATTAGGAAGCCATTGTAAAGATACAATATGAATTGCTTTAGTACGTTACGTTTATTGACGTAAAGTAAATAGGAGTTCATGGAAAAAATGATTGTTTTACATAGCTTCATCCGTGTAAATGCAGTCACGTAGACGTTGCAACTCGTCACTCTGGTTCAACGCTTGCACATTTTTCAATGGCTTAAAATGCATTTTTTTCTCCCATACGGTAGACTGAGGTAACACAAGTTCACGACTAGCTCGAATCGTTGATTTCTTTGGACCGCGTCTGACATTCAGTTTGTGCCGGATCTATTCGCAATCCTTCCACTAATCCACTTGGGAAATCTTTGGGATATCAATTCACAGTATTCACAATCAGCCCTTTGGAAGAAGGAAATCAGGATATGCAAATTAAGTTTAATGTATATAGTCGAAGTTTTTTAGATGGAATAGAGAGGAGATATACCAGAGAAATCAGGTGTGATTGTTACTGACAGGTATCATTATTGTGAATGAATACTTATTAGGAGAAAGATTTAAAGTGACGATTGTGTGTGATCACTGAGATTAAATTGATATTAGATCAAATTGGATAATAGATTAGTTCCTATATAAAGTAAGGATTGAGTCTGATAGTCTCCCAAGCTTTAGTGTATTTCGTCATTGTTCCACTTTCGCAGTTAGCACCGAGACATTCTCTAAATGTTATTAAGTGAATTTGTGTCATTATATAGTGTTATCAATAAATATATTGATTGGATCATGGCAAATGTTTCTTTCGTACCTCCTACATATCTAGGTGCAAAAGAAAGAGGTGAAAACCTCTCACAAGTTTCCTGTAACAGTTTATACCATCTTCTTATACTCTTAGATTTTGGTGCATTTCTATGGTACTTTCTCCAAAATTCACGCTGAGCCGTGATTACCGACAGACTTTTTGCAAACGAGAGCACACAAAATACCTTCTCCCGCTTTGACGCTATCTCCACTTTTGTTCACAATTTCAAAAACATCGTGATTACAATATTGTTGCCACCTATTGGACAAAAACAGTCATACAAACTCAAAATTTTCTACTGCACCTTCACAATGACATATTAATTATCCTTTTATGTTTATTAATCTGGGAATTGTTAAATTTTTTAATCGGGTGAGTCATTCCTGAGTATTTACCAATCTTCAAAAAGTGGCACTGATTAAATAAAAAGTCAAATTTTACAGTGGAATAGAATGGGGCTATTGACTGGTTGTGTTGCGCTCATTGAAATCATGCAATAGAGCATTGTACAAAAACTTTCCTTATGGAACAAGATAAGTTACAGTTAAAAAAAACTAAAAAAAGCACGCTTTAATAGTTAATCGAACTAAAAAATTAAAAATAACTTTTATTATAAGAATAAAATCATTAACGAGAAAATTAATGTCGTTGTGGTAAAAGCGTGTATGTGTGAATGGGGTGCTTCATACTACATTTTTACACTAACTGAATTTCTGAATGAAACTAGTAAAAAATTATAGTAATTGATATCAAGCAGCCCCCGCTTTTACCACAATGACATTAGTTTTCTCGTTAATCATTATAATCTTATATTAAGAATTATTGTTTACTTTTTAGTTGGATTAACTATAAAAACGTGCTTTTTAGTTTTTTTTAAACTACAATTTATCTTTTTTAGTTTAATCTACGATAAAAGCGTGTGTTTTTTAGTTTCTTAAATTATCGTTTATTCACTGATGAATTAATCTTTTTTGTGTGTTGTATTTGTATTAACCACATGATTGTTTTCGCTTTAGGGTTGTAAGTCACAAAATCTGGAATAAAATGCCTAATCTGGAATTATTTTCTAAATTTGGAAATGGGAAATCGTTAATCCTTATGATACTGATTAGGACTATAGAACAAAATAAGGAAATTATTGTATTATCGGTCCTTGACAAGTGTGCAAAATTTCGAATTAATCAGACCTTTTAAAGTGGGTAAAAATCGAGTTCAAAGATTCCGTTACATACAGGTGAAGCTAATAAGAGTGTTAAAAATAAATGTCGTAAGTGAATATATTTGTTTTTTAATTAATATTTGAACGTGTAGTCATACTTTTAGAACATCCAGTACATAAATCAAAACCTCTCAATATAATACTAGAAACTGATTTACCAAACGAGGTAAAATTTAATTTATTCATATAGGAGCATTTAAGAATGTGTTATTTCCTTGCACATGAAATACTAAATACGTGTATGCCTCATACTCGTTTATTATTGGTTCTTTCATTGAGGCGGTGTAGTTTGATCAGTTTTTAGTAACGATAACGGTAAAACATTTAGGGGTGGAACCTTAGAGAAAGCTCTATTATCCACTCCTCATAATAAGTTGAGCAGAGAATAATTTGTGGAAGTTACATAAAAATAGAAAGTAGTCCACACTGAGTGAGCGCATAAAGCTGGTGGTGGGACAGTGGGAAACCACTCTCCCAGTTGATTTAGTTTCTGTTTCGCTTTCGTAGGAAAGCGATGAGAAAATGACATCACATTTCTATGACAACAAAGTCCATCTTTCAACCGGCTACCGCATCTTGACGAAACGAGGAGAGAAAAGATGAATTTCTTTAATAACAAGGATTAACAGAATATAATTTTTAAGTCCGTTACTCGTTACCTCTTAAATAACTGCATGCGGTTATTGAAAGGAACTTTTAAATAACCACTTGGAAGAAAGTAAGAAAGGGCAGAGGAGTTTGAAATAAGATTATGAGGGGTGAAGTTGCCACAATAAACGCGTGCAAAAGCTTGCATGGTGGGGGAGGAATAATTAGAGTGAGTGAAGTCTTACAAAAGAAAACAACTAGTGTGACTATAAAACATTAAAAAAATCAGTTTTTTTTAACGAAAGCTTATTAGTTATCTTGTATACATCGCGGTAACGAGGCACACAAAATCGAAGCTCATTCTGGAAATTTAAAAACTTTTTGAAATTTTTATACTTTAATTAACAACAAATTGGAAAACCAATTTCTATAACGCTGAAGTCCAACATGTTTAAGTAAAATATATATTTATTTCTAACGTAAAAATGTTCAATTAGTCCGGGGGAAAATTAGATCCCAAAATAAGTTGTATAGGTTGTTCTTACAATGAAATAAACGAAAACAGCATAGATAGTAAAACATTGGTTGCTAAAAAAATTTATGAGCCTTGAATGGACACGAAATTTAATGTGGAAAGTTAAAATATTTTTTAACTTCTGCGTGGAGTAAGAGGTAACACACACACAACACACAGGGAAGGAGGAATACTTAGGAATTACATAGGAATATTATATTTTATTCCATTACTTATATGTAAAAAAAATCTGATTTTTTCAAATATTTAAACAAATTTTTTTAGTAAAAAATGGATTTATTTTCAAAGAAAGATATTCTCTACTTCAGTTCAAATAGAAAATATTTTTAAAAATGGAACTTTTTAAAAAAATCTCGATTTTATATTCGTTTTTTTTAACAGACAGGAAAGAATGTAATTTATCTAAAACTTGGTGCAATTTTAACAACTGGAACTTGGGGTGTTTCTTTTTTTTTCTTTCACTCACTCCTTTAGACCACAACACAATAATTGAATGACGAAATTCTTCCTCCATAATAGCTAAAAGTTAAACCCTTTTAGTTGTCTGTCTTGTATTGAAAACTGTGTCTACTAGTCCTTACGCCTGTTTGCCACGTTAGGATTTTTCTAATGAGGTGGAAATACGGGCTCTAAAATATACAGAGCTAGCATAAATGATTCTTTCTTTCTAAAAAGGCTACATTTTCAAAAGTGTTACAAGTACACATATGTGTGAGATATATGAAATGAAGCCGCCCCACCCAGTATGGTGGCTATGACACTAGGCTTATAATCAAGTGGACTCGAGTTCGAATCCCGAATAAGATATGGATGCATCTTCGTGAAAAGAAGTCGGACTTTCGCCTGAAATAGATTCCCGTCTCGAATGGAAAGCAGCGCACCCCTTCTGTTCTATGTTGGTATCACCGTTTGTAATAAAAGTCCATATTCTTTTGTGTTTGTACCGTATGTTTCTATTCACCTGTCTTTCGTATGTATCCCAGTATGAGACACATGACAACAGCATTTGAAAAAAGCCACAAACCCACTAAGTTTGGGTAGCAAGTTCTGTTAGGACTCTAGGACGCGGAAAAATACATGGCAGTTGTGATAATTGAAAAAGATTCAGTTCGTTTTTTCTTCACTGAGCAAACTGTGACTGGTAAATGTAACCTGGATATGTTGCCATTGGGGTTGTGTTGCCGTGACACAGTGCACATCAGCGACTTCGTCTTTCGACAAGACTGGGCAAACCCTCATTGGCCCACCCCAGTTTGTGTCCGGGAACTAGTTTGATATCATGGGGCACGCGCCAAGTTGTTTATGTTCGCCAAGATGGGAGGTAACATTACAATATGGTTAACTTGATATTTTTGCAGTTTTTGGAGTGTTGTAAGTTTTCAGTACTTTTTAATTGATATTCAGTAAAAATTTTAATATATATTATGTAACTGTTTTATTAATAATATAATATAAAAATACAATTATTATTATATGTAATCATAATATTCGTTATTTATAATTGCTTTTTTATTATATTTATTTTTAAATATTATTACATGTTATTTATTTATAATTATTATGTTCTTTATTTATAATTATTATTTTGTCATTCATTTATAATTATTAATATGTTATTTATTTATAATTTTACGTTATGAGTATTCTTACGTGTAATTTTTATAATATTACAATATACGATGATTATTCTTTTTTATAACTACCATTAAATTATATTATACCTGTATGATTATTTTATATATAATAATTATTATTAAATTATACTATGAATATTATATGTAATTACTATTAAATTATATTACTATGCATTGTATAATATTATTAGTACATATTACTTTTTATTAGCCTAGTGGTTAGAGCATCGGACTCCACACACACACACAGACCGGAAGGCCTGGGTTCGATGCCCGATGCCACCAAACACCCTCCGAGTACACACGGAGAACGTGCTCGTTAAATTAGTGGGTCCGTAGTCTTGTGGGCTTAATCACGAGCGCAAGGACTGGAGAATATTTCCTTCCCCTTCAGTTTACATGCAGAAATTGTGGAGGTGGAGATAGAGGTCGTGTCGCCATCTATCGTCCCTTCGAGGAATTTCGCCGAGCTAAAATCGCACTGTCACCTGTATGGTGCTCAAGGCCAACGACAGGCGTACCTCTTGCCCATGCCACGATGAATTTCGTGGGCCTCGATCTGACTACGTCAGACAGGTGGCATCAGAAAACAACAACTTTTTATTATATTATACTGTTATTCATTATTTATTGATCGATCTTGGTTATTCTCAATCCCTTTCTATATTCTTCTTTTGAAATATATTTCATTGTATTTCCAAACAACGGGTTCAATTCATGATGGTCTCATGATAAAGACAAACACGTGTTCTCCATTGAATCCAAAACAGACATCAAACTAATTGTACTTGTTATATTTCTAAAACTTTGATACAATTTCAAATATTACAACTCGATAAAAATGTTTAAATGTTATAAAAAAATTTCTTCAAATAGATTTTAAAATTTAAAAAAAAATTTATTTTATTTATATATTTTTTAATAAAATGCATTTTGTGTATACATATGTACTTTTTAGGAGAAAGTTTATGTTAAGGGCAAAGGTTGGCAATAACGAAGCGTGTGAACTGATTAGCTGGAAACACAAGATAGCTTTCATCGTATGACTATGACGTCATATGAGTTTTTGAAGTTATTTGCTATAATCACGTGGTTATCATTATCATATGACTATGGTGTCGTATGAATTGAGCCCATTCTTTAAAATTATCTTCCTTACGATTTGACACCACTAGACCGCCATCTTGGATTCCATTTCAGCGACAACAAGCGCTACTTGGCGTGATTCCTTTTTCGCGCCAAGCAGCGCTTGGCGCCCTGCCCCGGCGTATTAAACTAGTATCAACTTCCGCATCATTGGATTGGACATGTTGGTGAGAATGCTATAGCTTTGTTCCCTGGCCTCCCAGATCCACTGATTTAATGCCCTGTTGGAGTACATTAAGAACCTTGTATACGTATCCCCACTGCTAAAATTCTTAATCGAGTTCAAAGAATTCACCAGTGCTGTAGTGCAGACAATTGACAGAGCTGAGCTACAAAATGTATGGCAAGAATGAACTCGATTATCGACCAAACATGCATCGCATCACCAAAAGGGGCCCATAATGAAGATTTGTAGACGCTGCATACATAAACTTAGTGAGTTTTTGGTTTCTTTCATTTATCTCTCATGGGTGCATGTGCAATACATTTGAACCTTTTGTAGCCTACATTTTGTAGCCTTTTTAAATGACCCCCTTTAGTTTAAGACAACTCAAAATTCCAATAATATTCACGAAACGTTTCCCCATTTTGAACTTTGACTAATACAACATTGTTAAGAGGAGTTGGAAACCCTTTTCTCTCTCTTTCTCTATACTGACAATGTTAATTTGGATGTTTTCGGTGTACCTTTTCTCAAACTCTGTTATATGTAAATGCTTCAAATTTTTCTTACGATTAAAGTACACTTTTCTCATTATACTGAAATGAGCTTTTAGCTATAATTTTAAATTTTTTACTAATTTATAAAATATTTTATCAAACATAGTGGAATTTGACCCATATTTCACATAACAAATAATAAAAAATGAATTTCAGCTTTTTACAATAAGCTCATTTCAGTATATATTACCTATCATTATAAAGATAAAAATTTACATTCCTGTGAACAGTAGTTTCTTAGAAAAAAAGTAGATTGAACATCAAAATTTACATTTTGAGATAAGGCTGTTTTCGAGATAAGGCTCTAACTAAACGCGAAGCACATTTTTCAGAGAGAAAAATGACCCAATTTCCATGAAAATTTGCAATGTTATAACTTGTACCTCTGTTAACAATATAGTGTTTTTAAAAATTTCAAAATATTCCGTGAATATACTTTTTTTTTGTTTTAATACGTAAAGGAAAGCCCATTTAACATTACGGTATAAGATAAAAAATGCGAAACACATTTTATACTAGAAAAAAGGAATCAATTCGGTTAAAAATGGGAAGTATGATAAAAAATGCTGCTCTATAAAGGATAGTGAAGCCAAAATATCATATTAATTTTTCATATCTTTTATATCTGAAAAAATGTTCCAAATTCGGGGCCTATTCCTTAACATTAACCGAAAACAGCCATAAATTGATTTTAATGTATATGGTAAGGCTTCTAATCGGCTAGGAAATAAAAAAAAATAAAATAC
The DNA here is from genome assembly GCA_019973935.1 of Trichonephila clavipes. Classification (NCBI taxonomy): domain Eukaryota; kingdom Metazoa; phylum Arthropoda; class Arachnida; order Araneae; family Nephilidae; genus Trichonephila; species Trichonephila clavipes. The sequence continues at coordinate 249,151 of BMAU01017888.1, forward strand.
TCAATTAACAATAAAAGATGCATGTGTTTGGGTTTATATCACACGTTGAACTTTTAAACAAAAACCAAGTACTTTATTTACATTTTTCGCCATTCAAATGGGCGTGGCCCATTTTCAACGATTATTTAAAAATAGGTTTCAAGGGCTTCTAATCACCTAATCTAAAGCAATGCATTTTTAGAAAGGTTAAAATCTATACAATTTGAAAATGTAAAAATCTCAAATTGTCAAAAATAATAAGATTTTAGCTTTCCAACACGCCTTAATCACTTTTTTGTTAAAAGATTTACACAGTTTGTTTTCCCAGGTGCCAGTAAAAATTTGCCAAATATATTGTTACCAGTCTCTGATGAAGTAAAAAGCCGTAGTAGCCTAGTGGTCAAGGTAACGGACTCGTAACAGCCATGTAATGAGTTCGAGCTTAGTTCCGCTGAGGACCCGCAGTGCAGGGAGCGATGCACGTTAAATCTGTCGAGAGCTCAAATGTCCTCCCATTGGTATGGTGCGAAAGTTAGGAGTGAGGAATAACAGCTGAAGTGTCATCCTCGTCACTTGATCATGGTTCGAAATAATGAGGTTCATCGCCAAAAGCTCTCGAGTAGCTGAATAGTGCGCCGTTAATATTCACTCACTCACTCGGTTTTCAAAAAAAAACTCGCCTCCTCTTCATGGGTGCAGTAGCGGAATGGTCAAGGTGAAGAGTTCATGTTCAGCGTTCTCGAATCCTTGGCTGACCGCGTTATCCGAGTGGTCACGGTGGCGAAATCGTGGCTGGAGTTGTCATGTCTCAGGACCACTATGCAAAATACTTTCCCGTGTTAAAACTGTTGAGGCAAAAAGTCCTATTAGCATAAGTGTACGAGTTTAAAGAAAGGAGTTCCAACTCAGATGTCCTCCTCGTCACTTAACCATAAATCTAAATTATGAGGTACGTCACTAGTAGTTCTCATATTGATTCAAAGTGTAACGTAAGTATGACTCGAGTTTTCTGTTCGAGTCCTATTGTCATTGAAAATCTGCTGCGTAGAGGAATTGGTGCAGGTTAATACTTTTGAGGCTCCAAGCCCTCACGGGGCACAGCAGCCTACAGGGCATGCTGAAGAGCTCATGGTTGGCGTGGCATGTGTGTGGATTTGAGCTTTAGTACCGCTAAAATATTGCTGTATAGAGTGTTGACGCACGTTAAATATGTTATGGTTCAAAATCCTCCTGTTGGCGTTTTCTGGTAATTTGGTAGTAGTCCTGCTCAGATATCACCCTCGTCCCATGACCATGGCTCTAAATTACGAGGTCTGTCGTCATTTATCCCATTATTTCTTTCTAGTGTGTCCTTAAGTACCCTCACTCACTCAGAAGAAAAGGAATTTGAACCTACCAACTAAAAGAAGTATGAATTTTCCTTATAGAGCAGGAGAAATTAATCCTAAACCTAATTTGCATCTGAGTCTTTTATGGTGTTTTTTCGTAAGAAAATCTAACGATTGGGCCATTTTTTTAATTCACATATAACGTTTTTAATTTCTATTGAATATTATTAAATTATTTGTTTTATATGCAAAAAACTTGTTTTTTTTAAAAAAAGTTTAACTAGAATAGTTTGAAACAAGTACAACCAACTTGTAAGTAATTTCAAATAAAGTGAAATGAGTTACCTAAAATACATTTTATTTGTGATTCTAATTAATAAATCACATATTCCTAGGCTACATGATCGAGTGGCTGTGAGTAGAAGATCTTTAATTAACAAAAAGAAGACAAGATAGCAGGATTGAAACCAATTAAGAAACATCAATTCCTGCACAACATTTTATGCTATCTTCGCAGCCTTTTTCTATTAGAATTTTAACAAAGTTAAGAAAATTATGTAAGTTGCTTCTTCCTTTTTTTTTTCTCGAAGTGTCTATTTAATAATGAGAGCATTAGAGTAGTTTACAAATGCTTTTCTTGGGGAAAAAAATGGGAAAATATTGCAATAAAAAAAATAAGTAGAATTTAAAATTATATATTAGAGTCGTTAATAAATTTCCCCAATTGTTACTAATGATTTTAAGTATTTATTTGATGGCGGCTACCTACGCGACAAATAGGGTTAAAATTTTGCCAAGCAGGGCGATAACATGACAATATGGTTACCTTGAATTTTATCGTTTGGTTCTACGTTTGGTATAGTACTGCCGTTCTCAAACTATGGCCTGGGGACCCCAGGGATCCACAATATCAAGCTGATGCATAAAAGAGGGCGATGACAATCAAAAGTTTAAGAACTGCTGCTTTAATGTATAGGATCGTTATTTTTCGATATTTTATTATAACCGTATTGACTTCAAGCCATTAATTCGATTTTTGTTGAGAAAATGAACCATTTTTATATTGGATGTTGTTGGTGCAGTGTTTGTGTTGTACTTTGAGGGGTGTTTTTTTTCCTCGTTATAAAATGGAAATATTTTAGAAATTTTTAGTGAATATCAGGGTCATACACTAAAAAAAAACGGTACTAGTTTGATATCATGGGAGCGTGACGCCAAGCTGCGCTTGTCGCTGGAATGGAATCAAAGATGGCGCCCTAGCGGTATCGAATCGCCAGGAAGATAATTTTAAGGAATTGTTTTGAAATATATTTCAAAAGAAGAATGTAGGGAGAGATGGGAAAATAACAACCAATAAATAATGAATAACAATGTATTATAATGAAAAGTTGCATATACTAATAAAATTATGCAGTATATAATCTTGTAACATAATTTAATAGTAATTATATATAATATTCACATAGTATGGTTTAATAATTATTATTACATATAATAATTATATTACATAATTTTATAGTAATTATAAAAAAGAATAAAGCAATCGTATTGTAACAGGAAATTTCTCATGTAACTTAATAATTATAAATAACAATAGTTATAAAAAAAAACAAAGTAATTATAAGGAACATAATTATAAATAAACATAATATATAATGTGTAATTATAGTAAACAATTATAAATAACTAATATTTTATGATTATTACATATATAATAATTGTATTTTATATTATATTAATAAAATAATTACTTAAGGTATCCGACTACCCTAAAATCATGATTTTTTTCAAAAATTGAGAAATTTTTTTGATTTTATTTTATAGGCCATCATATAAGCTTAATAAAAATAAAAAGTTTTTTATTTTCCAATCACTAGAACAAAAATTACAAGTGTTTTAGTAAAAGCAGATGCCATAACTTTACACAAGATGACAAACTTTAAAATGCGTTTTACTCGAAATGTGTTTTTTGCGAAAAGTTCAAACGGGGACAGCGATTGCTCAAAAAGTTTTGAAAATAATTTGCTGAAATTTTTTTGTGTATGTTATGTATAACAGTAGAAGTGTTTTGATCTTCAGATTTATCAATCGCTGCTTTATTTTAAAATTTACAGTCCTTTATGTGGATATAATCACTTTCTTTTTAAGCAATTTCGTATAATCACTAAGATAAAGTGCTCTAGGTTTTGTAAAAATTGAAATATCTCTTATCCTGAAGGTCATTTCAAACACGAATAATAAAGTAACACATCAAAATTGAAAAATTAAGAATTTTCTCATAAAAATTTTGTACAGAGCGCGCCCCGTTTATGTAATTTTTTGTACATTTTTACCAGTTTTTTCCCATTTTAATAATAAATTTTTTTTCTGCTTTCAATTTTAAGATTTTTTCCTTAAAATATACTAAATCTCAAAATCACAAAAAAATCCTCATATTTCCATTTTTTCAAAAAAAAGTTGTCGCAAGTAGTCGGATACCTTAATATACACTGGCATCAAAAAGTTAAGGTACAACCGGGATTTTGTGTCTAATTTGCAAATGAATGAATGTAGAAACAAAAAATTTGGAGGATATGTGCATTAAATAGTTTTTTATTGAATGCGTCATAGAAATTTGTATAAGTGTATTGCAAAAACGATTTATAACAAAAAAAGCAATCTCTGCGGAAAAGTCCATTCTTGGAGAAAACAGCACATCACAGTGTTATGTGGTAAAATGGCATAAAAACAATACAAAAATGGGTTCTAATAAGGAATGTGTCCACCCCTAACTTGAATGCATTGGCGGCATCGATTTCCCATGCTGTTTATTAAGTTGTCGGACACCGGAATAGGAAGCGAAGACCAGACACAGAGTAAGCCTTGTTTCAGCTCATGTAACGACCTTGGAGGAGGATTTAAAGCAGCAACCTCTGCCAAGATAGTCCCAAAGATGTTCTATCGGATTCAGGTCTGGAGATCGAGCTGGTCATTCCATTCGTTCCAAACCGTGATCCTCCAGATACTCCTCAACAATCCGAGCTCGGTGAGGTCGTGCATTATCATCCATCAGAATGAAGTCGTTACCAATAGCAGCAGCATATGGGCAGACATATGGATCAAGGATCTCATCCCGATATCTAAGACCAGTTACGGTTCCTCCATGGAACACATGCAGGTCAGTGTGGCCACCGAGCGAGATCCCTGCCCAAACCAGGATTCCACCACCTCTATAACTGTGTCTTTCAACAGTGTTGATTGATGGTATCTAGTGCGCTGTTCCCTCCAGATCAGTAGACGCCCTGAATCACTCTCCATTGTAAATCTGGACTCGTCTGTGAACAGCACAGAAGCCCATTGTTGCTGCGTCCAAGAAACATGTTCTCTTGCCCAGCATAAGCGGTTCCTTCGCTGTCGTCCGTTGAGGGGAACGCACACAACTGGTCTTCTTGCATACAGACCTGCATTGTGAAGACGATTTCGCACCGTAGTAGCGGAGATTCTTCTTCCTGATGCTTGAAAGTGGTCTGCAACGAGCTGCGGCACAGTAGTGGTTCTTCTCCTTCGTGCCGAAAGAGCTAGAAAACGGTCTTCTGCAGGTGTTGTAGCTCGTGGTCGGCCTGAAACAGGTCTTCTGGACACAGAATCTTCGGATTGGTATTGATCCCAAAGTCGCTGAACAACACTACGAGACACATTGAGACGTCTAGCAGCATCAGCCTGCGACAATCCCATTTCCATCCATCCAACTGCACGCCACCTTAACGAATTGGGTAAACGACGTCTCTGAGACATTTTCTAAACTCTATTGTCACCGAAACTGCCAACAACTGTTGAAAATCAACACAACTTACACACAAAAGTACGAAAGCTTGATATTTGCATATTTTTCTCTCACTCATAAATATACGTTCTTTTCTATAAAATAAAAGCGGTAGCAATCGTTTTTGCATTAATGTTTTTAAAGTTCGTTATTATCATTCATGTAAACTATGCATTTTATTGTTACTGCCATTTTTTTATGGTGAGCTTCGAAAAACATGTTGTACCTTAACTTTTTGAGGCCAGTGTATATTAACATCAATGACTATCAATTAAAGAGTACTGGAATCGTGCAATAATCCAAAAACTGCAAAAATATTAAGGTAACCTATATAGTAAGGTTATCGTCCATCTTGGCGAACATAAACAATTTGGCTCGTGCTCCGCGATAATCAAAATAGTTCCAAAAAAAACAGCTCAAAAATGTTTCGCTTCGCATTTAATTATTATGGCAATAGGATTGCTAAATTATCGATTTCGGTAAACTATATTTTCTGTTTTGAACTTCTTTTAATCATATTTAAGATTTCGCTGATTTCAGTTGTGATAAAATTGGTTAGACGCAGAAATTTTCTCTCAATGAAACTGGACGGCCATATTTTATTTGTGGAATTGACGGAACAAATTAGCCTTGCCATAATAAATCTACCAGGAGGGGTGCGAGTTTGATACCCGGGAGGGGGCAATAGTGACAAGTAGTTTATGTTCGCCATCATGGGCGATAAAATTGCAATATGGTTACCTTGAAGTTTCTTTCATTTGGTGATGTGTTTGCCATGGAGATGACGTTTTTTATAGTTCATTCTAATTTTTTTTTGGTGCGAGATAACCCAGATAATTTCAGACGATTTTATTTCTAAATACTTCATTTTTATTGGTTTCTGTTTATTGCGTGGTAAAACTTTGCATTTCAGACGATTTTAATTCAAATTCAAATTCTTTACAAATGCAATAACTTTCAATCCGTTCCTGCATAACCTGCTGCTGTTCTCTATTTTTTTGTGCTTCTCCGGAAAATAGATATTTAAAGTTATCGGTGAGTACCAGGATTTTTTTAAATATAAGGGCTCTTTCAATTTCTTCGGTCCAAAAGGTGTTCCGAAACCACACTTTTGGTCAACTTTATTTTTAAAAAAAATATTAATTTTCTTTTCTCGTTCCTTTGAAGATTTCAATGATTTCAAATGCGGTCCAATGCGAAAAATGTGGCCGTGACAGAAATGTTGCTCTGGATACATCCAGAAATTTGGCGGTCGAATCTTTCGCTGCGAAAATTCGCGCTGCCGCAATAAGAAATCCATAAGATTCATTTTTTTTCTGGCAGCAAATTGCAGATTTCAAACATTCTACTTTTGATTTATGAATTTTTCAGACGTTCCTCGTTCGCTCAATTTCAAAAGGAGCTTGGGATTTATTCACAGGCTGCTGTCGATTGGCGCAGGTATGCGTCCGATGTGTTAATCGAACATATTAACACAGAAAAGCTTGGGGCGGAGGGTAAAACGGTTTAAATTGACGAGACTAAAATTGGGAAAAAATATAAGGGTAATTTCATGCAGGGACAGTGGGTTTTTCGTGGCGTAGAAAGTGAGACGGGACGCTGTTTCCTGGTTGAAGTTCACAACAGGACAGCAGAAACACTTCTCGGCCTTATTGAATCATGGATCGAACCAGGAACAACTGTTGTATCTGACTGCTTGAAATCTTACGAAAGATTGAGCGAAAGAGGCTATCATCACCTTACAGTTAACCATTCAGTAGAATTCGTTGATTCTGAAACCGGTGCTCATACTTATACTATCGAAGTTACCTGGCGTTACTTCAAAGCTTCCTTGCCTGAATACAATCGGAGAGGAAGATTTGAAGGATATATCGCCTGGTGCATGTTCAGGAAAATTTGTTTTGCTCTCAAAGAGGACCCATTCATTAAATTTCTTGACCTTGTTCGAAATATTAATTGAGCTGAATGGAGAATAGTTTCGGGAGGGGGAGTCGAGGAATCAAATTCATAACCCTTTGGTAACATTTTCAACCGCCAGCATTGCACCTTTTTATTTTTTAATTTTTAACTTTCTCTTCCATATTACATCTAGTTCCAAAAATGCATTTGTTATATTTTACTTTAATAAACGACCTTTAGGAGTTTCGGTAGTCCTCGTATTCCTTTTTTGTGCAAAACCCCCGGTACTCATCATATACCATACTTTTGGCCACATCCATAAAAGGTAAGCACACTATTTCGCTACCAATTTTTACGATTTTTATCAACATTATTCTTTGATAAAATCAAAAATCATCGGAAATCATGCATTTCAAATTATTTTCCCGTTCCTATCCATAAACGGACGCCGCCATGTTGGATTCCATTCCAGCAACAGCAAACGCTGTTGGGCGCGATTACCCCAAATAACAAACTAGTTCCCCAAGAGGAATTTATTGGTTTTCTTCGTTCTAGAATTAATGATTTTATAAATGTAACATTGCACAATAACTTGCCCACCCTTTTTTTACAAACAGTAAATTTATTTTTAAAAACGGTTATTGAATTGCTTGATTTTTTTATACTTTCGGCATTTTATAGAAAATCCAGTTTCTATTTTGTATTCGGGCAATCAAACGTTTCACCACCTTTTTACTTAAAAAAAATATTGGATTCAAAAAGTGAAATAAGAAATATACTTTAAATGATTGCAATTGCCTCAAATTGTGGTGGGTTTTTTATCCTTTCTAATCTAGTTTTTATTGTTAGGGGACCATCTTGGATTAAAAAGTGTGTGCTGATGACCACACTTGAGAAGTGAGAAACTCTGATTTATTCTGGGCAAGAGAATCAAATATTTCGAATGTACTAAGTTTTCTTTTGCATTTTCGCATGCGGGTGTAAAGTAGTTTCGTGAACATATTCATCAGTGGGATTTTTTATTTGCTTACAAATGTGTTTATAAATGATTAAAGTAATATAATTATTTAAAAATACTTATGAATATAATCTATATAGGTAATTTACATGTTTACATGATTCTTGCGTTCCATTAAAACAATGCCAACGTTGAAGTTAACTCGTCAAGTTGGCAACCCTCATTTTTCATTTTTTGCATGCGCTGAATTGGCAACCATGTGCTTCTCTATCAAGCCCCCCATTACCACTGCGATAATATCAAAGTACAGTTTATATTACTTGTATAACGCCGTGTACTATGCAAAGCGAAGAGAACACCCCCGACAGCCGTTTACCTTTCGTAAAATTCTGAAAAGGTTCGTACTCTTCACAAATTTAATTTCCCGTCATCTTGGCTGTTATCACTAATAAAAACTAAAATTGGCAACTTTTTCTCCAATTTTCGTGAAAATTGGGGAATTTAATTCTTTTGCCATATTTTTGTATTTAAAAGCTCTTCCTACTTTAAAAAAAATCGCATTTTTCGCTTCTTATCTTTGATCTACATAATCCTTTTCTACCCCAATTATTTTTGCTTGTTCTCCTCTTCCCTCGTTCACTCGCCCAGTACCACTAAAGACCCGCCTTGTAGGGCAGCGATGCACGTAAAATCTGTCGAGAGCTGAAACTTCCTCCCGGTGGTGTGGTGTGGTAGTTAGGAGAGGGGGTGCCAGCTCGGGTATCGTCCACGTCACTTGACCATGGTTCAAAATTACGTGGTTCGTCACCAAAAGTCCTCGTGTAGCTGAACAGTGCGACGTTAATATTCAATCAATCCCTTGTTCACTCGCTGGAGTTGAGTTGAAGTGGGCTGCATGAAAGTAAAATTTAAGTAAAGAAAATAAAGCTTCATTTGGATGGGAATGAATGAGTAAATAACGCCGCACTGTTCAGCTACACGAGGGTGGGCCACGTAATTTTGAACCATGGTCAAGTGACGAGGACGACACCCGAGCTGTCACCCCTCTCCTAACTATCACACCAATGGGACGATGTTTGAGCTCTCGACAGATTTAACGTGCATCACTCCCTTAACGGCGGATCTTTAGTGGTACTGGGCTCGAACTCATGGCATGCCTGCCAAATTTGGAAGTGTGCATGAAATCTTTACTTAAAAACATGTGCCTAAAATGTTTAATTCAAAATTAAGCGACACGAGCACGATTGTTGACTAGAGTTGAGAAAACCCGATTGAGCATAACGCAGTTGAACCTGACGCCTAATTTAGATTCACTGTTCAGCAAAAACGGGCCTAAAGTTATCCCTTCAGATTTTTGTACAGGGTCTATTTGGTGCAGATTAAGATCACGCCAAATACTCCTTTGGCTGGTAGCTTACCGATAACAAATTCAAATATCTGGTAATCTGGATAATTTTAAGGGCATTGGCTTTCCTTTTCTGTAACATAATCAACAACGTCTATGAATGGTCGAGATGGACTCTGCACTTTGCAAGATCATTCTGAAATCAATGAAGATTCCATTTTGATCCGATATCAAATTAGTACCTACACTAAGATTACACTTTTCGCAGGTATAATATCCCATTTTTTATGCATGCTTGGAGTTAATATCTTCGTTTGGTGTGCGCATTTCAAATCTAAGTACTTCGAGAAGTTTTTTCTCGCTGTTTCCTTAAGTTAAATTAGTTTACGAACTATTGCATGTAATTTGCCCTAAAAAAATAACAAGAACCAAAATTTCAAATAGATTAAGATTTACATTAATCTTTATGATCACACAAATTTGTTCTCATTCTGGATCCGCTAGCGCTATTTGGAAACAATGTTTTATCTGTTAACGAATTTAAAACCTTAATTTCTTTGAAGCAGCGTTTCTCAAACTGTGGGGGCGTGATAACTCTATCAGGGGGACGCGAGCATATAGGAAATTTACGAAAACAAAAGATTATTTAAAAAATTTGCTGAAAGTAAACAAAAAAACTAGTCTGACATAATAAAAAATAAAATACACATGTACACTGATATAATACGCTTATAAATGTATCAGTACTGCTCGATATATTTTAAAATTAATTTAAGGTATCCGACTATCCTAAAATCATGATTTTTTTAAAAAAGGGAAAATTTTTATGATTTTATTTTATAGGCCATCTTATGAGCTTCATAAAAAAAAAAATACCAAGGTTTTTATTTTCATTGACTAGAACAAAAACCACAGGTGTTTCAGTAAAAGCAGATGCCATATCTTGACATAAGATGTCAAACTTTAAAATGCGTTTTACTCGAAATGTGTTTTTTTCGAAAAACTCAAAGGGGACAGCGATTGCTCAAAAAGTTTTTTAAATAATTTGCTGAAATTTTGTGCGTATGTTCTGTATAACAGCAGAAGTGTTTTAACCTTCAGATTTATCAATCACTGTTTTATTCCAAAATTGACAGTTCTTTATGTGAATACAAATACTGTTTTTTTTTTTTAAGCAATTTCATATAACAGCTAAGATAAAGTTCTCTTGTTTTTGTAGAAATTAAAATCTCTTATCCTGAAGGTCACTTCAAAAAGGAATGGCTAAGCTACTCACTGAAATTAAAAAATTGAAAATTTGTTAATTTACTATTTGTACAGAGCGGGCCCCGTTTATGCAATATTTTATCAATTTTTACTCATTTTTTCCCATTTTAGTAGTACTAATTTATTTTCCAATTCTTAATTTTACTTTTTTTTCTTAATGTACTAAATAAATCTAAAAACCATAAAAAAAAAAATCTCTATATACCCATTATTTCAAAAAAAGTTGTGTGGCCGCGGTAGCCGAGTGGTATAGGCATCGGATCGTGGCTGGCTTTGTCACGAGTTCGAGCCCAGTACCACTAAAGACCCGCCGTGTAGGGCAGCGATGCACGCTAAATCTGTCGAGAGCTGAAACGTCCTCCCGTTGGTGTGGTGTGGTAGTTAGGAGAGGGGGTGCCAGCTCAGGTGTCGTCCATGTCACTTGACCATGGTTCAAAATTACGTGGTCCGTCGCCAAAAGCCCTCGTGTAGCTGAACAGTGTGACGTTAATCTTCACTCACTCACTCACTCAAAAAGTTGTCTCAAGTAGTCGGATACCTTAACACTAAGTTAAGATGAATAATTAGCAGTGACCCCACGTGCTTGTCATATATAAAATTGTATACAAAAATTAACAATTATCAATATTTATAATTAATCTCTTAACAGCTGATTAAAAGTTACGCAGTTCACTCCTCGATGACACCTTTTTCCACGCAGACGCACTAGGGGGCGCATGTGATGTATTGGAAGGCTGGGGGTAGGAGAAAGAAAAGGAATAAATAAGTAAAACCTTCGCAAACTCTGTCAAAGTCCTTTTTTTTTTGCATTCCAAAGCGTTTGGAATAATTTTAGGGATAGCAATGCACAGAAAAGACCGTAATTCAAAACGACGTATATATACGCCAGTGACACTTAAGAGGTTAAAAATCGTATTGTAGCTTTAGCGTAAAAATACAGTATTGTTGAATTCAAAACATTGTTATTGTATGGTAGGGGGGCGCCATGGAAATTCTGATAGGATATTGGGTTGCAAGTATTGAAAGTTTGAGAAGCACTGCTTTAAGGGATTAATTCTAATGAAACTACATTTGTGACTGCATTTACCGTAAGATATGCAAACAAGCCAGCATTACTAGGGGTGATCAGAAAAAAGGTTAAGTCTAATAAAGGAGTATTTATTAACAATAGACAGAACATACGAAAGGGAATTAAGAAGAATACGTGTATCTCACATTTCGACATAATCACCAAATCTATTTAGGCATTTATCAGAACGCAGAACCAACTTGTTTAACTCGTCTTGGTGGAAATAGGGTCCCGGTCCATCGAACCAGGTCTCGGCGGATGTTTTCACAGCACTATCTTGTAATATCGCAGCACCTCAGAAACGATATGCTGCACGCTACCATAGCTTTATCCCAGCTCTGACGAGATTTCATTCGGATACCCGTTGATTATTTTGAATCGTTTCTTCAATTCGAGCCGTTGAAGAACTTGGCCGGCCGCTCCCTGCCATATTGTGGTTTCCTGTCTGCCTGATTGGAAAAAAAAGTCGCACCATTTCACTACATGTTGTCTATTTGCTTCACCATAAACTTCCATGATTTGATTATCAGTCGCACTCGCAGATGCGGACGCATTCTTTGCCCATAAAAATAGAATCACAGTTCGCACTTCTAAACAAGATCAATTTCCTAAGCGTCTTTCCATTTCAATTGTCATGAACCGTCCGAGAACTTTACCTACCCATTTACCAGCTGTATGGGAAGTAACGTCATTTGTCTCCTCTCTGGGGAAGCAAAATTTCTCCAGTATGTAGTTTTCAAATGCTGTGACTGTAATGCTTGTTTCAAATGCTTGTAAACTTTTTCTGATCATCCCAAGTATATTGTTCGCTTACGACTGCAAAATCTGTTTCCTCAATAACTGGGATAGCAAAAAATGTTTCCTCAATAACTGGGATAGCAAAAAAATATGCATTCCTCGATTTAGTTAACAGTGGTGCTGTGAGTTATGATGCAAAAAATTTGATATCGAATGCTGTGACGGTAGGCGATTTTAACTTCGTTGGTGGCGATCATCCGCAATTTTTTCAAAATTTCAGTATTTTATGCATTTTTTAAATTAGTCGGAGCTTTAACACTTCGAGCAGAAGCGTACAGCAGACATCTTTCCTTCAGAAAAGAGCCCGTCGGATATTTTTAAACATTATCCATTATCATTTGTTCCTTTATTGAACAAAAAGGATTTAAAGACCAACAGCCTTGAAAACGGTAGTAGATGTGGTCTTTCAATCTCGGCGAAAACGCCACCTCTTGTCAATTCAGTCAGGGATTTTCAATTTCCTCATTGAAAGACTCTTCTTACTAAAAGACGAACGGGTTGAAAGCAAGCAATGCTTCTAATAGAAGACCTTGGACCAAAGATAATCGGAAAAAGTCTTCTTTCAAAGGAAGTAAAAAGTCAGATACACCTTAAAACAAAAGAACTATTGCGGTGACATGCTCATAACGTCAACACTAATTTTGCTTACTGATGAGAATTTTTGACAAAGATTCTATTCCCCCCCTTGTGATCGTATATATACAAAGAATATCAAAGAAAGTCGGCTATAAAGGTCTCTTGGATTCCTTTTTGTAAAGAGAAAAAAACTGAGCCGTGGCAACAGTTATTCGAGACGCTATCATGGAACTAAAATTGAAACTCCTGAATGTGTGTGGAAACGATTGAACTCTTCAAATGAGATTCTGCTACGGTTCAAAAGACGTAAAAAGCCCCAGAAGGTGGTAGATATAGAATGTTCCAGATTTAATATAACATAAGATTAGCCTTCAAGCAGACCGGTTTTAAATCCACCCAATTATAAAGTGGTTTGTGTTGAAGGCAAATATGGGCCTAAAATGGCATCCAAATTCTAAATACTCTTAAGGTATCCGAACACGTTCAGAGTAATTTTTGACAAAATAACATTTAAACATATAAAGGCTTTTTTAAGATTCAGTACCAATAAATACTTGTATTTAATCAACAATATTTAAAATTGCCGAAATTTCATAAAAATCACAATTATAAGTGAAATTTTAGCAATATTTTTGTAAAACTTCAAAGCAATTAGAGAAAAGTAATAAACTTAGTAAAAGAATTACCGAAACAATCTATAGGCATTTATCTAGAGAATGTACTAAAATTTTAATGTTTTATTAAAATTTGAAACTTTTAGAGATGATTGAGTAAACGTTATAAGAAAAATAACGCCTTTATGTGAGACCATTATTTAAATAACATGCCCCAACTCAAATAATATTCATACTATAAGAAATATTTTAGTACATTCTCTAGAAAATAGCATAAATATCAGGTGCAAAAAGTTTTATAGAAATGCATTCGTAATATATTTCGTGTGATCAGACTCGCCACGATAGATTTCGAACAATTTAAATGCTCACTTCTGGTAGATCAAAACCCACTTCCGGTTTTTCTAAATTAATAAAACTGATTGTAACTTGGCCTCTAAGAAGCATAGAATCAAAACAAAGTATGCTTTGTAAAGCCAAAATATAGATGTATGAAATAAAATAGAAAACAAAAATATCGGTCTTGTCCGAATTTGGTCATTTTCAACGTGTTCGGATACCTTAAACGTTCTTGAATTACAGCAGTTATGGAAATTCCAGTGAAGGTAGAGAATGTGTGTCTCGATTGATGATTAGATAGATTTAAAGCCAGCGTGAAGTCAAAAGATCATTTTGACTAAAAGGCGTAATGTTAAATTTAAAGGTAAATTAAAACCTTTTTAAATTTGAAAGACTTTTTCATTTCAACTCCTTTATACTTGTATTGAAACTTGTGGCACTACTATTGTGTAATGTATGCGACATAAAATTTAGGAAACAATCTAAAGAAAATCTAGGTAACAAATAGAAACACATTTTAACCCTTTAACTACCGATTAAAATTTCCGCTATTTGCTCCCCAGTGCCATGGTTTTCACACTGGCATGACACCGTGCGATGTATTGGGAGAGAAAAGGATTAAATACGCTAATTTTTCTCTGAAATCCTTTTCTAACGCTGTCCATGTTACTTTATTGTATTTCAAAGTATTCAAAATAGTTTTACTAACGGCAGCGCAATAAAAGTATCGTATATCGGAAAGACGTATATATACGTTTGGATGATTTAACGTATCGGTTAAGTGCGACGTATACATGCGCCCCTGACAGTTAAGTTGTTAATATTCAGTGGTGTTTGAAAATGAAAGGACATTAAAAAAATACCTCTTCAAAATGTTTAAATCGACAAATATAAAAAGTTTCATCTAAGCAAACCCGATTGGAATTTGCCTTATTTGTAACATCTGAATTTTAATTCAATTTTTGCTAATATGTAATGGAAAAATTTGCCATAAAATTTTGAATGTTTTTTTAATTTTTTCCTGCTTTTTAGAAGCGAAGGATCTGCAGAAGATACCAAGGAAAACTACTGCATAAGTCTTCTAGTTCTACACAAAGGCCTCAATAGTTACGGGAAACGTAAATTCTAAGAATCATGAATATCATTTATAGACCACCCTTGAAGCACATAGCTTTGGTAAGGATTGCACTCGGTATCTTGCGTACTTTTGACCAAAAAGCTATTGATACTAACTTTTTAACGCCAAATGGTGATGTATCGGGAAACTATTACTCGGAAGTAATTTCTAAAATAAAAATATTTCTGCATGGACGTAGCGTTCCTTCTTGTATAGAAAAAGAAATCTTCGGAATAATTCGCTCACTGGCGCAGGAGGTTGAGAGATGGGTATACAGCCATGATGAAATACTGTACGACAGCGATATTAAATTCTCTGACATATGTTGGTATTCTTACGGAGTCGTAGACAGATTCCAGACCGCACAGACGCTAATTGGGAAGGAAAGTATTGATATTAAACCACGTTTTGCTCTGGCTTGCAAATACTACTTCGAAGACCACGCACGGATACTGTGGAATAATTCATCCATATTTGATAAAATGGTTCTTGCGGAAAATTACGGTTCAGTTAGAAGCATGTGGTTTTGGGTAGTTGAATCCCAGGCTGATTTTATTACGGATGCCATACTATTGCACCATAATGCTACAGAAACAGAGAAATTTAATGAAAATTACCTAGGACTGCGGTGTTATTTTCCGAGGTTAGGACCAGAAGCCAGATATCGGTGTCTGTCGTACGGCGTAGCAGAAGAAGAGATACATCATTTCGACTTGTATTTGTGCTTTGCTGAACTGACAATCAACGAAGTTAAAGACTTACTCCGCCGTTTCAGTGCAACAGCCCGTTTCAAGATTATGGAATTATTTTTATCCTGGCCTTTACAATATATATTTGTGGAGGTATTAGACCAATTATGGAGTTTAATTTCTCATTATAGTTTTCGAAATATACTGAGATTTATTTTAGAGGAACGCATAGACAAGGATTGGGAAGATGTTGATTATGCACGACTTGTTCAAAATATTTGGGCACGCTGTCCCGTTTCACATAAAAACAGTTTGAAAAATGACAAAATTTACGAAAATTTAGAACATCTTTTTACAAAGAAATAAGTGTTATAAGGCCTTTCCTGAGGAATTTTTTTCTTCTACGATTTGGAGATTAGCGCAATGTCCAACAAGACCCAGATGTTTTTACTTTAAAAATAAGGTGGGGGGTATACAACTTTTTTAGCCGTCTGATCAAATCCTGAAATTTCGGGATTTCACTATAAGACTGAATAAAAATTGTTTCATGTTGACCCGTAATTATTTTTTAACATTCTTTTATACTGTTGAACATCTTCCTTGAAGGAAGGGGGAGGAAAAGTGTAAAAAAAACCAGTCTCGTGCTTGTGAAGGAAAACTAGCTTTTTCTACCAATTATTTTTCTTAGTGACTGATTAATTCAAATTAAACTTCAAAGAAAAACTATCATTGCAGTAAGTTAAGAGTAATACTTGCGTGGTAATATATTGGCGAACGGCAAAAATGAGTTGCCAATTTTGAGTAGGAGTCCAATACTAATGGCAAAATAGATCTATGGTACACGTAGACAAACTGTTAAATCGTCAAACATTGTCAAATGCCATAATTTTCAGCCAGTAGTCACAAAAAGTTCCCTCGCATGGTCAGAGGCAATAATTTTAGTCGCACAACCTAATGGGTTTTTATAGATTGCAGTTTCCACGCATGCTCAAAAATAACATTGTATATAACTAGTAATATTACAAGTTTTGTGCGAAATAAGATAAATTAGGATCCATTTTATGTGGGAAAGAACACGGAGATGTTTTTCAAAAAATACGGTATAACATGCAAGTACTCGGAAGGTAATTTAGGAATGTGCGATATAAGAAACAAAGCGGAACTAAGAGGACCTAATTGCATAGACTCATACCTAATCGAATTTTTTTGATGGCATCTATTAGGAAAGTAATTTTGTTTTGTGAAAAGGAAAGACAATTTTCATATCTTCGGCATAATTATCAGAATGCGTAACTCCACAAAAAGCTAAATCTGATATAGGAGTGCTACGCTTTTCAAGCGCTGTTTGTCACGATTAAGGAATTGCGCCAAACAGCACTCGGCGAAAGAAAATGTGAACTAATTAGAGTTCGAATTAATCGAAAATTTGAATTAAAAAAACTCGAATTAATCGAAAATTTGAATTAAAAAAACTCGAATTAATCGAAAATTTGAATTAAAAAAACTCGAATTAATCGAAAATTTGAATTAAAAAAACTCGAATTAATCGAAAATTTGAATTAAAAAAACTCGAATTAAAATCGTCTGAAATTAAAAGGGTTGCCGCGTAAAACAATAAAATTAACTCTAATAATAATATAATATATATATATATATATATATATATAATTATCCCTTTGGCGCACACAACCCCATTACCACACGATGAAAATATCAAGGTAACCTTATTGTAATGTTATTGCCCATTTTGGCGAACATAAACAAGAACTTGGCAGGTAGCACTCGTATATCAAGTTAGCCCCCTAAAAGGAGTTAAGCATCCTGATAATTAGGCTGACAATATGGTAATTAAGTATCTCATTAAATTATGTTGTTCATTCTGGTCCAGTACCTTTTCACTATCTTTCCGGAAAAAGCATTCCTCGTTCATAAAATTTATTTTTTGCTGGCAATAAACTGACCTCGTGATTCTTTGTTTAGATGGTAAAGGTTTAGATAAGGGGTACTGAACCTTTTTCCACCGAGCCACATACATGTGGCAACTATTTAAGGTGGACACGAGGATTAACGGAGGGGGCGAACGCTTTAATATCGAGAACATTTAAAAAGCGGAAAATTTATCAAAATATTAAAACTCATAATTTTGGATTTATTTTAAAACTGTATTAAAATCTATCGAACTCAACTCGCAAAAAAAATGGCTTTCATACATTTTTTACTCGGTTATGGGGTGATTTCGATTTTCTTTCATTAATCAAACAAGTTGATCCATATTTATTTTTTTTCTACGAAATAGTCAACATTCCAATTATCTTGAAACAATATATCTATACTCTTTAGATATTTGCTTGGAAGACATGAGGGTTAATTAAAAATCAGTTTCACCCATAAAATGACTGCTACTCGTTATTTATCACTATCCGTTGCAATAACAAAGGAAAAAATCTCGCGATTCGTACCCGATATGGCACCCGATACCAATAGATATGGTTTATAACAATAGTTATTACGATACCCCAAATATAGGCATTCTAGCATCAAAAAAGTGGCATGTTAAAATATTAGACAATGGTGTGCGTCACATTCGTGATGGTGTGTGCGCGCGCATCGTGAAAATTTACCCTCATTATTTTTCCCAAACGTCCAAAAAGAAGTATAGCTTCACACAAAAATTCGTTGGATGGGGTAAATAGAGCAATTCCAGGTTTGTGTACGTAAATGAAAGGTTATAATACTGGTAAAATAGTTTATTCAGTTCTTATTAATTCTCATCTTAAAACTATTTTAATGTAGCGGTGGATATTGGATATCGATAAACCACTTAACATTTTTCACTTTTCAAAACTAAACTTATTGATAATTTTGGGTGCTGTTTAGAATCGAAGGCAGCTTGGATTCGAATAAATACAGAATACTCAAGCTATAAATACCGTAATACCTGTTTTTGTACGATAGATAGCGGCCACATTAAAAGAAAAAACACAAAAAAATATTCAAAAATTCTATAAATACTTGTATAAAACAACTTCGTCGACATACTACATACATTTTTTTATGCGGGGGAGAGGGACTGCATAAAAAGTCGTTTACAAAATTTATGGAAAATTACTTCCAAGCAAAATAGATTACACATAGAAACATTTAAACGCCTTTAACTTATTGTATACATCCAGTTTTTACAAAGTGCACATATGTAATTCACTGCTATCGTCGTAATCCAAAGGGCGCATCATCCTGTAATGAATGAGTTGAAAATCGCGCTTTCGTCCCCTTAAGACAGGATTGGCGAACCAATGGCACGCGTGCCACTGACACAATATTTTGGGCAGTCCACCGTTCAAAATAACAAAGTTCACTACGAAGTATGACAAACAAAAGAGTGATCGGTCACGGGGAGAGGGCAGGGATTTGATTCCAGACACATTAACTATTTGAAGAAGCTAGCCTATGCAGTTTTAATCATATTTACATCTACCTATTCTGAGTCTTTATTTTCAGAGATGAATAACATTAAAGACTCCCTTAGTAGCTGTATGGCAGACGACACCAATTCAGCATGCATTCTGCTGAAGGTTTTTAAATCGGGCTACTACTTAACAACACGGCAAGTCTCCAAATGTGAGAACCATTTCATGGTGGACTCGTTACCAAACTTGGACGCTGGAATTAATTTTCTCCTAAAAGTAACATCTTACAATCCTAATATAAGTTATTTGTCATATAATCTGCAACAACAGAAGTCACACTAATGTTACTTTAATTTGAATTACACGTTTTACTAAAACTTGCCACTATATACAAAATGTATTTTTCGTGGTAAATAAAGAGTTTGGAGTTGTTAGTATTTAGTTTTATTGTTTTCGCAATAATCGCAACTCAAAATTATTTGAAGGCACTTCTATACCTCATTAAACATTTCTTTAGAAGAAATGGCGCATTGATCTGTAAAGGTTCTCCACCCCTTCCTTGAGATATAATTTCAATTTGATTTTTGGCACCCTTAAATAAGTCAAAGTTTTTGAATCAAAATTTGGTTGTGAGGACCGCTACTAGATGGCGCCACTATGAAATGGGTATAAACTTTGGAGACTTGGCGTGGCTGCAAAGGCTTAGTTGCTAATATACGGCCCTGGAGGGGGGGAAGTTCCTGAAAATCGCGAAACACACTCCTGTACTGTACAACAGCATTTGGAGATTTTTAGCAGAAGTATTTTGTATACAATTTATTCTTAAATCAAACGATTGTACATTTTCCTATAACTGTTTACAACTTAAGGAATTTTTAAATCTATCGAAATGAACTACAAGGCAGCGATCCCAGATTTGAAACATATGTTAGAATTATATGATAACCAAAAGGAAAGATATACAGTAAGACACTCCGCTTAACGCGGGGTATACGTTCCATCCAAGTTGAGAGTAATATGAAACAGCGTTAAACGAGGTTATCTCATCATGTAAACAATGGGGATAGGGGGAAATGGATAGAAAATTGGTCAGGTATTTTACCATTAAATTTGTTTTTTATAAAAATCAAAAAATTATTTTTTTCTAATATAGAAACATGATAAACGAATATGCATATAAATAATAAATGAAATTCTAAGTCAGTATGTTTACATTTCAGATCATTGTCTGCCTTTTTATCAAGAAGGTAGATTGGCTTGATGCAGCGTTTCTCAAACTGTGGGGCACGTCCCCCTTGAGGGGCGTGATAACTCGACGATGGGGCGCGAGCATATTGAAAAATCTAAACCAAAAGGTTATTTAAAAAATTTTCTGAAAGTAAACTAACAAAATACTTTCGGATATAATAAAATAGAATACACATCTACACTGATATAATACACTTATAAATAGATCAGTACTGATCAATGTATATTTTATTATTAATTTAACAATATTAAGTTAAGAACAAGTTTGATATTTATCAGTCGCCCCATGGGCTTGTATTAACACTTATCTTGATAATTTATACGGTTTATAATTAATTTCTCAACTGCTGATTAAAAGTTAACGATTTTCTCACCATTTACCACGTAGACGAGCGTATTTTGATGTTTTTTGGAGGGAGAGGAGAAAAGAAATAAGCAAATCCTCTGAAAAAAGTAAATCCGTCGCAGGCACTGTCAGGGTCCTTTTATTGCATTCCAAAGCCTTCGGAATAATTGTATAGATAGCACTGCACAGAAAAATCGTTCTTCGGAAAGACTTATAAATGCGTCCAGAAAATTAATACTTTGGCTAAGAGAGACGTTTATGTACGTCGGTGGTACATAAGATGTTAAAGTCGTATGTTGTAGCTTTAGTGTCAAAGTATAGTATTATTGAATTCGATACATTGTTTTTGTATAGAGAGGGGGCGATGAAAATGATTGAATAGTGGGTCGCGTGTATTGAAAGTTTGAGAAGCACTGGCTTAATGGTATATTGAGCTCAATTTCATCGTCAATCCATATACTACAAATCAGTTTTTCCCATTTATTCTATTGTGTTACTTCTAGAATGGGTAATTTTAGTTGCAGAGCTTGTCGTAGTTGCAATTTCCAATGACAATATTTTTTCTTTGTTGTTAAGAATGGTCCTCATTGTTGAAGTCGCCAAATTAGATGCTGCAATTTGACATTGACGTTCTCCAGTATCTAATCTTCTAATCACTTGTATTCTAGTTTCTAGTGAAATGCTTTTGCTTGGTGCTTTATTTTCGTGTTTTTTTATTATCAGTCATGATAAAAACTAAAAATCGTAATATTTGTCACCATAGAAATCATTATATTACATAAATTTATACCTATAATAACGTCAACAAATATTTGAAACGATACAAATACGTTCGTATAACACCGCAAGAAAGAAGAAATACATATAAACTGCTTCGGATATCGGCAAGCCTAACGCTGCTTGCAATTTAGGGGAATATTACAATTCAAATAAAAGAGAGCGTTAAACCGAAACAGTGCTAAGTGAAACAGCATTAATCGGGGTCTTACTGCACTAACAGTTAGGTCAATATCAATTGTTTTTCATGGGAATATTAAATGTATAGGTTCACACATATTTACTGAAAATTTTTAAATCAAAAGGGTTTTAAGTTATTTATTGAATTGGATTCATATTAAATATACATATATTTGTTACAATTTATATTACAGCTAGAACTAAGGGGACTGCATAATATTGAAAGTTAAAGCTTAATTCAAAAACATTAAATTCTCAAAAATTAAAATATAGATGAATGATGGCATTCATAAGAATTTCTTCAAGAATTATCGAACTTCATGTCTTAAGATATCCGACTGCGTTCGGATCCGTGATTTTACAAAAAGTGCATAAATGGATAATTTTCATAATACTTAGTGTAGCTTAGATTACAATACATGTATAAAATTTTTTAAGGATATTATGACAACACACCCAAAAATTATTTAAATGCGATATTTTGGCAAAAATTTAACAAAGAATCACCTATTTTCAAATCGTTTTCCTTTTATAAAATGTTTCTATGATACTATTCTGCTTACATAAAGTAAAGACGTCTCCTCAGACGGCCTGAACTTGGAATTTTGAAAAAAATTCACATTATTTTCAGTTACCAATAATTATTTCAATTGGTAGTATTTTCTTAAAATTTCTCCACTTTGTTATACTAAATTGGGATAAATCCACTTTTAAGTTAAATATTTCAAAAATCCTAGCTCGGGCTTTGTACAGAGGTCTGAGCTATATACAGGCAAAATATTATTATAATAGAAGCATTTTTCATAAAAGGAGAATGTTTTGAAAATAAAGTCATTTTAGGTTCATTTTTTGTCAAAATATTGTATTTTAATTTCTTTTTATTGTAGTAATATTCTTAAAACAATTTTATACACGTATTCTGATGTAAGTGACACTAAATATAAATATTATCCACACACACACACACATTTATACCATTTATACGCTTTTGTAACATCACGTTCCGAACGTAGTCGGATACCTTAAAGATAGTGCATTAACTCAGTGTTTCTCAAACTGGGGTGCGTGATGACCCAACAAAGGAGGCGCGAGCATATCGGAAATAAAAGCTTTAAAAATTAATTTACAGGAAGGAAGTAAACACAAAATAGTTTCTGACATATAAAAAAATATGTATTTACACTGATATAATTTATATATATCAGCTGGCGAATACTTCATCAAAAATAAAAGTTTCCACTTCCATGAAAATTATCAAAGATCTGATACTATAGCTAAATAAAAAAAAACATTTTGTTTGATTTACTGTAATGGCACGATGAGAGATTTTTTTATTACATTTTCTTTTTAAACCTAAAATATACTACTCAGAAAAATCCAAAACTCAGACCCAGAGAAAAATTCTACGAAGATAAATAATTCATCACTGTTATTATTATTGAAATGCTGTACAATATTTGTAGAAAGAAAAGGAAGACTTGTTCACTTTTCCCCCAGCATGCAGATTTGCGTCAGTCATAATCGTTTTCATTGTTTGACTTAGGAACTTATTGGTGTGATTAGTTAGTTCTTGAAGGATTATTTGGCTAAGATTTGTTTTTATGGGTATTCTGAAACATGTAAAGCATGATGAAATACGCATTTTAATCAAAACGTTTTTTAGAACAAACATCCATATTTTTTATATTGAATACACTCTTAACATTGGAGCGTTCACGCAGGGCTCAGAGTCAAAGGACAGCTAAACTACAATAATTTGGACAAAATAGGACGATTTTGCTTGCAAATATCATTCCTGTAATGTTAGCGAAAAGTATCTGTGATTTGTGTCCTTTATTAAGGTTACGTACCTTTGAAACATTTTAGTTCACTTTTAATGAATCTTTTCTTAAATTATCAAAGAAAAAATGAAAAGTCCTTGAAAGTAAGTAAGAATATTTTCTCTTAGTTAAATTGTTCACTGGAATTGTGATTTTTATATATATATCGTGTACAATAAAAATGATTGTAAGAAAAAAAAACATTAGGCTGATTCAGTCACTTCTCGCGACTATTAACGTTT
Organism: Trichonephila clavipes; assembly: GCA_019973935.1. Lineage (NCBI taxonomy): Eukaryota > Metazoa > Arthropoda > Arachnida > Araneae > Nephilidae > Trichonephila > Trichonephila clavipes. The sequence continues at coordinate 272,950 of BMAU01017888.1, forward strand.
TATCGGGTGCGTGCCTGCTCTCCCGGGTTAAAACATTTTGAAGTCGTCTCGCTTTAAATAAAGGGTGTTTTTTTTCAGGTATAGAAGTTTAAGTTGGCATTACTTTCCAAGATGGCGACCGATTTAACAGCAGTCAAGTGATTTATTCTCAGTTTGGTTTGGCAATTCATCAAAACGATTATCAAGCAAGGCGTAGATTCGTCGAATGGGCCCAAAACGAGATTGCCGTTGTTCCCGATTTTCATAAGTGAATTTTTTTTAGCGATGAATCGCACTTCTGGTTGAATGGCTACGTCAACAAACAAAACTGCCGCATTTGGAGTGAAGCTAATCCACAAGTGTATATCGAAACACCGTTACATCCAGAAAAACTGACTGTTTGGTGCGCTTTATGGGCTGGTGGAATCATTGGTCCGTACTTCAAAAACGATGAAGGCTACAACGTTGCAGTCAATGATGATCGGTATAGAGCCATGATTACTAACTTTTTCATTCTTGAATTGAACAATCATGATGTCCAGGAGCTGTGGTTCGAACAAGACGGCGCAACATATCACACAGCTCGTGCCACAATCGATTTATTGAAAGACACGTTTGGTGACCGCCTAATTTCACGTTTTGGACCTGTGAATTGGCCTCCAAGATCTTGTGATTTAACACCGCTAGACTATTTTTTGTGGTGCTATGTAAAGTCATTGGTCTATGCGGATAAGCCACAAACGCTTGACCATTTGGAAGACTACATTCGCCGTGTTATTGCCGATATACGGCCACAAATGTTGGAAAAAGTCATCGAAAATTGGACGTCCAGATTGGACTACATCCGAGCCAGCCGTGGCAGTCATATGCCAGAAATCATATTTAAAATGTAATGCCACAAGATTACCTTTCGAATAAAAAAAATTCATGTCAATCGAATAATAGATCGTTGTTTTATTGCAATTTAAAGTTCTATACCTCTAAATAAAACACCCTGTATATGATGGGGGAAATAAATTTTTAATCAAATATCATTCTGCAATTTGTTCCAATTTAAAAATTAGAGAAAAGTAAAATTTGCTTAAAATAAATATTAAAGTAACATTTACAAAATGTAATACTTATCTTGTTTATTTGTACGGTTTATAATTAAGATTGCTGTAACGTCACTTCTCGAAAACATCAACATCTAGTCGGCTTTCTTTGTGGACCCGATACCCACACGTGCATCTGCAGCTGCAACGCAACCCCTTTTTGACCCCGAGGAATCTAGCGCGTCGACCGGAAGATGAGAGGAGAGATGCTTTGAACTTGCACGGGAGTGGTAACCAACGAATCCTCCTCTCACAAAATAGTGGACTCTAACAATCTATAATTAACTTTAATAACTAATGTATCATTTAGTAAATAATTTTCAATAGTTGTGACGTAAATAAATTCCATATTTTAATTAACCAAGAATACGCCACCGTTATTCTTTCAAACGTTACAATTGCATTGTAGCTTTAGCGCTCTCTGGAGCGTGATAAAAATTATGGCTGAAAACTGAGTCGCCAATAGTGAAAGCTTGAGAAGCATTGCCTTAGCTTTATTAAAAAATGAGGAATAATTGACTAAACACATTGAAATAAATACAATAAATATCTGCAATCCTAAAATTCTTAGCTTATTTATATGCTTTCACACATATATACTCCAATTTTCAGTATTTGGTAATTTTCCTGTTTTTATTACTAGTTTCTGATCCTTCATGATGGCCACGGTAGCCTTGTGTTCAAGGTAATGGCCAACGTATCATGAGTTCGATGTATGTAGCTTAGTGGTCAAGGTATCGAATCGTGGCTGACTTGTCACAAGTTCAAGCTTAGTACCACTGAATAGCCGCCGTGTAGGGGAACGATGCACGTTAAATCTGTGGACAGGTCAAACGTCCTCGCAATGGTGTGGTAGTTAGGAGAGGGGGTGCCAGCTCAGTTGTCATCCTCTTCACTTGACCATGGTTCCAAAATTTCGAGGTCCGTCTCCAAAAGCCCTCAAGTAGCTGAGCAGTATGACGTTAAGGTTCTCTTGCCTCCCTTTGCACGGCTAGTATTCATGACAACAGGAGTCGAACCCACGACTTATGGCTAAGATTTCGTAACCATGACCTGAGCGGACACTACGTTTCTAACACAACACTTGGAAAAATGCCCAATTACTACATACTGAAAAAAAGTAGAGTTAAGTATTTCGTAGTGTTTTTAATATGAGTGATAGTTTTTCAATACTGTTATGTAGATTATCAAATTTCAATAACGCGAATGTTAAAAACCTATTAGGTTTCTTTTCGCTCACAAGAATATAGTTTTGCCACCTCCCTTCGGGATGGTGCCTCATTAAATATGTTCCATACTTGCCAATTGAATTGTTTCTCGCTCTCTTACCGGTAGTATGTCCTCAGCTACAAGTGAGAAGCTTTCTCTTTGAATGGCTTTGAGCTGTGTTGTTAATAATTTTTGATAGCATCTTTTAAATTTTATGGAACTTTCAATTGATTATTCTCTTTTTTCTTATTAATTATGATGAGAGGGTATAATACCTTTTTTTGGTAAGGTACCTCGTATTTTGAAACGTGGTTCAAGAATATATTGTTGATAGTATTGAGGTTTTGCTTCATTTGCAGGGTTGTAGTACCTGTAAGTAGTGAAAAATTCCTGTATTTCATTACATTTGGAGATTTTTAACCTAAGTATTCCGCAATGCATTCTGTGGCCGCGGTAGCCGAATGGTATAGGTATCGGATCGTGGCTTGCCTGGTCACGAGTTCGATCCCAGTACCCCTAAAGACCCGCCGTGTAGGGCAGCGATGCACGTTAAATCTGTCGAGAGCTGAAACGTCCTCCCGTTGGTGTGGTGTGGTAGTTAGGAGAGGGGGTGCCAGCTCAGGTGTCGTCCACGTCACTTGACCATGGTTCAAAATTACGTGGTCCGTCGCCAAAAGCCCTCGTGTAGCTGAACAGTGCGACGTTAATATCAAATCAATCAATCAACCGCAATGCATTCTTAAATCAACCGATTGCACATTTTACCATAATTGTGTACAACTTAAGAAATTTTTCAATCTATCGAAATATATTGCAATACAGAGACCACAGAACCTGAAGTGGCCTCAGTAGCCTGGTGGTCAAGGTATCGGATCGTGGCTAGCATGTCAGGAATTCGAGCCCAGTTCCACTAAAAACCCACTGTGTAGGGCAGCGATGCACGTTAAATCTGTCGAGAGCTCAAACGTCCTCCCGTTGGTGTGGTGTGGAAGTTAGGAGAGAGGTTGCCAGTTCAGATGTTGTCCACATCAGTTGACCATGGTTCAAAATTATGAGACTCGTCACCAAAAGTCCTCGGCTGGCTGAACAGAGGGACGTTTATAATCACTCACTGGCCTTTTATGACTTCAAACAGCTTTTATTGGTAGCAGTAGCTGAATGGTCATGGTCATGAACTCGTGGCTGGCGTCGTCTCTATTCGTAGGTTCGAGTCTTGGTGACAGTGAAGAACGACCGGCTAGAGAGATTGATTGAATATTAACGTCGCACTGTTCAGCTACACGAGGGCTTTTGGCGACGGACCACGCAATTTTGAACCATGGTCAAGTGACGTGGACGACACTTGAGCTTGCACCCCCTCTCCTAACTACCACACGACACCGACAGGAGGACGTTTCAGATCTAGACAGATTTAACGTGCATCGCTTCCCTACATGGCGGGTCTGTAGTGGTACTGGGCTCGAACTCGTGACAAGGCAAGCTACGATCCAATACCTATACCACTTGGCTACCACGGCCACCCGGCAAGAGCAGCTGATACATGTTTAGGCTCAAACTCCTCATATTGGTGCGCAAGTTTAACCTTAAATTTCCACCTCAGGTGTCATCCTCGTCATATGACTTAAGTTTAGGACTAAGGGGTCGATGCGTAATTATTGCTTCAATAGTCTTCTTGTTACTTTATAGACGTTAATTACACTCATTTAGGAGAAAGGGAATTGAAACCGACCAACTGAAATAACGAAGAATTTTCCTTATAATCGAGGGAAAATTAATCCTAAAACCTATATAATCTGTATCCTAGTCCTATATGGTAATTTTTCGTGAAAAAGTCTAATAATTGGTGCATTTTTTAATTGACGTCTCATTTGAATTTCTATTAAATTGTTTTATTTGAAAAAACAATTGCTTAAAAAAAATAACAGGAATCGCGTTTTAAACACGTGCAACCAACTTGCAAGGAATTTCAAATGAAGTGAAATGAGTTACCTAAAACATATTTCATTTGCGATTCTGAACATAAATCAATCCTAAGCTGGTCTAGTGGCTGTGAGTTGAAGACCTTTGAATTAAAAAGAAGACAGGGCAGCAGGTAAAACTGAATTAAGAAACATATCAACTCCTGCACAACATTTTGCTTTATCTTCGCAGCCTTCTGCAGTTAGAACTTTAACAAAGTTAAACAAATGATGTAAGTTGCTTTTTCCTTTTTTTTCCGAATTGTTTACTTAATAATAATAATGTGTTTATAAATTAGTCAGATGCTGTCATCTCTCAGAAAAAAGTATTAAAATCATTGCAATAAAAACAATATCGTGAAATAAACGGAATTTCGAATTATACCTGAGTCATCAATAATCTATTCCCATTATTACAGAATTTTAAGTATTTGATATTGGTACGCTACGGACCAAATTGGGTTACATTTTCGTCAAGCTGGGCAATAACAGGACAACTTGGCTACTTTGATTTTTATCGTTTGGGGGTTCTGTTTGCTAAAATATTTACTTCTATTATCATTATTTCATTGTTATTGTGGTAGTCCTATTAATTTAAATCCTCTTTTTTACAAACTAGGGATGGTGGGTGTATTCGTACTTTTTGGGCCATTTTACTTGGAAAAGTCAAGGAGTACATTTCTTATTTCACTTTTTGATTTTTTTTTATGCTTGTAATTCTACTGTCCTCACCTGCTTCAAATTTCAGCACTTTTTTTATTCTTTGTCAAAAGATTTTTAATCCTGGGTGGCCATCTTGGATAAAAAATATACTTCTCGTCTATTTGTCGCAAGTTAAGATCGCGCAAAATAGCGAGTAGCGTACCAATAACGAATTGGTTCCAGTTTTTAAAATACGCAAGTTATTCTCGATAGCTTTAAGGGCATTAGCTTACCTGTTCTGTAACATAATGAACGGAAGTCATGAATGGGATAGATAGGCTCTGCGTCTTGCAAAAAGCATTCTAAAATCTATTAAGTTTCTATTTTCATCTGATATCAAAGAATTAGTACCCACACTAGGATCACACTTTCAAAAGGAGGAATAATATCGCAGTTTTTACTATTGCTTGGAATTACAATTAATATCTTCGTTTAATATGCGTACTTCAAAATTAATTACGTTTTATTTTTGTTCTCATCGTAACCTAAAGCTAGATCAATATACATAATTTAAACTTGTATAGATAATTTGCACTAGTAAAATAACTAGAAAGCAAATTTTTTTTTAAGTGGAGAAAGCTTTCCTTTATTCTGTATGATCTCAAATTTGTTTAGATTCTAGATTAGCTATCTAAATACAACATTTGGTTCGGTCCTTAGAGAGTCCACGCCCTTGGCGCAAATTATTTCAGTTGGCGATAATTGCGCCACCTTGGTAACCCTACTTTGATACACTAGATAGGGTAACCCTAACTGTTTCTGGAATTTTCATATTTTGTCAGCGGGCATTTCGAATTTCATTTTGTTGTTGGGCTCCGAGCTGGAAGTATGGCTGTATGTGTGAGGGAATATACTTTAGAATTTTTTACTTTGTTGAATGCTAAAGGCAAGAAAGAATTGATTGAATGGTGTATGAAGGAAGGAAGGAAGGATTGATTGCTTCGAGTTATGAATGTCCTAAATGTAATGATCAGCATGATGTAACATGGTCGGCAATAAAACGCTTTCTTCGAAATCGTACCGTACCACCCACGCCGAAGGTATGTTCGAACATTACCTCGCAAAATAAGTATGGCAGCGCTCACGCGATCATTCGCTTAGCAATGAGACCTTTAAGGCTTTTCTAAAATCTGTTACGATGTACCCTCCACTCGGAAAAGATCAGCAGTAAGAAAATGCTATTTTTATATTTTTTATTATGTTTAGTTTCTGTTGTGTGTTTACATATGTTTTCATTACGCATCCTCCTTATCCCGCTATATTCACTTGCCGCCATTGTCGGCGCCATCGTGTTCTGGCTTGGCGCTTTTTTCGGTTGGTCGCCAAGGGTGTGGGCTCTCTTATGACAGCATGTGGCCCATCGGGCCCTTATAAGTAGCCCAGTCATGGCCTATTGCTCTAAGCAATCCATTTATTTATGAAAATTTGGTAGGAAATTCTTTGATAAGAAATCAAATATATTAATTTTGCTGTCGGTGTCGTGTTGCGATTTGATATTTTTTTCTAATTAGCTATAATAGACAACAGTGGAGTAGCGACCATTTTATGAGTGGAACTAATTTTTAAGTATCTTTCATATGTTGTAAGCGAAAAATATTCGAAGAAAAAAGGTTGTTTCAAGCTGATTGGAAAGCTTTCCATTTTGCAGTGAAAAGAAAGCATGTGCAGATCGGTAATTATTTGATTTGTCGCGAAAGTATTGTATTTAAAAAATGCCAAATAAGAGGAATCGTTCAATAATACTTTTCCTCGAAAATCTCTTTCAAGAGGTGATAAATAGGCCTTCTTGAATAATCTTTACAACAGCAAAAAAGTGTCCAATCAGTGGTAATGTCACAGCCGTAACAAAGGCGCCCTAAGAAATTTGTTATAGTATTGGTAATCGTATGAAGCCGTTTACTGACGCAGATATTGTGAAGGAGTGATTCTTAAATGCTTCAAATTTGAACGAAAATCGGTGACAAAAATAAAAATAATTAAAAAAAGCAAAATAAGAATTTTTTTAATGTTTTGATCAATTTTTCGTCATCTTGATCTTAAAGCATTCAACCCCCCTCATTAAACCTCATAATGCGGCCCTCTTGAAATAGCCATCGTATGTATGCGGCCCGCGTGAAATAGCTAACATATGTGGCCCGGCAGAAAAAAGGCTACGTATCTCTACTCTACAGGATTGACCATTCCTATCGGAAAAATGACTTGAACAGCCAAGCGCCTGATAAGGGGGCTTGAGACTGGTTGTTTCTAGTCTGATATCACGGGGCATGCCGCCAGGCGCTGCTTGGCACAATAAAGGAATCGTGCCTAGCAGCGCTTGTTGTCACCGGAATAGAACCCAAGATGGCGGCCTAGCTGTATCAAATCTTCAGGAAAATTTTAAAAATTGTTTTGAAATCAAACAATGAATAACAATATAATAAAAAAGTTGATGTACTTATAATATTATGCAATATAATCACACATAATTTAATAGTAATTATAAAGAGTAAAATAATAAAAATTATTCATAAGAATATTCGTGTCATAATTATAAATGAATAACGAAATATTAATTATAAATGAATGACAAATCTTCTGATTACTACATTTAATAATTGCGTCTTTTTATATTTATAGAATAATTACAAAAAATATATATATATTAACATTATTAATGAATATCAATTAAAAAGAACTGGAAACCTCCAATATTCCAAAAACTGCAAAAATATCAAAGAAACTATAATTATAATGTTATCGCCCATTTTGGCGAACATAAACATCTTGGTGCGCGCCCCGTGATATCAGACTAGTTCCGACTAGTGCATATGATACATCACGTCGCAAAAGGGTTAAAAAAGAACCCAATAGGGTATTTTTATGACTCCTAAACATTTTGTCATTTATAGTTTATTCATTTATCGAACGATTAAAGGACGAACATCATTGCAGACCGTAGTAGATGCCACCGTCCAGCTCTCGTCAAAGCAGTCGGAGAGATAATTCGTCGAACTATTTTCTTGCTATGCAAATGAGCGTGTCAGAAAGATTAATTAGTTACGTAGAAAGACCTTCGAGTAAGAGGGCATTAAAAAATAGCTGACCATATTTTTTACAAAGGAATTAGAGCTTTAGAAGTACATCAAAACAAAAGTGCTGCAGTGGTAGCGTGCTCACAACAGCCACAGAAAAATTGTCTTCAGACAAGAACATTTCTGACATTGAAGAATCTTTAAAAAAACAACCGTATGTTACAAAGAATACCCAAGAAGCTAAAGAGAATAAAAACTAGATGCAAAGACCTAACCGTCTGGCTTCGGCAATGGTATGGTGTCGGCTATGAACATTTGATTCAATTTTACTAGAAAAAAAACGGCAAACCCTGACAATTTATCAAGACGCTCTAACTTGGAACAATAGTGAAGCACCTGAACGTAAAGTTGCTCAATGAAAATGATAAGACTTGAGGGGACTACAGCAGCGGCTCAAAAAACGTAGGTGACGCAGCACTGGTTGAAGCAGAATGTGCCAGATTTACTAGAATAGTGATCTGCAACCCCCGGTCCGTGGATCAAATGGTGCCAGGCCTCCTAAAGAACATTTAAAATAAAATGGCTATAGTTTAATTGTGCCTTTCTCTCGGATTTGCTCAACTTTCCTCGGAAATCACTTTATATTCCACGTTATTAGTTTTTGGTGTAACTATATTTTATTCTGAAGGCAAATTTAAATGTAACTAAGTAAAAATTATTAAACCAAAACAATCTAAAACACAAACAATCAACGTGTCCTACCCTCAAGGGGCCGCGGTAAAATTATCAAACGTTGACCGGTCCGCAGCGATAAAAAGGTTGCGAAGCACTGTACTAGATAAGATTAGCCTTCCACAACAGGCCGGTTTTAAATCAGTTTGAATATAGTAATTGCGGTTTGTGTTGGAGGCACAGACGGGCCAAAAATGACATCCTAATTCTAATAGCCTTGATTCCTGTCAAGGAAATTCATGCGTCAATAGATCTGACAGACTTAAAGTCAATGTGAAATCAAAAGGTTAATTTGAATAAAAGGTGTTATGTTAAATTTAAAGGTAAGTTAAAACTCTTTAAGTTTGTCTTAAGTTTGATTAAAAATGTTTGTATTTAAACTCCTTTATACTTGTATCAGAACTTGTAGCACGATTAGGTAAAATGTATAGGATGCGACATTTTGGAAACATGCTAAAAAAACTCAAGGAACAAATAAATATTTCAATATACTGGTGTGTTTGAAAACGAAGGGACATAAAATATAATGCATCCTCAAAATATTTAAAATAAACAAAACTTACAAATTTCTTCAAAACCTAATTAGATATTGCCTTACTTGTAACATCCAGCTTGTTCAAGTTTTTCTAAATATGTAATAGGAAAATAAACCATAAGATTTAAATGTATTTTTAATTTTTTGCAGCCTATTAGGAGCGAAGAATCTGCAAGAGATATCAAAGAAAACTACTGCATAAAAATCATCTAGTTTTACTACACAAAGACCTAAAATAGTTCTCAGAAACGTTAATTCTTAGAATAATGAATACAAGATATAGGCCACCCTTGCAACACATAGCTTTGGTAAGGATTGCACTCGGCATCTTGCATACGTTTAACCTCCAAGCTATTAAAAATTATTTTTTAACGTCAAAAGGCGACGTATCAGAGGAATATTCCTCAAAAATAATTTCTAAAATAACTTTTCTTAATGACAAAGAAAAAGAAAAGAAAATCTCCGGAATAATTCGAGCACTAGTTTGGGAGCTTTTGACATGGAAATTCAGCCATGATGAAATAGTGTACGACACCGAAATTGATTTCTCTGATATATGTTGGTATTCTCACGGAGTCATAGACAGATTCAAAACCGCAAGAATACTGGTTCGGAAGGAAAGCATTGAAATCAACCGACGTTTTGTCCTGGCTTGCAAATACTACTTTAAAGACCACGCACGGACACTGTGGAATAATTTATCCGTATTTGATAAAATGGTTCTTGGGCAAGATTACGGTTCAGTTAAAAGCATGTGGTTTTGGATAGATGAATCCCAGATTGATGAGATTACGTACTTCATACAAATGTACCGTGAACATTCTACAAAAATCGAAGAACTTACTGAAAATTACCTAGGACTGCGGTGTTATTTTACAAAGTTAGGACCAGAAGACAGATATCGGTGCCTGTCTTACGGCTTATTAGAAGGAGAAATACATCATTTCGACTTGTATTTGTGCTTTGCTGAACTGACCATCGATGAGGCTAAAGACTTATTCCGTCGTTTGAGTGCATCTAGGCGCCTTAGGGTAATGGAATTATTTTTATATTGGCCACTACAATTTATATTTGTGGAAGTATTAGACCAATTATGGAGTTTAACTTCTCATTATAATTTTCGAAATATAGTGAGATTTATTTTAGAGGAACGCATAGATAAGAATTGGGAAGATATTGACTATGCACAACTTGTTGAAAATATTTGGGCACGCTGTCCCGTTCCATATAAAAAGCGTTTGGAAAAGGATAAAATTTATGCAAAGGTAGAACTCCTTTTAACAAAGAAGTGTTGATGATTTTATATGGACTTGTCCGCACAATTTTTCTACGATATAGAGATTGGTGCAATGTACAGCAAAACCCAGATAGTTTTACTCTAAAAATAAGATTGTTTTTATACAATTTTTTAACCCTCTGATCAAATCCTCAAGTTACTGGATTTTACTACCAGACTGAATAAAAGTTGTTTTAATGTTTATCTTTTGTTTTTTTAATATATCTTTTTAACAGTTGTTAAACATCTTCCTTAAAAGGAGGAAAAGAGAAGATTACTTACATGTAAAACAATTCTCATACTTGTGAACGAAAGCTTTAGCCTTTTCTTCCAAATTTAAATATGCCCAATGAACTGAAATGCAACTTCTAAAGAAAGCTTTAGCATTTAAATAAGTTAAAAGAATGGTATTTATGTGCATAATATATTTATCGAAGATAAAAATAAACTCCGACTCAAAATTGGTGACTCAATACTGTAAACCAATTTTCTTAAATTGCCAAATGCCACAATTTACGGCCAATAGTCGTTAACTGTTCCTGCGCATGCTTACAAGAAATAAATTTTCTTGGGGGACGAGTTTAAAACCTTTTTATATATTATACAATTCCCACGCTTGCTCGAAAATATGGCCGAATTTAGTAGATGTACACAGCGCGTGCACCGTACGCGGGTGGTCGCATATAGTTCTATCAAAAAAGCAAGATTTTTTTATGAATTTGTTATGAACGTTTAGTTCTATACCGTTAAAGAATAGAAAAATGCTTCAAAGAATTCGAAGAAAACTTTTTTCCAATAGGCTTAGCTGCGCTAACATCAGAACGTTGCAACTAGTCTAATGCAGTGTTTCTCAAACTGTGGGGCGCGCCCCCTGGGGGGGCGCGATAACCTTACGAGGGGGACGCGAGCATATCGAAAATAAAAGATTTAAAAAATAATTAACTTACTGGAATGAATTAAAACAAAATACTTTCAGACATAATAAAAAATGCACTTTTACTCTGATATAAGTTATAGGCGCGATATTAAATCATCAAAAAAGAAAATTCTTCAATACTTAATTAGCTATCTTTGATCCTATAACCAAATAAAAAATATTTTATTTAATTTGCTGTAATCCCATGATGAGAGTGTTTTATTACATTTTCTTTTTTAAAATTAACTTTCTACTCTTTAAGAGAAAAAACAGATCCCAGATCCAGAATCGAAAAAATTTAGGAACATAAAAAATTCATCACTGTCATTATTTTTGAAATACTGCACATTATAGCTGTAATTTGTTTGACCTTCTAAGTTATTGGTACAGTTAGTTATGACCCCTCTCTGATGTGTTATTACTCATTTAAGGAAGTTGTAAGTAATGTATTTCTCTGTTGCGCTTTTTTCTATGCAAAACAGTTTTATGATATTTGGATAACCACGGAGAGCACACTTTGATGGATTACTTGGCCAAGACTTAGACCAAGATGAGTATTTTCAAACATATAAAGCATAACAATTGTTTTTAGCAGTAACATACATATTATAATGAATACACTTTTTACCCGGAAGTGGTAGCGCGGGACACACAGATCACGAAATTGTTAATTCTGGCAAAACTGTTTATTTGTTACGAAAAAAAATTGAAAAGTCAGTGAAAGTAGGTAAGTAAACTTTCTCTTAATTAAATTATTCACTGGAATAACGATTTGTATCGTGTACAATAAAATATATAAAAAAAGGATTGGGGTGACTCAATAATTCCGCTCGACCGTATCGAGTGCGCGCCTGCTCCCAGGTTAAAACATGTTGAAGTCTTTTTGCTTTAAATATTAAAAATAATACAAATATTCCTCATCGGAATTTTATATTATTGTTCATTATTTAACATCAATTATAAATTCTAATTCTGTGAGGCTTAAAATTAAAATTCGCTTAAAACTAATTATAATTTGAGCAATCATTTTAAAAAACATTTTACATTTTTGTAAACATTGTCGCGCACTTGGCTTTACTCTCCTTACAATACAGCTATTATATCAAGAATGTTTTATTTTCTTATAAATGAACTCGGGCAAAGAGCGGGTACTTCAGCCGGTAGACGTTCAATGTTTCAGTGCTGCACAGAGTATTTTATAACTAATTAATTAATACTAAATTAAGAACAAGTTTAATAAGTATTAACGACTTCCATGGGCTTGTCTTGCAAAGCAAAGTTTTTATAAGGAATGCTTATGATTAGAAATTGACCCTCTGAGTTATTTTTCTATATTTAGCAAATATCCATATTTTGTCTTCTAAGCAGTCACCGCATTTTGCAATATGTTCAATTTTTTAAAAATTTGAGAAAGGAAAAATAACATAATAATTATCCTATTACTTGCTTAATTTATTTTTTTCCTCAAAGGTAGTCTTCAAAATTTAATACTTATGTTATTAATTTGTATGGCTTATAATTAAGATCTCGTATTGTAGCTTTAGCGTCAAAGTGCATTATTATTGCATTTAGTGCATTATTAATGTATAAGGGGGGCGCGATAAAAATTGTGATTGAAAAGGGGGGCGCCAGTATTGAAAGTTTGAGAAACACTGGTCTAATGCCAAAATATAGACTGTTGCCAATCGGGTAAATTGAACGTTACAAAGACATTGCTTCCAGATGTACGTATAAATATAAATAGTTAACATAAAATACAAAATATAGTTAACTAGCCGGTGTACCCGTTCTTCGCACGGGCGAATTTCAAAATTAAACAATACAGATTGAAGGATAAAGAGGTTTTTAATTAATTTTACGTGAAATGCATAGTAAACAAAAAACAAGTTAATTTTTAAGTCTGTAAATTTAATAGCTGATAAAAATGATTTAATTTATATCGCCCCTTAACTTTATTATGAATCGATTTTTGAAAACACCTTAAGCTGATTTCTGTTCAGCAAAAGTAAACCATTGTTACAAATTTTGTGTAATGAACGCTTAAAATAGTGTAAATAATTTATATCTAGAAGTGTAATACGTTAATATTATTACTTTCTGTTATCATGTTAAAATTATAACGGCTATTCAATGGAAACATAGCAAAATGTTGGCAATAGTCAAGTTGGCAACTTGGCAATTGATTGTGCAGAAGTCGATATGCTGCAGCACCACCTGGTGGGGAGCTGCAACGAAGATAGCACAAAACTCTTCTCCATAAAAAAAAATACATGCCAATTTTCATGGTGATCGGTTGAACAGTGTTGGAGTGAAGCGAGGTCATACATACAAACATCCATTTTTATTTTTAGATAAACAAAAAGCATTAAGGAATCTTGAAGTTCGGATCATTAAAATAGTTTAAAGAAACATGCAGTGAAAATCGTTCTACACAAAACTGAGAGGGTATGAATTTTTTTTTCGTGCATAAAGAATTTCATGTTAAAGAATACTAAAAAAGCCCCCCATATATTTAACAAAATTAAGTTTTTTAGAGTACAATTTATTTACATTATATATATATATATATATATATATATTATAACTGGTGCCCGCGACTTTGTCTGCGCAGGATTAGTCCTTCGAGTAGCTTTTTTCTTCTCCAAGGGGTCCTCTCTATCTTTATACCGAAATTCATCAAAATTGGTTCTGCGGTTTAGTCGTGAAGGCGTAACAGACAAACATAGTTACTTTGAGAGACCCTTGTTCTATATTGTGTAATGTACATAAACTGAAACTAAGTGTTTTTGATGATTATCGCACTGATAGGTATTATAAATTCTATATTTTGTGTTGATAGATGTATATGATGATTGATGGTAATGCAAAAGTTACAGGTAGCTGTTGCAATATACTCCAATAAACTATGTTAAACTCTTTTTTTCGTTCAGCATAAACATGCAGATTTTGCGATTTAGAAACGCGTGAGCAAGCCACGAAGATCTGGCCGTGGTAAAAACATGGTATACCCAAATGTATGTCGACGCCGAGCTTGGGACTGCTCTGGTGTCTCAGCAGCTCTGTGAGCTGCCTCGCGCTCCGCCTGTTCAAGCCTTCACAGTTCGACTTGTGGAAACATTTCGTTAAATCTAGCTACTTTCTTAGCTCGAGCTATATTAGAGCTTTGGGAAAGATTAGACTTACACTTTTGCGGCATAATTCTTAGTAAGTGCTTTGGTTAAAGTGTAGTATAGAAGGATCAACTTAGTGCAGACCTTTTTTTTTTTGGTGATTAAAACCGGACGCCAAGGTACTTTTTTCAGAATTATTTATTATTTATTTTGGAATGAATTCGATACCTCACCAAGACATTTAGAAAAAAATCTCCAAATCCGAAAAAAAATCGCTGAATTCAAAATGGCCCTCCCTATAATACACTTGAACCGGTGCTTTTTCCACACTTCCAAAAAATACAGTACGGCAGTTATTATTTTTATACTTATAAAATGCAATACCTGCTTATTCAATTAAAACTATTATAATTAACTACTAACCACAAACAAAGTTGTTTATTTGTCCAAATGATGTAGTGTGAAAGACAAAGTTTATCCTCTTTAAATACTAGAAGAGATAAAAGTATTTATTTTGATATAAGGATCAATTTGTTACTACCAAACGTGCATTACAGCCTACAATTAATTTTTATTGTACTTGTATTTATGGTATGGCCAATAGCGATAAAAGAATTTGTTACTACCAAACATGCATTATAACGTGCAATTATCAATTTTTATTATACTTATGGTTCGTTTTCTTGGCAATAATGGCTTATACATAAAAGATATATGCTGCCGCGGGCATTTTTGCAGATGGCAGAATTATTTCATACTTGACAATTATCGTTATATTTTTGACACTTCACACAATATCTTTATAAATTATAGCCTATGTGTTATTCTGATTTATAAACTATATTATTGTAAAGTTTCATTAAAATTCATTCAGTTTTTTGCGTGAAAGACGACCAAAAATCCTCACAAACTTTCTCGTTTATAAAATATATTAGGATTACAAATGCCTAAACATAAAATTATGAAATTCATTTTAAAACTTAATGTTTTCAAATTATATGTTCAATAACTTTATTACATTTTTGTTTTTTAAGTTAAATAATATTTCTCTCGACAAATTTCTCAAAATAAAACATAATGGGAATAAATATGCTGAATTTTAAATAGTTATCGAAAAATCAAAATTCCTGATTTCCCGATAGGGTAGAGTAGTTTAAGAAAAATTGTGCACAGTGCGTTTGTCCATAGTTTATTAATGTCTACTGTTTACACACATTCTTCATTAGATAGCAAATTTCGTAGCAGAGCCGGCAAAACCGCCTTGAGAAAAGGTTTTCTTGCTTATCAGCGACACCGACGGCCCCATTATGGATCGATGTTTAACAAAGGCATCTCGAAAAGGATTTTTGTGAAAGATGCTTTATGAAAATGTATAATATGGTTAATATTACCCAAGATAGCAGTTCATCTGGTATACTGGTTAGTGACGCTGACTGCGGTGCCATAGGAGCTGGGTTTGAATTCCTTTCAAGGGATGGATGTTTGTGTTGTAATCCTTATCTACTTTGTGATGTGTGCTTCACGCTTACTTCTATGTAAGCCCCCGTGTGATACTTTGTGGTGCACCGGGTTATAAGTATTCTCAATGAAAAAAAAATTACCTAAGATATAGGAGTGTTTAAATTCAACGGGTATTTGGGGTAGTGAAAATTTTTTAATTGAATAATAACCTTACAATTTAGAAAAACAAAATAGATGAAAGAAGTAATTTTTTGTATTTGTGCAGTTTAATGTTTTACTTTTCATTCTTTTACATGTAGATGAGTTCATAACGCGTTATCGTTAAGTATTAGTTAAAATATGAATTCTCTAAAGGGGAGGTACATTCTTTGCACGTAGGAGGCGGCCAATAACCTAAGATCGGCCCTGTTTGAAAATAACGTTGTTTGAGTTTAGTCGGGTTGAGAACTTAGTTCTTCAGAACATTTATCTCTTTTAATAACATTGCAGATGATAATATAAACACTTTCAATTGCTCTTTTTAATAAAATATTTAAAATATAACTATTGTGTCGATTAATAACAAAAGAATTACCTTGATATGAATAAAATTACATTAAGAAATTAAAGTTAAATGCAAAAAAAAAAAGATTTCAATAATTTTTAAGTTTGGGTAAGAAGATTGACCTATCATTGAGTAAAAAAGATTTAGTGTTTCGAACCCAGGTCGAAACGTTAAGAATCAGGCCCTCTATCACTGGATCACTGGGACACTTTGTTTATAACTAGTAATATTTTGATGGGAGGACAATTTCCTAATTTAGAATTAGCCCCTGAGACGGCTTGGAATTTGCTTGCGAGTCCCCGGACCGGATGCGGTGAAATTCCTTTTGGTGGGGTGCGTCAATAAAGTTCCCGCGTTAAGAAAGTTCACTAAACCCATAAATTGTGAGGCGGCCACTGCGCTGGTCTCTGGACCCGTCAGAGACAATTACAGTGGATAAGACAAAGAGCCCGCTCTAGGATTTTTGTGTGAAAACTCGCAAAATAAAACGGGACGCCCCCCGATTTTAGAGACAGAGAGCCGATCCCAGAGCTGCAGACAATCTCAAAATCCGGAGACTCCGGGCATCAACCATGTCCAATCCCTTGCACTTTCCCTCTCTCAAGCAAAGTTAATTTTTGATCTTTGTGTAGTGAAGTAAATTTCCATATACTTGCGCTTAAAATAAATTTAATAATGTTTTAAAACCATACGATCAGTGTATGATTTAGTGTGAGATGAGTGTTTTAATTTTAGAATTAGTTAACATAATTGTCATGATGCGATGTGAAATTAGGAATCTGGGTTCAAGGTTTTAGAAATTAAATAAGTTTAAAATAGCGTCGCATCAATTTTTTTTAAAATTGTGATGCGAAATTAGGACAGAAATTCAGAATCCTGTTGGAGACAATGCAGAGAAGTATTTCCAAAAATATGGTATGATACGCAAATATTCAGTGTGGGTCTGGCGAAATTAGAAATGAAGCGGAACTACACAATTTCATGTACATTCATATTTATGCGGTGGCATCTACATAAAAATGCTCATTTGTCACAATTTTGAATATAATTACGGCGCTTAGACCGCCTAAATATTGAAATAAACAACAGGTCTAATATATACAAGTATACGTTTTTTTAATGCAGTATTTAGTTTTTTCTGAAACTTCAAAAATTTATTTGCCAACGGATTAAGGGGTCATATATACCTTTTAAAATTTCTGAAAATCGATTTTTTATTATTTTATTTTATAGAGTAAACCTTTCTGAGTGTTCTAAAAGAAACCGCATGCAGATATTCCCAATAGAACGGACGTTATTAAGAAAATAAAAAGAGTAGAAAAGAGGCGATTTACATATTGTTTACATTTTGGCTCCAAGGTGACAGCTGTCATGTCGCTGGTGACAGCTGCGTTTCTCTGTTTCTAATATTTTCATTCTAATTATTATCAAATGCTTGAATCTAAGCCTCAAATATTATTATTGTTCTGAATATTAACTACAACTTCTACTAACTTTATAAACTTCTACTTTGTTTTGATAAAGTGAATCTTGAATTTATACTCGCTCGTTTTTGATTTTCATACCGTATCTTATTCTAAGATAAGTTTTAGGAAAAATATTTTTTTTTTATAATTTTTTGAATGATGAATTCGATTGAATCTGCCAAAAGACCATCTGGTAAACGTCCTAAGAAAAGGAAGTTTACTGGTAATATGCATACGAGATGCAAAGCTGTACAGTGTGGATGAATCACTAAACAACAGTGCATCTGGAAAAAAGATTCGGCTGCAAGATGTAGATTCATCTTTTATTGAACATGATGACTGTTTTGATGGCTATAGAGTGTTTGATAAAACTATCATATTTACAAACATTCAAAACTTTGCTTCTTGCAAAAAATGTGGTGGTGATATTAAACTTTCAGAAAATTGTGTTAGAGGTTTGTCTAGTGTTTTTCGATTGAATGCAAGAACTGTAAAGACTTGTGTTCGTTTAGAAATTCAAAAATGCTGGGTAAAAGAAAAAAATATTCCAGAAATAAACAGACGTTTTGTATACGCAATGAGAACAATTGGACAGGGTCATGCAGCAATGACAACTTTCTGTGGTGTCATGGACTTTCCTCCTCCAGTTGCTGAAAAATCCTATAATAACATTATAAACAAACTACAATTGTGTAGTAAAGAAGTCGCAGAAGCTTCAATGCAAAGTGCAGCTTTGGAAGAGGTAACTTTGACAAATTCTTCCGATATAATAATTAGTGGAGATGGAACATGGAAAACCCGTGGCTATTCTTCTCCTGTTGGTGTGTGTGCTGTTATAGGAGACAAAACAGGAAAGTGTACTGTAACTGAGTGCGCCAGACTTTCCACTCCTCACTTAACTGTAACTGAGTGCGGGAGATTTTCCCGCTTTCCTACCCCAACGGAAACTTTTTTGGAACCGGTACGGGGACATTCTGTAAACTGAAACGCAACGGACGGACGCAAGGTCTTGTTCGCATCAATCCGCAGCACCTTCAAGGGTGTAATTTTCATTTAACCGCATTATTACCTTTTAGTGTAAACTTTAACTGTAAATATTTATTTTCTTGTAATATAAATTTAAGTACTATCTCCATCTCTGGCTATTTATTCGAACTCAACCAACGGCATCATTTGGAGGCACCGACGAGATTCGTCAACGATTCAGAGAAACAAGAGATAAGTACTATTTTACATTTTCATTCAACGTTTGACTTTGGTTTCTCTTACTGATTCATTCCATCCATATTTCGTTTTATCAATTAATGGATGCCGAAACGGCTACAGTGCTTCGCGGCAGAGCGAAGGCTGCACTTACAAGAATTATAAATTTCATTGATAAAAATGATCAAACTTTTGACAAAAATGATATACGCAACAAGTTAGAGAAACTTGAATTAACTTATACGGAATTTGATAAAGCGGATGCTGCTTTACCTATCGAATCCTCTGAAATGGAAGAATTCGAAACAAAATATTACGAAACCAAAGCCAAGCTACAGAATATCTTAGAAAATTTATCTGTGAGAACATATGTATATAATGATAATTCTGATGTCTTTGAAAATGTCTCAAATATGAAATCTAGCAATTTTAAGTTGCCAAAAATTAATATTGAGCGTTTTTCTGGTGATTATAAAAATTGGCCTTCATTTAAGGATTTATATGTATCATTAGTGCATGATAATATGTGTTTATCGAATATACAAAAGTTTCAATATCTTAGAGGTTTATTGCTGTCAGAACCAGCAAATATAATTAAGCATATTCCCATTACTGAAACGGCTTATAACGAGGCTTGGGAAAAATTATTAGCTCGTTATGATAAAAAGAAGCAAATCATTTTTTCACTCATTAAAACCTTCATGGAACAACCTTCTTTTAACGATACTAACTCTCACAACTTACGCAACATAGCAGACACTTCCGACGAAGTAATTAGAGGTCTTAAATCTATTGATACTAAAGCAGAGTCTAGAGATGTATGGTTGATTTACATTTTGTTACAAAAGGTTGATCCTAAAACGCGCCAAGAATGGGCGCAATTCTCAAATAATATTGATTTTCCCACATTTGAAGCATTTATAGAATTTTTAAATAACAGATGTACATACTTAGAACTTTATAATGTTAGCGTTACTCATGAAAAACAACCTTATATTAATAAATCGAAATTTAACAATAGTTTAAAATGTTCTTGTTGTAAAATGAATCATCTTGTTTTCAAATGTTCTAAATTTAAAGAAATGTCTGTTAAAGAGCGTATACAACTTGTTAATAAACAAAAATTATGTATGAACTGTTTATCTGATAGGCACACTGAGTCACATTGTAATTCAACTTTTACTTGCCACTATTGTAAGAAAAAGCATCATTCGCTATTACATGATAATAATTTTAAAAATTTCGCAATGTCAGCAAATAAATCTCATCGTGCTGAAGGTCAAAACCAGACAGGAAATGATACTAATCAAAACAAAGAAGTTGCAGCTTCCGTGAACTCTATACAAACATGTTTTTCTTTATTACCAACTTTAAGCGTTAACATTAAAAATATTTTGGGGGAGAACTGTCAAGTTCGAGTTATGGCGGACAGCGGAAGTGAATCAACATTCATTTCGGAAAAATGTTTAAAACTGCTAGGCCTGAAAAGAAAAAACGCTAGATTTCAAATTAAAGGATTGCAAGATTCTAAAATCGCGATGACTAGAGGGTGTGTTGAAATAGATTTAGTATCGTTACATGACCCCAAGGTCAAACTACCAGTTAAAGCATGTGTTTTGGAAAAACTAACTGCTCCGTTACCAACGGAAAAAATAAACGAAGCACATTTCTCTCATTTAAAAATGCCTGCTTAGCGGATCCGAAATTTTTTATCTCAAACAATATCGATATGATTCTCGGATCTGACTACTTTTTTTTCTATTTTGCTTCCTGGGCAAATTACTTGCTCTCAAAGTAATTTAATCGCTCAAAATTCCATTTTTGGTTTCCTAATTTCAGGCAAATTAACTGAGTCTTTAAACTCAAATTCAATGCTAAATCTTCACATTAATGGTACAAATATTGACAATCAATTAAAGCAATTTTGGGAATTAGAAGAAATTCCTAACGTAAAAGATAAATTATTAACTTCTGAAGAGCAATTGGTGGAAACACATTTTCAAAATACTTATGCATGTAATTCCGATGGACGCTTTGTTGTAAAACTTCCATTTTATAAATCAAATTCAGAATTGGGAGACTCAAAACCCGCAGCAATTTCTCGTTTATTAGCAATGGAGCGGAAATTTAAAAATAACCCAGATTTTGAAAAACAATACAAAGAATTCATGAACGAATACGAATCGCTAGGTCACATGAGCTTAGTAAATTCCAGATCCCATACTTCCAAAGATCAGAATTTTTTACCGCATCACGCCGTTATCAAGCCATCCAGCCCTACAACAAAGTTAAGAGTAGTTTTTGACGCATCTTGCAAAACTACAAATGGTACGTCATTAAATTCTCTGCTTGGAGTAGGTCCCAAATTACAAAGGGATATTTTTGAAATATTGCTTAATTTTAGAATTCCTAGAATTGTATTTACAGCGGACATTGAAAAAATGTACCGTCAAATTTTAGTAGCTGATGAAGATCAGAAATACCAACAAATTCTGTGGAGAAATAACTCTAGTGAAAACATTCGCACATACAAGCTAAAAACTGTCACCTACGGTTTAGCCTCAGCTTCCTTTTTGGCCACTAGGTGTATTAAGCAAATCGCTCTCGATGATAAAGATAATCCCAACCTCTCCCGAGTTTTACAGGAAGATATTTATATGGATGATTTACTATCAGGAGCAGATACGCCAAATAACGCAATCTCCATTTGCAAGGACATTGCTCATGTTTTGAGTACTCGCGGATTTCATTTAAGAAAATGGAATTCTAATTCCACCGAATTTCTCGCTCAATTTTCAGAACATAGTTCTCATGATGCACGAGTTGAATTTTCCAAAGATTCTAATGAAAGTTCTAAAGTATTAGGCTTATTTTGGAATTCATCCAATGACACTTTTGGTTTCCAACCATCGCTTGAACTTACACCACCACTCACAAAGAGACGTATTTTATCTGAATCTTCCAAAATTTTCGATCCTTTAGGACTTCTTTCACCTTGTACAGTATTCATGAAGATTTTTATCAAAAACTTTGGCTTACAAAAACAGATTGGGATTCTCCCATTCCACAACAATTAACAGAGGATTGGCTTAGGTTTCAAAAGGCCTTTAATGCCATCAACTACCTCACTGTTCCCAGATGGGTCATCCTTACAGCAGACAACATAGTAGAATTGCATGGTTTTGCAGATGCTTCTTCATTAGCTTATGCTGCTGCAATCTACTGTCGGCAGAAACACAACGGCAAAATAAAGGTTCAACTACTTGTATCAAAAACTAAAGTAGCCCCTGTCAAACAAGTTTCCATTCCTCGATTGGAGTTGTGCGGTGCACATTTACTATCCAAGCTATTTAAATCGGTCTTACGGACATTAAAATATTATACCTTTGATGTATTCGCTTGGACGGATTCTAAAATAGTTCTCTCCTGGCTGTCTGGTCATCCTCGCCAATGGAAAACTTTCGTAGCAAATAGAACATCTGAAATTATAGAAGTTCTACCTACAAAGCATTGGAGACATGTGCCTTCTAAGGAAAATCCCGCAGATATTGCATCCCGAGGTATTGATCCTAAATGCTTACCTGATTGCAAGTTATGGTGGCAAGGACCACCCTGGCTAAGGCTAGAAACTTCTAGTTGGCCCAAGGCTGAATCCAGTTGCGATGAGGCTTCGGATGAGGTAAAAGCGGAACAAAAATCAGTCTCCATCTTCAATCTGTTTACTCACACATCAAATGATGTAATTCATGGTTTATTCGAACATTACTCTTCACTCACCAAAGTAATTCGCATTTTTGCTTATTGCCAAAGATTTATTAAAAACTGTAAAAAGATAGCATCTCAAGGATCATCGATCAGTTCATCCCATATTAATACTACTTCACTTACCTTTTCGGAAACCAAAACCGCTGAAGAAACCATCATTCGTTGGGTTCAAGGTTTTTACTTTCAGGAAGAAATACGAAGCATTAAAAAACAGATTTCTCTGCCACCCAAAAGTCCATTACGTTCCCTCCACCCTTTCATAGATGAACATGGTTTAGTACGGGTGGGAGGGAGATTGCAAAATTCCCAGCTTCGATTCAATTCCAAGCATCCTATCATACTTCCTTCTCAGCACAGTATTAGTGAACTCCTTATCAAGGAACAACACATCGCTCATTTACATGCTGGGCCGACTTTGTTAGCTCACGTTCTTCGACAGTCCCATTGGATCGTAGGAAGTAGAAAATTAATTAACAAATGTATTAGAAAATGCTTAAAGTGTAACAAATTCAAAACCTCCACACACAACACCACAGCTGATGGGCGATTTACCAAAACACCGTGTCACGCTGGAGAGACCTTTCTTCAGTTGCGGTATTGATTATGCTGGTCCTGTACTGATTAAATGCAACAAAGGTCGAGGGACTAAATCTACAAAGGGTTACATTGCTTTATTTGTATGCTTAGCAACTAAAGCTGTTCATATTGAAGCAGTCGGAGACTTAACAACTGATTCCTTCATAGCTGCACTACGTCGTTTTAGTGCTCGTCGTGGGGCTCCCCGCCACATTTATAGTGACAATGGAACCAATTTTGTTGGAGCTCGTCGAAAACTTGACGAAATACGGAAGTTATGGCTTTCCTTACCAACTAATGAAGCCATCTCTTACTACTTATCCAAATCTTCAATAGATTGGCACTTTATTCCACCCTCATCACCACATTTTGGAGGTATTTGGGAATCAGGAATTCGATCCGTCAAATTTCATCTGAAGAGAGTATTGGGAGAAACCATATTAACTTTTGAAGAGTTAACAACCTTGCTCACGCAAATCGAAGGATTACTAAATTCCAGGCCTCTCTCCTAATTTAATGACTCTGACATAGAATGCATATCTACACTCACACCTTCACATTTTCTTACAGGTGATGTTCTTCTTTCAGTTCCAGAGGAGCTACCTTCAACCTCCAACCACAGAGATCGTTGGGAGTTGCTACAGAACATCAAACGGGGCTTTTGGAAGAAGTGGAGCTCCGAATTTATCTCCTCCTTACAACCTCGCAAGAAATGGCAGGATGCACAACCAAACTTGAAGGAAGATGACATCGTATTGATCAAAGAGGAGGGTCCTCCTGGTACATGGCCAATGGCTCGAGTTCTTCAAGTGCATCCAGGCAACGACGGACTGGTTCGTGTTGCAACTGTGAAAACCCAAGACTCAGTGTTTAAACGACCTGTTCATAAACTTCACAAACTTCCCATATATCCGAACTAGTTCGGATATAGGGTGGGAGTATGTTTCCTACACTTCTCACTTAACTGTAACTGAGTGCGCCAGACTTTCCACTCCTCACTTAACTGTAACTGAGTGCGGGAGATTTTCCCGCTTTCCTACCCCAACGGAAACTTTTTTGGAACCGGTACGGGGACATTCTGTAAACTGAAACGCAACGGACGGACGCAAGGTCTTGTTCGCATCAATCCGCAGCACCTTCAAGGGTGTAATTTTCATTTAACCGCATTATTACCTTTTAGTGTAAACTTTAACTGTAAATATTTATTTTCTTGTAATATAAATTTAAGTACTATCTCCATCTCTGGCTATTTATTCGAACTCAACCAACGGCATCATTTGGAGGCACCGACGAGATTCGTCAACGATTCAGAGAAACAAGAGATAAGTACTATTTTACATTTTCATTCAACGTTTGACTTTGGTTTCTCTTACTGATTCATTCCATCCATATTTCGTTTTATCAATTAATGGATGCCGAAACGGCTACAGTGCTTCGCGGCAGAGCGAAGAAGGCTGCACTTACAAGAATTATAAATTTCATTGATAAAAATGATCAAACTTTTGACAAAAATGATATACGCAACAAGTTAGAGAAACTTGAATTAACTTATACGGAATTTGATAAAGCGGATGCTGCTTTACCTATCGAATCCTCTGAAATGGAAGAATTCGAAACAAAATATTACGAAACCAAAGCCAAGCTACAGAATATCTTAGAAAATTTATCTGTGAGAACATATGTATATAATGATAATTCTGATGTCTTTGAAAATGTCTCAAATATGAAATCTAGCAATTTTAAGTTGCCAAAAATTAATATTGAGCGTTTTTCTGGTGATTATAAAAATTGGCCTTCATTTAAGGATTTATATGTATCATTAGTGCATGATAATATGTGTTTATCGAATATACAAAAGTTTCAATATCTTAGAGGTTTATTGCTGTCAGAACCAGCAAATATAATTAAGCATATTCCCATTACTGAAACGGCTTATAACGAGGCTTGGGAAAAAATTATTAGCTCGTTATGATAAAAAGAAGCAAATCATTTTTTCACTCATTAAAACCTTCATGGAACAACCTTCTTTTAACGATACTAACTCTCACAACTTACGCAACATAGCAGACACTTCCGACGAAGTAATTAGAGGTCTTAAATCTATTGATACTAAAGCAGAGTCTAGAGATGTATGGTTGATTTACATTTTGTTACAAAAGGTTGATCCTAAAACGCGCCAAGAATGGGCGCAATTCTCAAATAATATTGATTTTCCCACATTTGAAGCATTTATAGAATTTTTAAATAACAGATGTACATACTTAGAACTTTATAATGTTAGCGTTACTCATGAAAAACAACCTTATATTAATAAATCGAAATTTAACAATAGTTTAAAATGTTCTTGTTGTAAAATGAATCATCTTGTTTTCAAATGTTCTAAATTTAAAGAAATGTCTGTTAAAGAGCGTATACAACTTGTTAATAAACAAAAATTATGTATGAACTGTTTATCTGATAGGCACACTGAGTCACATTGTAATTCAACTTTTACTTGCCACTATTGTAAGAAAAAGCATCATTCGCTATTACATGATAATAATTTTAAAAATTTCGCAATGTCAGCAAATAAATCTCATCGTGCTGAAGGTCAAAACCAGACAGGAAATGATACTAATCAAAACAAAGAAGTTGCAGCTTCCGTGAACTCTATACAAACATGTTTTTCTTTATTACCAACTTTAAGCGTTAACATTAAAAATATTTTGGGGGAGAACTGTCAAGTTCGAGTTATGGCGGACAGCGGAAGTGA
Source organism: Trichonephila clavipes (assembly GCA_019973935.1). NCBI lineage: Eukaryota > Metazoa > Arthropoda > Arachnida > Araneae > Nephilidae > Trichonephila > Trichonephila clavipes. The sequence goes on from BMAU01017888.1 coordinate 299,239, forward strand.
ATCAACATTCATTTCGGAAAAATGTTTAAAACTGCTAGGCCTGAAAAGAAAAAACGCTAGATTTCAAATTAAAGGATTGCAAGATTCTAAAATCGCGATGACTAGAGGGTGTGTTGAAATAGATTTAGTATCGTTACATGACCCCAAGGTCAAACTACCAGTTAAAGCATGTGTTTTGGAAAAACTAACTGCTCCGTTACCAACGGAAAAAATAAACGAAGCACATTTCTCTCATTTAAAAATGCCTGCTTAGCGGATCCGAAATTTTTTATCTCAAACAATATCGATATGATTCTCGGATCTGACTACTTTTTTTTTCTATTTTGCTTCCTGGGCAAATTACTTGCTCTCAAAGTAATTTAATCGCTCAAAATTCCATTTTTGGTTTCCTAATTTCAGGCAAATTAACTGAGTCTTTAAACTCAAATTCAATGCTAAATCTTCACATTAATGGTACAAATATTGACAATCAATTAAAGCAATTTTGGGAATTAGAAGAAATTCCTAACGTAAAAGATAAATTATTAACTTCTGAAGAGCAATTGGTGGAAACACATTTTCAAAATACTTATGCATGTAATTCCGATGGACGCTTTGTTGTAAAACTTCCATTTTATAAATCAAATTCAGAATTGGGAGACTCAAAACCCGCAGCAATTTCTCGTTTATTAGCAATGGAGCGGAAATTTAAAAATAACCCAGATTTTGAAAAACAATACAAAGAATTCATGAACGAATACGAATCGCTAGGTCACATGAGCTTAGTAAATTCCAGATCCCATACTTCCAAAGATCAGAATTTTTTACCGCATCACGCCGTTATCAAGCCATCCAGCCCTACAACAAAGTTAAGAGTAGTTTTTGACGCATCTTGCAAAACTACAAATGGTACGTCATTAAATTCTCTGCTTGGAGTAGGTCCCAAATTACAAAGGGATATTTTTGAAATATTGCTTAATTTTAGAATTCCTAGAATTGTATTTACAGCGGACATTGAAAAAATGTACCGTCAAATTTTAGTAGCTGATGAAGATCAGAAATACCAACAAATTCTGTGGAGAAATAACTCTAGTGAAAACATTCGCACATACAAGCTAAAAACTGTCACCTACGGTTTAGCCTCAGCTTCCTTTTTGGCCACTAGGTGTATTAAGCAAATCGCTCTCGATGATAAAGATAATCCCAACCTCTCCCGAGTTATTACAGGAAGATATTTATATGGATGATTTACTATCAGGAGCAGATACGCCAAATAACGCAATCTCCATTTGCAAGGACATTGCTCATGTTTTGAGTACTCGCGGATTTCATTTAAGAAAATGGAATTCTAATTCCACCGAATTTCTCGCTCAATTTTCAGAACATAGTTCTCATGATGCACGAGTTGAATTTTCCAAAGATTCTAATGAAAGTTCTAAAGTATTAGGCTTATTTTGGAATTCATCCAATGACACTTTTGGTTTCCAACCATCGCTTGAACTTACACCACCACTCACAAAGAGACGTATTTTATCTGAATCTTCCAAAATTTTCGATCCTTTAGGACTTCTTTCACCTTGTACAGTATTCATGAAGATTTTTTATCAAAAACTTTGGCTTACAAAAACAGATTGGGATTCTCCCATTCCACAACAATTAACAGAGGATTGGCTTAGGTTTCAAAAGGCCTTTAATGCCATCAACTACCTCACTGTTCCCAGATGGGTCATCCTTACAGCAGACAACATAGTAGAATTGCATGGTTTTGCAGATGCTTCTTCATTAGCTTATGCTGCTGCAATCTACTGTCGGCAGAAACACAACGGCAAAATAAAGGTTCAACTACTTGTATCAAAAACTAAAGTAGCCCCTGTCAAACAAGTTTCCATTCCTCGATTGGAGTTGTGCGGTGCACATTTACTATCCAAGCTATTTAAATCGGTCTTACGGACATTAAAATATTATACCTTTGATGTATTCGCTTGGACGGATTCTAAAATAGTTCTCTCCTGGCTGTCTGGTCATCCTCGCCAATGGAAAACTTTCGTAGCAAATAGAACATCTGAAATTATAGAAGTTCTACCTACAAAGCATTGGAGACATGTGCCTTCTAAGGAAAATCCCGCAGATATTGCATCCCGAGGTATTGATCCTAAATGCTTACCTGATTGCAAGTTATGGTGGCAAGGACCACCCTGGCTAAGGCTAGAAACTTCTAGTTGGCCCAAGGCTGAATCCAGTTGCGATGAGGCTTCGGATGAGGTAAAAGCGGAACAAAAATCAGTCTCCATCTTCAATCTGTTTACTCACACATCAAATGATGTAATTCATGGTTTATTCGAACATTACTCTTCACTCACCAAAGTAATTCGCATTTTTGCTTATTGCCAAAGATTTATTAAAAACTGTAAAAAGATAGCATCTCAAGGATCATCGATCAGTTCATCCCATATTAATACTACTTCACTTACCTTTTCGGAAACCAAAACCGCTGAAGAAACCATCATTCGTTGGGTTCAAGGTTTTTACTTTCAGGAAGAAATACGAAGCATTAAAAAACAGATTTCTCTGCCACCCAAAAGTCCATTACGTTCCCTCCACCCTTTCATAGATGAACATGGTTTAGTACGGGTGGGAGGGAGATTGCAAAATTCCCAGCTTCGATTCAATTCCAAGCATCCTATCATACTTCCTTCTCAGCACAGTATTAGTGAACTCCTTATCAAGGAACAACACATCGCTCATTTACATGCTGGGCCGACTTTGTTAGCTCACGTTCTTCGACAGTCCCATTGGATCGTAGGAAGTAGAAAATTAATTAACAAATGTATTAGAAAATGCTTAAAGTGTAACAAATTCAAAACCTCCACCACAACACCACAGCTGATGGGCGATTTACCAAAACACCGTGTCACGCTGGAGAGACCTTTCTTCAGTTGCGGTATTGATTATGCTGGTCCTGTACTGATTAAATGCAACAAAGGTCGAGGGACTAAATCTACAAAGGGTTACATTGCTTTATTTGTATGCTTAGCAACTAAAGCTGTTCATATTGAAGCAGTCGGAGACTTAACAACTGATTCCTTCATAGCTGCACTACGTCGTTTTAGTGCTCGTCGTGGGGCTCCCCGCCACATTTATAGTGACAATGGAACCAATTTTGTTGGAGCTCGTCGAAAACTTGACGAAATACGGAAGTTATGGCTTTCCTTACCAACTAATGAAGCCATCTCTTACTACTTATCCAAATCTTCAATAGATTGGCACTTTATTCCACCCTCATCACCACATTTTGGAGGTATTTGGGAATCAGGAATTCGATCCGTCAAATTTCATCTGAAGAGAGTATTGGGAGAAACCATATTAACTTTTGAAGAGTTAACAACCTTGCTCACGCAAATCGAAGGATTACTAAATTCCAGGCCCTCTCTCCTAATTTAATGACTCTGACATAGAATGCATATCTACACTCACACCTTCACATTTTCTTACAGGTGATGTTCTTCTTTCAGTTCCAGAGGAGCTACCTTCAACCTCCAACCACAGAGATCGTTGGGAGTTGCTACAGAACATCAAACGGGGCTTTTGGAAGAAGTGGAGCTCCGAATTTATCTCCTCCTTACAACCTCGCAAGAAATGGCAGGATGCACAACCAAACTTGAAGGAAGATGACATCGTATTGATCAAAGAGGAGGGTCCTCCTGGTACATGGCCAATGGCTCGAGTTCTTCAAGTGCATCCAGGCAACGACGGACTGGTTCGTGTTGCAACTGTGAAAACCCAAGACTCAGTGTTTAAACGACCTGTTCATAAACTTCACAAACTTCCCATATATCCGAACTAGTTCGGATATAGGGTGGGAGTATGTTTCCTACACTTCTCACTTAACTGTAACTGAGTGCGCCAGACTTTCCACTCCTCACTTAACTGTAACTGAGTGCGGGAGATTTTCCCGCTTTCCTACCCCAACGGAAACTTTTTTGGAACCGGTACGGGGACATTCTGTAAACTGAAACGCAACGGACGGACGCAAGGTCTTGTTCGCATCAATCCGCAGCACCTTCAAGGGTGTAATTTTCATTTAACCGCATTATTACCTTTTAGTGTAAACTTTAACTGTAAATATTTATTTTCTTGTAATATAAATTTAAGTACTATCTCCATCTCTGGCTATTTATTCGAACTCAACCAACGGCATCATTTGGAGGCACCGACGAGATTCGTCAACGATTCAGAGAAACAAGAGATAAGTACTATTTTACATTTTCATTCAACGTTTGACTTTGGTTTCTCTTACTGATTCATTCCATCCATATTTCGTTTTATCAATTAATGGATGCCGAAACGGCTACAGTGCTTCGCGGCAGAGCGAAGGCTGCACTTACAAGAATTATAAATTTCATTGATAAAAATGATCAAACTTTTGACAAAAATGATATACGCAACAAGTTAGAGAAACTTGAATTAACTTATACGGAATTTGATAAAGCGGATGCTGCTTTACCTATCGAATCCTCTGAAATGGAAGAATTCGAAACAAAATATTACGAAACCAAAGCCAAGCTACAGAATATCTTAGAAAATTTATCTGTGAGAACATATGTATATAATGATAATTCTGATGTCTTTGAAAATGTCTCAAATATGAAATCTAGCAATTTTAAGTTGCCAAAAATTAATATTGAGCGTTTTTCTGGTGATTATAAAAATTGGCCTTCATTTAAGGATTTATATGTATCATTAGTGCATGATAATATGTGTTTATCGAATATACAAAAGTTTCAATATCTTAGAGGTTTATTGCTGTCAGAACCAGCAAATATAATTAAGCATATTCCCATTACTGAAACGGCTTATAACGAGGCTTGGGAAAAATTATTAGCTCGTTATGATAAAAAGAAGCAAATCATTTTTTCACTCATTAAAACCTTCATGGAACAACCTTCTTTTAACGATACTAACTCTCACAACTTACGCAACATAGCAGACACTTCCGACGAAGTAATTAGAGGTCTTAAATCTATTGATACTAAAGCAGAGTCTAGAGATGTATGGTTGATTTACATTTTGTTACAAAAGGTTGATCCTAAAACGCGCCAAGAATGGGCGCAATTCTCAAATAATATTGATTTTCCCACATTTGAAGCATTTATAGAATTTTTAAATAACAGATGTACATACTTAGAACTTTATAATGTTAGCGTTACTCATGAAAAACAACCTTATATTAATAAATCGAAATTTAACAATAGTTTAAAATGTTCTTGTTGTAAAATGAATCATCTTGTTTTCAAATGTTCTAAATTTAAAGAAATGTCTGTTAAAGAGCGTATACAACTTGTTAATAAACAAAAATTATGTATGAACTGTTTATCTGATAGGCACACTGAGTCACATTGTAATTCAACTTTTACTTGCCACTATTGTAAGAAAAAGCATCATTCGCTATTACATGATAATAATTTTAAAAATTTCGCAATGTCAGCAAATAAATCTCATCGTGCTGAAGGTCAAAACCAGACAGGAAATGATACTAATCAAAACAAAGAAGTTGCAGCTTCCGTGAACTCTATACAAACATGTTTTTCTTTATTACCAACTTTAAGCGTTAACATTAAAAATATTTTGGGGAGAACTGTCAAGTTCGAGTTATGGCGGACAGCGGAAGTGAATCAACATTCATTTCGGAAAAATGTTTAAAACTGCTAGGCCTGAAAAGAAAAAACGCTAGATTTCAAATTAAAGGATTGCAAGATTCTAAAATCGCGATGACTAGAGGGTGTGTTGAAATAGATTTAGTATCGTTACATGACCCCAAGGTCAAACTACCAGTTAAAGCATGTGTTTTGGAAAAACTAACTGCTCCGTTACCAACGGAAAAAATAAACGAAGCACATTTCTCTCATTTAAAAAATGCCTGCTTAGCGGATCCGAAATTTTTTATCTCAAACAATATCGATATGATTCTCGGATCTGACTACTTTTTTTTCTATTTTGCTTCCTGGGCAAATTACTTGCTCTCAAAGTAATTTAATCGCTCAAAATTCCATTTTTGGTTTCCTAATTTCAGGCAAATTAACTGAGTCTTTAAACTCAAATTCAATGCTAAATCTTCACATTAATGGTACAAATATTGACAATCAATTAAAGCAATTTTGGGAATTAGAAGAAATTCCTAACGTAAAAGATAAATTATTAACTTCTGAAGAGCAATTGGTGGAAACACATTTTCAAAATACTTATGCATGTAATTCCGATGGACGCTTTGTTGTAAAACTTCCATTTTATAAATCAAATTCAGAATTGGGAGACTCAAAACCCGCAGCAATTTCTCGTTTATTAGCAATGGAGCGGAAATTTAAAAATAACCCAGATTTTGAAAAACAATACAAAGAATTCATGAACGAATACGAATCGCTAGGTCACATGAGCTTAGTAAATTCCAGATCCCATACTTCCAAAGATCAGAATTTTTTACCGCATCACGCCGTTATCAAGCCATCCAGCCCTACAACAAAGTTAAGAGTAGTTTTTGACGCATCTTGCAAAACTACAAATGGTACGTCATTAAATTCTCTGCTTGGAGTAGGTCCCAAATTACAAAGGGATATTTTTGAAATATTGCTTAATTTTAGAATTCCTAGAATTGTATTTACAGCGGACATTGAAAAAATGTACCGTCAAATTTTAGTAGCTGATGAAGATCAGAAATACCAACAAATTCTGTGGAGAAATAACTCTAGTGAAAACATTCGCACATACAAGCTAAAAACTGTCACCTACGGTTTAGCCTCAGCTTCCTTTTTGGCCACTAGGTGTATTAAGCAAATCGCTCTCGATGATAAAGATAATCCCAACCTCTCCCGAGTTTTACAGGAAGATATTTATATGGATGATTTACTATCAGGAGCAGATACGCCAAATAACGCAATCTCCATTTGCAAGGACATTGCTCATGTTTTGAGTACTCGCGGATTTCATTTAAGAAAATGGAATTCTAATTCCACCGAATTTCTCGCTCAATTTTCAGAACATAGTTCTCATGATGCACGAGTTGAATTTTCCAAAGATTCTAATGAAAGTTCTAAAGTATTAGGCTTATTTTGGAATTCATCCAATGACACTTTTGGTTTCCAACCATCGCTTGAACTTACACCACCACTCACAAAGAGACGTATTTTATCTGAATCTTCCAAAATTTTCGATCCTTTAGGACTTCTTCACCTTGTACAGTATTCATGAAGATTTTTTATCAAAAACTTTGGCTTACAAAAACAGATTGGGATTCTCCCATTCCACAACAATTAACAGAGGATTGGCTTAGGTTTCAAAAGGCCTTTAATGCCATCAACTACCTCACTGTTCCCAGATGGGTCATCCTTACAGCAGACAACATAGTAGAATTGCATGGTTTTGCAGATGCTTCTTCATTAGCTTATGCTGCTGCAATCTACTGTCGGCAGAAACACAACGGCAAAATAAAGGTTCAACTACTTGTATCAAAAACTAAAGTAGCCCCTGTCAAACAAGTTTCCATTCCTCGATTGGAGTTGTGCGGTGCACATTTACTATCCAAGCTATTTAAATCGGTCTTACGGACATTAAAATATTATACCTTTGATGTATTCGCTTGGACGGATTCTAAAATAGTTCTCTCCTGGCTGTCTGGTCATCCTCGCCAATGGAAAACTTTCGTAGCAAATAGAACATCTGAAATTATAGAAGTTCTACCTACAAAGCATTGGAGACATGTGCCTTCTAAGGAAAATCCCGCAGATATTGCATCCCGAGGTATTGATCCTAAATGCTTACCTGATTGCAAGTTATGGTGGCAAGGACCACCCTGGCTAAGGCTAGAAACTTCTAGTTGGCCCAAGGCTGAATCCAGTTGCGATGAGGCTTCGGATGAGGTAAAAGCGGAACAAAAATCAGTCTCCATCTTCAATCTGTTTACTCACACATCAAATGATGTAATTCATGGTTTATTCGAACATTACTCTTCACTCACCAAAGTAATTCGCATTTTTGCTTATTGCCAAAGATTTATTAAAAACTGTAAAAAGATAGCATCTCAAGGATCATCGATCAGTTCATCCCATATTAATACTACTTCACTTACCTTTTCGGAAACCAAAACCGCTGAAGAAACCATCATTCGTTGGGTTCAAGGTTTTTACTTTCAGGAAGAAATACGAAGCATTAAAAAACAGATTTCTCTGCCACCCAAAAGTCCATTACGTTCCCTCCACCCTTTCATAGATGAACATGGTTTAGTACGGGTGGGAGGGAGATTGCAAAATTCCCAGCTTCGATTCAATTCCAAGCATCCTATCATACTTCCTTCTCAGCACAGTATTAGTGAACTCCTTATCAAGGAACAACACATCGCTCATTTACATGCTGGGCCGACTTTGTTAGCTCACGTTCTTCGACAGTCCCATTGGATCGTAGGAAGTAGAAAATTAATTAACAAATGTATTAGAAAATGCTTAAAGTGTAACAAATTCAAAACCTCCACCACAACACCACAGCTGATGGGCGATTTACCAAAACACCGTGTCACGCTGGAGAGACCTTTCTTCAGTTGCGGTATTGATTATGCTGGTCCTGTACTGATTAAATGCAACAAAGGTCGAGGGACTAAATCTACAAAGGGTTACATTGCTTTATTTGTATGCTTAGCAACTAAAGCTGTTCATATTGAAGCAGTCGGAGACTTAACAACTGATTCCTTCATAGCTGCACTACGTCGTTTTAGTGCTCGTCGTGGGGCTCCCCGCCACATTTATAGTGACAATGGAACCAATTTTGTTGGAGCTCGTCGAAAACTTGACGAAATACGGAAGTTATGGCTTTCCTTACCAACTAATGAAGCCATCTCTTACTACTTATCCAAATCTTCAATAGATTGGCACTTTATTCCACCCTCATCACCACATTTTGGAGGTATTTGGGAATCAGGAATTCGATCCGTCAAATTTCATCTGAAGAGAGTATTGGGAGAAACCATATTAACTTTTGAAGAGTTAACAACCTTGCTCACGCAAATCGAAGGATTACTAAATTCCAGGCCTCTCTCTCCTAATTTAATGACTCTGACATAGAATGCATATCTACACTCACACCTTCACATTTTCTTACAGGTGATGTTCTTCTTTCAGTTCCAGAGGAGCTACCTTCAACCTCCAACCACAGAGATCGTTGGGAGTTGCTACAGAACATCAAACGGGGCTTTTGGAAGAAGTGGAGCTCCGAATTTATCTCCTCCTTACAACCTCGCAAGAAATGGCAGGATGCACAACCAAACTTGAAGGAAGATGACATCGTATTGATCAAAGAGGAGGGTCCTCCTGGTACATGGCCAATGGCTCGAGTTCTTCAAGTGCATCCAGGCAACGACGGACTGGTTCGTGTTGCAACTGTGAAAACCCAAGACTCAGTGTTTAAACGACCTGTTCATAAACTTCACAAACTTCCCATATATCCGAACTAGTTCGGATATAGGGTGGGAGTATGTTTCCTACACTTCTCACTTAACTGTAACTGAGTGCGCCAGACTTTCCACTCCTCACTTAACTGTAACTGAGTGCGGGAGATTTTCCCGCTTTCCTACCCCAACGGAAACTTTTTTGGAACCGGTACGGGGACATTCTGTAAACTGAAACGCAACGGACGGACGCAAGGTCTTGTTCGCATCAATCCGCAGCACCTTCAAGGGTGTAATTTTCATTTAACCGCATTATTACCTTTTAGTGTAAACTTTAACTGTAAATATTTATTTTCTTGTAATATAAATTTAAGTACTATCTCCATCTCTGGCTATTTATTCGAACTCAAACACTGAGCAAAAATTTCATCAAAAAATATTGGTAACTTTTTTTTATAAAGCTGCGCGTAATGCATATCACTTGCGAAAAGAAAACCAAAATTTCTTTTTGTAATTATCTAATTAAAAATTTATCCTAATTAGCAGTGTGTTTGTTGGTTATGTTTTAAGTAAAGTAATATCTATTTGTTTATTCCTCCAAAATTTACATTCCAGGAAACAATAATAAAAAAATTATAGAGCTTTAAAGAGCTCACTATTTTTAACCATTTTCAACTTTTTAAAAGGTATGAAATATAATTATTGTGTCGATTAATAACAAAAGAATTACCTTGATATGAATAAAATGACATTAAGAAATTAAAGTTAAATGCAAAAAAAAAAAAAAAAAAGATTTCAATAATTTTTAAGTTTGGGTAAGAAGATTGACCTATCATTGAGTAAAAAAGATTTAGTGTTTCGAACCCAGGTCGAAACGTTAAGAATCAGGCCCTCTATCACTGGATCACTGGGACACTTTGTTTATAACTAGTAATATTTTGATGGGAGGACAATTTCCTAATTTAGAATTAGCCCCTGAGACGGCTTGGAATTTGCTTGCGAGTCCCCGGACCGGATGCGGTGAAATTCCTTTTGGTGGGGTGCGTCAATAAAGTTCCCGCGTTAAGAAAGTTCACTAAACCCATAAATTGTGAGGCGGTCACTGCGCTGGTCTCTGGACCCGTCAGAGACAATTACAGTGCATAAGACAAAGAGCCCGCTCTAGGATTTTTGTGTGAAAACTCGCAAAATAAAACGGGACGCCCCCCGATTTTAGAGACAGAGAGCCGATCCCAGAGCTGCAGACAATCTCAAAATCCGGAGACTCCGGGCATCAACCATGTCCAATCCCTTGCACTTTCCCTCTCTCAAGCAAAGTTAATTTTTGATCTTTGTGTAGTGAAGTAAATTTCCATATACTTGCGCTTAAAATAAATTTAATAATGTTTTAAAACCATACGATCAGTGTATGATTTAGTGTGAGATGAGTGTTTTAATTTTAGAATTAGTTAACATAATTGTCATGATGCGATGTGAAATTAGGAATCTGGGTTCAAGGTTTTAGAAATTAAATAAGTTTAAAATAGCGTAGCATCAGTTTTTTTAAAAATTGTGATGCGAAATTAGGACAGAAATTCAGAATCCTGTTGGAGACAATGCAGAGAAGTATTTCCAAAAATATGGTATGATACGCAAATATTCAGTGTGGGTCTGGAGAAATTAGAAATGAAGCGGAACTACACAATTTCATGTACATTCATATTTATGACGTGGCATCTACATAAAAAAGACGCATTTGTCACAATTTTGAATATAATTACGGCGCTTAGACCGCCTAAATATTGAAATAAACATCAGGTCTAATATATACAAGTATACGTTTTTTTTAATGCAGTATTTAGTTTTTTCTGAAACTTCGAAAATTTATTTGCTAACGGATTAATAGAGCAGGTGCTTGTGCAGGATATTGCTTTCACGTATGTGTGGAGACGGCTATATTTGGCGACCTTTTTTGCTTGCTGAAATTGACCGACAGCATAATACGTAAGCACAAAAAAATATATCTAAGCTATCACTCGAATATTGTTAAGTATAAACTAAAAAAGGGTACCTGAGGAAATACGTGTGTGTGTGTGTGTCAATTTCACCATATCAAAAACATCGACAAGTCCGAAAATGTCGCCAAATTCTGTCAGTTTTAAAATGAAAGAAAAATGGGTTTTCCATTATTGGCTGCATGTCGCATCATTTGGCAACGTCTTTTGATTTGAGGAAATTGTTCGATGGCTTAGATTCATAATTTCATTTCCATTCATTCGATGTTTTACATTCATCATTACATGATGGAACCGAAAAAAATTAATAAGTATTGCAAAATTGACATTTTTGTCAAAGGCTCGAGTCATTTCTTCATGGGACTACAATGTTTTCAGTTCCTTTTAATTTGGGGAGTACTTGTTATTTAGACGTAATTGTAATAAACATAGATAAAGTTTCGCAACTTTTTCTGATGGATAAGGAAAAATGACTACTTACGAAAGAAGGTATTTTACCTTGAGAGAACACATATTTTTAAAGTCAATTTGAATTATTTTTCTTTACTTTAAAAAAATTGTTATCTTTAATCTATGCTTTTGTGGCTTTTATTGGATGAAAATTTTAACCTGACTGGTTAAAAATATGTAAAATGTATGCAAATCGTAAGGGTTAGAGATGAAAAAATCTAATTGTTTTCGAATCAATAGCGATTTCAAATTTCAAATGTGTGATTACTTTTAACACAACATTTACTCATTGACCGACATACTGAAAAAATGAAAAGTTTACTATTTCGCAATTTTTTGTATATACACAATAGTCCTGCAAAGACTATCAAATTCCAGTAACGAATGTTAGAACCAGATTAGGATTCTCTTCTCTCAAGAATATATTTATGATTTGATTCATTTGTATGATTTTAATTTCTGTAAGTATCGGAAAAATTCCTGTATTTTTCATAGCATTTGCAGATTTTTAGCTTAAGTATTCTATATAGTATACGATTTATTCTTAAATCAACCAATTGTACATTTTACCGCGTAACTGTATACAACTTCAGGAACCTTTAAGTCTATCGAAATATATTACAAAATAGCGCGCGACGACAGAACCTGACATTTATATTCGAGTTATATCTTTCCTTTTGTGTGTGTGTGGTAATCATATTATTTTGACAAATAGGTCAATATTCATTTATTTTCATGGAATATTAAGTGTTTATATTCATATTTGCTAAACACAATTCAAAGATATCGATTAAATTGGATTAATATTAAATATGTATACGTCCAACTCTTTTTATACGTTCTTTTTTACACTATTGTGAAATAAAACGAATTTACGAATTTTTTGATCCAGCTCGCTAATCTCAAAAAATTTGAAGATTCATGCCCTTTGAATGAGGACGATTTGATCGAATTTATGACAGCTTATTATTATAAGCTGTCATAAAGCGGTGCTAGTTTGATATCACGGGGCACGCGCAAAATTGTTTTCGTTCGCCAAGATAAGCGATAGCATTACAATATGGTTACCTTGATATTTTTATTGTCTGGTGATGTGGTTGCCTTGGGGATAAAGTATATTAAAAATAACTTTTGTTTTTTCCCGCGGTAACCCTATTAATTTCAGACTATTTTGATTCGATTTCTTTTTTCATTGCATTTGAATTTTTTTAATATAATACAAAAATAAAATCATTATTATATGAGTTAATATTCGTTATATTCATGTATTTATAATTGTGTTATGTATTTATAATTGTGTTATGTATTTATAATTGTGTTATGTATTTATAATTGTGTTATGTATTTATAATTGTGTTATGTATTTATAATTGTGTTACATTACAATACGGTTATTATTCTTTTTTTTAAATTACTATTATATTAATATATATAATTATAAATTATACTGCACGAATATTATAAATAATTACTATTAAATTATATTATACATAATTATTAAATTATACTATATGAATATTATAAATAATTACTATTAAATTATATAAGATTATTTTATACTGCATAATATTAGTAGTACATGAACCTTTTTATATTATGATATTCATTATTTATTTATTGATTGATTGACCTTGGTTGATCTTAATCTCTTCCTATAATCTTCATTTGAAATATTTTTCAATGTTTTTCAAATCAGTTCTTTAAAATTAATTTCCTTACGACTTCAAACCGCTAGGCCGCCATCTGAGATTCCATTCCAGCGATAGTAAATGGTGCTTGGTGTGATTTTTTTTTATCGCGCTAAGCAGCGCTTGGCGCCTTTCCCCGTGATATTAAACTAGTTCCGAATTCGCGATAATGACAAAGTCGAAAGTGAAGTTCAACTATTAAGTGTGCATTAAAATTTCATGTAATCATAAGTTCTGCATTGCTTGATATCAAGAACTATATAACTAACTTGAGAAACTAAGAAAATAGCTGTTAATAACAGATTTTGTAACGACGGAAAAAAAAGACAGACTGTTAATAACGAACGAAATTCAATTCAATCAAAACCGACAGTAGTGCTAGACATACCTAACACATAACTGATGATGGCATTTTTTATGCAGTTCGTAATAAACAGATATGCTTGTTATCAAATAGCGATGAATAGTTAGTGTTATTCCTAATTTTAATTTGTTGAATGTACTTACAGTCTGAATTTTCACTGTGCATTAATTTTTTTAATATAAAAATGGATTATTTTGTTATAAATCTGTAGCATGGATTTTATTATAAGACTTATTTTGCATGGTTTTGTGGGAAAATAGTTTATTTCATCTAACATGATTTTTTCAAGTTGTGGAACATATGCCTAAATTGACTATAGGTTGCGTGTATTTTTTGCAAGATTTATTTTGTACAGTTTTCTAAGGAACGTATATTTACCAAGTAAAAAGATTTGTGTATACATTCGTCACAATTTATACTGCAGCAACAATTGGGACTTCATAATATTGCGAGTTAAAGCTTAATTCAAAAACAAATTCTCGAAAATTAAATTATAAATGAATGTTGGGACATTTATAAGAACCTCTTTAAGAATATTATCGAACTTCATGTCTTAATAAATATGGCGAATGCAATATCCTTAAGAGACAATGAATAAGTATCTGCACGCAACAATAAGATCTTTAATAATGAAACATGTGAAATACAATAAATATTTCTAATCATAAAATTCTTTGATCATTCATTCACGCATGTAAACGATAATATTCAAAATTTGACAATTTTTCGATTTTTTTATTACAAGATTCCGTTAGTGATTCTCAAACAACGTTGTTGGCCGTGAAACTCGAAAGTTTATAATAACGGCGTTTGTTATTCGTGGGTTAGAGCCCTGGTGAGAGAAGAATCATTGTGTGTAGAAGTGCTATAATAATGTTGTACTAATAAGTTTATTCTCCAAGTCTCAAATTAGTATGGAGTGAGTAAATATTGTCGCACTGTTCAGCTACACGAGAGCATTTGGTGACTAACCACGCAATTTTGAATCATGGTCAAGTGACTTGGACGACACCTGAGCTGGCACCTCCCTCTCCTAACTACTGCACACTAACGGGAGGACATTGAAGATCTTGACAGATTTAACGTGCATTGCTGCTCTACACGGTGGGTCTTTAGTTGTACAGGGCTCGAACTCATGACAAGCCTGCCATGATCCGATACCTTGACCACTGGGCTACCGCAGCGCCCAAATTGGTATGGAAGTTTAAACATTAAGGTTCCAGCTCGGGTTTCATCCTCGCTATTTGACTTGAGTTCAGAATTAAGGGGTGGCCGCGGTAGCCTTTGGCCACGAGTACGTTACCGTGGCCAGATTAACATGGGTTAGAACCTAGTACCGCTGAAGACCCATCATGCAGAGAGGGCGATGCACGTTAAATATGTAGAGGTTTAAACGTCTACTGTTGGTGTGGTGTAGAAGTTAGGAAAGGAAGACACCCGAGTTGGCACCCCGTCACTTGACTATGGTTCAAAATTACGATGTCCGTCACCAAAAGCTATTGAGCAGCTTAATATTGCGAGTTCATTCAAAATTAAGGGATCGATCTCAAATACCCCGCGTGCTGCTTCGAAATGTATTTTTAACCTCTCCATACTAAGCAAAACAAGAGCTATTGGTGACGGCCTCGTAATTTTGAGCCATGGCTAAGGGACGAGGACGACACCTGAGATGGTAACTCCTTAGAACATTGACTCCACGCCATAGGGAGGGCTTTCAACTTCGATAGATTGAACGTGTATAGGTTGAACCCTGCCAAATTGGCTATCAACCTCGTTTTTGACCGAAATTTGGAAGCAAGAGGTTTG
The DNA here is from genome assembly GCA_019973935.1 of Trichonephila clavipes. Classification (NCBI taxonomy): domain Eukaryota; kingdom Metazoa; phylum Arthropoda; class Arachnida; order Araneae; family Nephilidae; genus Trichonephila; species Trichonephila clavipes. Next base: position 314,947 of record BMAU01017888.1, read on the forward strand.
CTGCAAAAAATCATGTTAGTTCAATTATATGTTGTACTTCAAAATATTTGTCAATTACAACGGGGTGTGTAAATTTAAGGAGTGGGATGTGTTAGCTCAAGTGTTGTCTTCGCCTGCTGATTGCTGTTTAAAACTGCCAGTTCAGTGTTGCCATTACCCCCTACGTTTGCTTCTGTTTGCGACTTTAATAACAATGCTTTCTCAAACGAGAATTCTTAAGAAAAAAAAATTCATTTGTTCGTAGAATTACCACTTCATATTTGTAATAAATGCATCTGTTCGAAAAATAAAATAAAACCATTATTCAAATGTAAATTGAATAATGATTTTACAATTCAAAATATTTAAATCATTCATTACAGATTTTATGATTAAAGTTCTTAATTTGGAGGCAAAGACTTTTCAAGCATCTTAAGAAAAAAATATCTCGAATGTTACTTCAAAAGAAAACAGTCTGATAATGATGTGGTTCAGAGATAATACTCATTAAAGACTGAACATTCTGAATTTGCTGTAAAGGGGGAAATACTACACTTCACTAGTTTTTATCTAAAATATATATATTAGAATAACTACTTCCTATAAAGAATTTTACCTTTATATTATCAGTAAATCATGATTTAAATTTTTATATAATAGCTATATTTAATAATTTAACTTCCTTATAAATTTAGTTTGGTTTTTATTGGAATCGTGACCTTTTTTCAAACGGTGCTGCGTATTTTGCTCATCTTATTTCAATTTGTAAATAAAACATTTTCTGGTTTTTTGTTTTGTGTGTGTATATATTAAGGGTATTGACAAGTTAAAATGAATTAAGATCGAAAAGACAAATCAAGAGCCTCGAAATAACAATTCCTTTTATTTCTCGGAATGATTTAGATAATTTTATTCTTTTCAAATATAAATACAAAGGTAATATATACACAAACCACCGCGCAGCAGTGATATTGAGCGATTTATACACAGATATATTTTAAAAGCTCAGTTATAGTTACAATTAAAATTTATTTCTGCATCATTATTTAGCTCATAAAATTATATTTTCTGTGGGGAAAAAAAGGGTACCGAAAATATACTTTTTCTTTTAGTCCAATTTGTGTGTCCGACACATTAATTCCTATGAACTACGAATGCCATTTTAGTTTTTTTTTGTTACAAAGATTGTTTTACCTTACTGTATTTCATCGCATAAGAGCAATAATCTAAAGTAAAAAAAAGAACAGTTTAAGAATATAAAATACGGTATGATTATTAATTTAATTTAATACATAGAGAAGCTAAATTTTCTTTGTTAGAAAATTGGTAAGAATTAATAGTTTAAGAGGCAATTCTTCCCATACTCAAAAACACATTTAAAATGGTTTCTAATGATATTTATGTTACGAAAATTTATTTTGGATCAATACACGTAGAACAATTCATATAAAAATGAAAAAAATCCACTTTAGAAAAAAAATCTGTTAATTTAGTACAATAAAATAAAATTTCCAAAATGTTAAGCTTTGCGAAAAAAATTACTGTACTGTTAACTTGTTATATTTGTCAATTTTCTCTTATTTAAAAAAATTAATCGAGAGTAAGAAAAGGAAAGGAAGAATGTCTAATTTAAAATTTTTTGCAAACAAAACAATTTAATAAGATAAAAAAATATCAAATTTTTGCAATTACAAACAGGAAGAAATAAATTTATTGCTGCTTTGGCAAATGGAAAAAAATAGAAATATATCTAAAAATAAATTCTCTTTTACCACTCTGTGTTGGCAAAGCGGAAGACCAATTTATACTTGTGATGGCAAAACGGAAGAGAATTATAGAGATGGCAAAACGGAAATAAAAATATTAATTCTAGGTGACAAAGCTGAGCTAAGGAATGTACCGCTTTAATAGGAAAACTCAAATAAGTATGAGGATGAGTCACAGAAAATAAGTTTCCCCTGTTGACCGTCGTCAGTTTTAAATGAAAGTCAAAACATAGAATGAGATATTAAAGACAAGACAATTTTTTCCCACATAATTACCAAGTACATTGAAACATTTGTCAAACCGCTTGATAAGCTTCAAAAAGCCCACCAGGAAAAACTCAGGGCTTTGCATACGGAAGAAGCGTTTGAGGTATATGAACACGTTTAGAGTACTTTTTAACAATATAGCATACTTAAGCATTATAAATGCTTTTTTAAGACTCAATACCAATAAATACTAATATTTACAATAAATTGCCTAAGTCTTACTAAAATCACAATTATAAATATAATTTTAGCAATATTTTTGAAAAACTTGAAAGCAATTACAGAAAAAAGTAATAAACTTGTAAAAGTAATACAAAAACAAATTAGTTTTATTTATCTAGAAAATGTACTAAAATTTTTTTATGTTTTATTAACATTTGAGAATTTCAGAGCTGATCGAATAAACATAAGAAATGTGACGTTCTTTATGAGTCCGTTATTTAAATAACAAGCCATAACTCAAAAATCATTCACACAATAAGAAATATTTTAGTTCGTTCTCTTGAAAATAACTTCAATATCAGGCTCGAAAAGTTTTATAGAAATACATTCATAACTTTTTGAGTTATCAGACTCGCCATGATAGATTTTGAGTAATTTAAATGCCCAATTCTGGTACATCAAAACCCACTTCCGGTTTTTCTAAGGAGTCTCAGGGGTGTTAAATTTTTCTAGAGGTCTGAAAATATAAACGATTTTCAAACGCGTATAATTCTTTTAAATTTAAATTAAATTATTCGAATCTTTTACATATTTGAAATGGAATGGGGCTTCAGAAAAGTATAAAATGTTTAAAATATACTAATTTTAAAAGTCATAAGCATGAAAATTCTGTAATAAATATTAAGTATTTTTTGCTTTGCGCACACTTATTTCTAAGATATTAGCCTCTGATGTATAAAACTTTATAGAATTATACACACACAATGCATCATACTCTTTAAACCCTACCTAATTTTAGTATTATATATCTTTTGCATTTCAAAATATTTGTAAAATATTGCAATTTTTTAAATATTTTTTAAAAATGCATAGTTTTTATTTATTAAAACATGTAAGTTATTCTATTTATATAAAAGTAGCTACAAAGTATTAAGAATACATTTGTCTTTATAAATCAACTTATAGCTAGTAATTAAAGCTAATATTTTAGAAAATAACATTCGTGACGTAAATCTTAATAAATATTTCTTATAGAAAAGTTTATGTTCATATGCTTATAATTTTTTAAATTATGATTATATTTTAAACATTTTATACTTTTCTGAAGCCCCATTCCTTTATAAGTAATGTGTAAAAGATTCGAATTATTTAACTTAAATTTAAAGAAATTATACCCGTTTGAAAATTGTTTATATTTTCAGACCTCCAGAGAAATTTAACACCCCTGTGACCCCCTAAAATTCATTGTAACTTGGCGTCTAGGAAGCGTAGAAACGAAACAAAACAAAGTATATTTTGTAAAGCCAAGGGGCATCTCTATTCAATAAAGTAAAAAACAAAAAATATCCGTCTTAATCGAATTTGGTAATTTTCAACGTGTTCGGATACCTTAACTATGGGCAAACGACGAAACAGCAGGTGAACACGTAAAACATCGATACACCATTGGGTAGAGGTCGGCTGCGATCAAGCAGGAGGATTCAGAAAAAGTGGCCTTAGCTGGCGTTCTGTTGCTGGATGACAATGCGAGACCACACTTGGCGACGGCAGTGCAAAATCATTCTGCAACTCTTGGTTGGAAGTACCTACATCATCCATCATACAGTCATGATTTCTCACCGAAGGACGGCAATGCAAAACCATATTGTAACTCTTAGTTGGGAGTGCCTACACCTTCCTCCATACGGTCATGATCTCTCATCGAGGGACTTTCATCTGTTTCCGGCTTTAACGAAGAATCTTGCGGGAAGCAATGCTGAAGTCAAACAAGCAGTTAAATGTTTCTTCCGTACGCAAGACCCTGAGGTTTTTTTCTGGAGGGCTTTTTGAAGCTTATCAAGCGGTATGACAAATGTATCGATGCACATGTTACCAGTAGCGCACACAAACATTTTTCAAGGTCAAAATTCCACGATTTTCGTATCATGCTCCATTACGCCACCCAGCATATTCTTTTGATTTTGTCAATTTTTGGGAATAAAAACAATACAAAATTTATTGAGTAAATTAGCATTAACTAACAAATACATAATTAAATGTTACATAATATATACATAGGATTATAACCAATCGAAAAAAAATCAAGGGCTATGGGGGAGGGGTCCGGACTCCTAAGACACCCCCCTTGTGTGCGCCACTGCATGGTTCTTATATAGAAAATAAAGTTATCTTATTCTATACTTTGACAACTCTGCCCACAGTCGCCATGAGAAACTTATTTTCCAACTCACCATTGTAAAAAGACTTTAGTTCGGATAGCGGTGAAAGTAGAAGCCTTACTACTCTACTTATAAAGCTGTAGTTGTGAAGGAAAATTAATTCTAATACCTACAAAGAATATATATAATTTCATACTTAAAAAATAGTGTTTAAGTTATATTTAAGTATAAAGTATTTATGCTTATTTAAAAGTTATTAGTTTATTATTGCTTTATTATATTTTTGTTGGAAAAAACATTTATATCGCAGGCGTTTTTGTTTATGCATACTGTATTATTCATTTAATTTCCGTTTTAAAAAATAACATTGATAAACAATTGTAATTTCTTTCCGAATTTTAAATTTCTTGCTTAAGTATTTAATCTACCGAAAAAATGTGAGTATTTAATATTAAACTTTTCCATCAATATATATGTTATGAAATAGTTTGCGTGTTCATTTTAACTATAAAACATGTTTAAAAATGTTTTCCTTCCTTCAAAACTGACTTTAACCAAACGATTCCCAATAAAGTATTGTTTGGAGTTAGAATTTTAGCATTTTTATTTTAGTAAAAGACGAGAATATATTATTTAAACTATCGATGATAAGGAACTGTTTTATAAATTTAAATGAAAATTTATTCGATAAACTACAGAATAAAGATTTCACGGCTGATCCACACTCTCATTTCATTCATTTTCACTAAATAAGTGTTCAGAAACCTTTGTATATGCATGAAAATCTACGCGCGCGCGTATCGTATACTTACGTTTATTAGCCGAGAATTTTTGAAAACTTTTTACAGTTAAGTGGTACAAATACCTTTTAAAAGTGTTCGTACACTTAAAAAACATAAGATCCAAACTACTTTAGCCCAATATCCAAAATTTTAGTTTATAGTCCAATTTCGTTTTAAATATTTTCCATGTAGTCTCATTTGATAATTTTAAATACTTTCTGCATTTTAATTCTTTCAAAATTGCGTAAGGACGAAAAAAAATGCGTTACCGAAAATACGGAGCACCAAAACCTTTTTCGATGAATTCCTTTAATGAAAATGTCTCGTTTCTTCTTCATTTTTACAATATGGCGATATACAGAAACTCGCTTGCTTAAATTTGTTTTCTTTAAATATTCTATTTTGTTACTGTATTGTATACAAAAATAAAGAGAATTTCATTTTCGAACGCTTTTTGTTACATATAATGAAGAGAAATTAATCAGTTTAGTTCATAGGGAAATTAGTACATGGTCTTCGATAGTACAATGTGTGATAGAGTTTTAAAGAAAATTGAATACAAAAACTAAGAAAAGGACGTCCAAAGACATTACGGCATCCGACTACGTTCGAACCGTGATTTTGCAAAAGCGTATAAATGGATAATATTTCTGATATTTAGTATCACTTAGATTAGAAAATGTATATAAAATTATTTTAAGAATAGTATTACAGTATAAAAGTATTTAAATACAATATTTTGACAAATGAACATAGAATGACCCATCTTCAAAATATTCTCCTTTTGTGAAAAATGCTTCCATTATAATAATATTTTGCCTGTATATAGCTCAGACCTCTGTACAGAGGCTCAACTAGAATTTTTGAAATATCTAACTTAGAAGTGGGTTTATCCATTTCTTACGACAAGAGGGGAGAAATTTTTTAAAAAAAAACGCCTATAATTAATTCAATTGGTTGTAACTCTGAAAATAATGCGAATTTTTCAAAATTCTTATTTGAGCCTTTGTACAGTGGTCTGAGCTACATACTGGTAAAATATTATTATAAAAGAAGCATTTTTCACAAAAGGAGAGCATTTTGAAAAGATTATTCTAAGTTAATTTTTCGCCAAAATATTGTATTTAAAAATTTTTTTTGTCAAAATGTCCTTAAAACAATGTTATACATGTATTCTAATCTAAGTGACTAAATATCATGAAAATTATCCATTTATGTGCCTTTTTAAAAATCACGGTTCCGAACGTAGTCTGATACATAAAATCAGCGTGATCAAAGGTTTATTGTTCAAAAACTTATCAAAAATCCACGTTTAAGTGCTGCAGAAGAGTTTCATCTTCAACCAATTCTATAGAAACTAACCTTTCTTTTAACTCGGTTTCATCTGAAACCGAGATCAGTGCTGGAATACACGGGCGTTGTGCTCGTAGAAAATTTTTTCTAAGTGTGAAAAATAGAAAGGTTTTACTCTACTTTGCTAAATTTTAATAAAGTCGTGACTTTATTAAAGTCTGAAACTTATTAGAATATTGTTCTTTCTTGCTGATGAAAGCCAATTCGTGGCTCAGATGGGCGTTTAATGTGAAGGAAAAAAACGAGGAACTTGTTCTTAAGAATTTAATTAGTATACAACGAAGCATGGAGATGTTCTTGTGGGGAGGGGGAGAAGGTATGTTAGCTTAAGGTATCCGACTACGTTCGGAACCGGGATTTTAAAAAAGCACATAAATTGGTAATTTTCATGATATTTAGTGTCACTCGGATTAGAATACATGTCTAAAATTGTTTTAAGGACATTGACAAAAAAAATATTTAAATATTTGCCAAAATATTATATTTAACTTAGAATAATCTTTTTTCAAATGTTCTCCTTTTGTGAAAATTGGTTCTATTATAATAATATTTTGCCTGTATACAGCTCAGACCTCTCTACAGAGGCTCAACTAGAAGTTTTGAAAAATTCACATTTTCAGAGTTACCACCAATTGAAATAAATAATCTCGTTTTCTTAAAATTGCTCCCCTCTGTTGTCGTAAAATATGAATAAACCCACTTCTAAGTTATATATTTCAAAAATTATAGTTGAGCCTTTGTAGAGGGTTTCAGAGCTATATACAGGGAAAGTTTTATAAGAGAAGTATTTTTCACAAAAGGAGAACATTTGGAAAAAAGATTACCCTAAGTTAACTTTTTGCCAAAATATTGTATTTAAACAAATATTTGTCAAAATGTCCTTAAAACCATTTTATGCATATATTCTAATTTGACACTAAATATCATGAAAATTATCCATTTATGCGCTTTTGAAAATCATGGTTCTGAACGTAGTGTCTGATACCTTAAATGTTAAATCATTTGGATTAAATAATTTGGTATTTATTGATGGTATTGAGTCATGAACTTTATTTTAAAATTTTGAGAAACAAATTAAAATTATCCAATCATCCATCCAAATTTGGATATTGGGACGACTTGCCCTCAAAGTACGCCTCTGGCGTCTCTAAAACTGTTCCAAGTTCTGAAAATACTACTTCAATCCCCCGATTTAAATTCACAATAGAACATATTGAGAGAACATTCAGTTAAAGTAAGATGACAAAATATAAGCTAGGAAGAGTACTCACAGACGAATGGATGAACCTCGATGCAACAATTGACTGTCGAAATCTATTCTTACTTGAAAGCTAATGTGTACGCTGAAGGATATCGTACTAAGAAATAACCATGGATTAAATAACTAAGGGAAAAATACAATAGTTACAACTTTTTTTGGTTCTCGTTAAGGCTATCTTCGGTTAATGTTAAAGAATAGGACCCGAATTCGGAACATTTTGAGATATAAAGAAATGAAAAATTAATGATATTCTGGCTTCACTATCCTTTAGAGAGCAGCATTTTTTGTCATACTTCCCATTTTAAACTGAGTGAGATTCATTTTTTCTGGTATAAAATGTGTTTTGCGTTTTTTCTCCTATACTGTAATGTTAAATGAGCCATGTCTTAACGTATATCAACAAAAAAGAAGGTATTCTTGGAATATTTTAGAATTTTTGAAAACACTATATTGTTAACAGTTGTATGAGCTACAATATTGCAAATTTCCTTTTAAATTGAGGAATTTTTCTGTTTGAAAATGTGCTTCGCGTTTAGTTCAAGCTTTCCTACTTTTACCGAAGACAGCCTTAAGCGTACGAAGACTCTTGTGACTTAATATTTTTAGCAGTTTGAGTACTAATTTTTCAAAATAAAAAAATTATACCATGTTTTAAAAATTCATGTTATTCTACTAAAAACAAGTTTCAGAATTTATAAAAAAAAATTCTGATTTTCATAAATTAAACTTTATTAGTTGATAATATTTATAGAAAATTATAAGAGCGAATACTTTTGAGGGCCACTGTATGTATGATATCTGCTCAAATTAACCCATTACATTATACCTAGTATATCCCTTAAAAATTCTTGATAATTAATTTTTTGAATTTGCAATTCGATTCAATCGAAATTTTGAATATTCACCTCATTAAAAGCATTACATTACCTATTGGTTGTCTGAATCTAATTTTAAGTTAGCGCAGAAAATAAAACTTTCACAGATAGGGTACAAGATAGCAAATGAGTAGGGGGAAATGTGTACATTCTGTACGCGAGCAATTTCCCCACTACTACCTGTAAATCGTGGTATTTGGTTAAATTTTTTCAATTTGAGAAAATTGCTCCACGGAATAATACGCAAGTACTTTAACATAGTGCATAAGCACTTTTAGATAATCCATTATACAACAGCATTTTCTACTGGTGACTTAAATATATTCAGCACAGTTTCCTTTCTTGGCATTGTTTCCACTTCTAGTCAAAATTTCCCATTTTATTTTACTATTATTTAACACGGCGTTTCTCAAACTGGGGAGGGGGTGAGTGATAACTCTACGTAGGAGGCACGAGCATATTTTTTAGAAATGTAAAAAAGAATTAAAAGAATTATTTATTTACTGAAAATAAACAGAATACAACTCGACAAAAAAAAATAAAATAAAATACACTTGCACTAATGTAGTACATTTATAATTGCATCTCGGTACTGGACACATTGTATCACAAAATTAATTTAACAATACTATTGGAACAAGTTTAATTACCAGCGACCCCATGGGCTTGTTAGATATAAAATTATATACAAAAATTAACACTTATCTTGATAATTTGTACGGTTTATAATTAACCCTTTAACTGCCGATTAAAAGTTATGTGATTTCCATAGAATCCTTTATCGGATCTCTACTCAAAAGAAACAGGTTTTCCCAGTTTCAGGTTCGTAGTCTAATAGTTCGCAAGACAGAAAATTTCATCTTCGCATCCCCTCCCAAACTTCCCTTAAAAGTAAATTTCTGCATATCCCGTTCTTCGTAGATATATACACAAGAAATTTTCTTACCAAATTTTTTAAATACGTAGGTTTTATAGTTCAAAAAGGGAGAGTTTTCTCCCCCAGACATCTTTGGAGTACTTTTGGAAAACCCGTCCTTATAGTAGATCTCTACCAAATTTCAAGTATGTAGGTTTAAGAGTTTCAGGGCTAGCGAGTGAATCTTTCACAAAGATACCTTTTTATACATTCAAAACAATGTTAATGAAAATATCTAATAACACGTGAGTCCTCTTTCTAATTACATGGTCACTTAGTATCGACTTGCTAAACTAGTCAATATTCTGACAAGAATAACTTATGTTCTCCAGCCTTCCAAATTACATTAACATTAAACTGTCTGGATTACTCAATTAAAAACGACAAGTCTTAAACAATATTTTTTATTTCAACCTTAAAAAATTTGGGACTAACATTTATAAAAAGATACACAATAAAAAGCGAATTAACATTGCTCTGTCAGACGCACGTGAAAATTCTTGGCTAGCTTCAGAGGTTTTTTTCTACTAGTGCTTTATAAGTACTCGGGAATATGGAGAAATAAGGCTACGAAAAACACATACGATACTATTATATTCATGCCTTTAATGTAAGTACAGAAGTCTTTGGCGCAATAGTCCTCTGAGGAGGGATCGAAAACAGGAGGCACGAAGTAAAAAACAAGCATCCCTGAAACGAGAAATACGAGAAACGTTCAATTCGAGTGTTTAACATCGCATTTTGAAGCTACACTGGACTGAACGAGAGTTATATTACGTCACACTATAAAACCGCACCATATCTATTACTGACGGACCTCATCACTTCACCATGGTTCAAAATTACAAGAACGGCACCCGAGCTATGTGCGGTACCCCTCTCCTAACTTCCACAACCATACTAACGAGAGGACGTTTGAACCTCAACAGATTTATCGTGCATCGGACGCTTCTACACGGTGGATCTTTGGTAGTACTAGGATCGAACATACGACACGCTAGGTCTATGACCTTGACCACACGAGTCCATGACCACTGGGCTACCATGGTCACCAAGCTAGACGAGAACCATCAATTATAGAGGTACTTCATTCCTCCCCGATATGAGTCTAGGGTAGCTAAAATGAGTTCTTAATTACTAATTCTTTTTAACGATCTTTAAAAGGTCTCATTTGACCATATATATATATTCAGAAACTTATCACTTCAAATCAAATAAGTTTCCTGAAAGATTGTTTCATTTACATCTTACGGCGAAACAGACGATTTGACGATGGACGACAATATTTCCAGTGGGGGATATTTTGTCAACTTTAGTACTTTCACTAACATTACATTTTTCAGCGATTAAAATTTACAAATGGAAATCACTTGCACATTGCACGATTCTACATCTTACAAGCGAAATGTTTTCATTTCACCCTACACAGTACCCTAAAAATTTCATATTTACCGGAAAAATATTTTTTTGCATTTTCTTGTGGCTCATAGAGAAGCTTGCCTCCAAATTTCGCATATGTGTTTATTAATTAGTTTAAGATATTTGAAGTTTTCCCGAGCTATGGTTTTGGTTTCATTTTAAAGCATCTTTCCACTCTTAAATTGAATTAAAAATATTTTTGAGTACACTGTGTTCTTTTAGTGTGAAATGGTTATTAATTCCAATGTTCATGACTAAAATCATTTCCACTTTATTAATTATGAGAACTCGAAATATAATCAAGATTGATTTTAAAGCCATTTTTTTTTGTTTTAAAAATAGTTGATATAACTGCTTTATTAATCTTTCCCTATTGAGAAAATGTCATGGCCAAAATGTTCTCGGGCTGCTGTCAGTAACAATTTTTCAAAGATATTGATTACTATTGAAAATGATGCATCTAAAAATCAGTCCTGGGCAGATACTGCAATACGGTTTACGAATACAAGCATTCTGAATTCAAGGAAATATTCGATTTTGCTTGCAATATATTTGGTGTACCAAACTAAATTATGCTAAACATGTTGTAATACTATATATATATTTTTTTTTTAGTATTTTAAAGTCGCACAACAAACTTCCTAAATTGACCGATTTAAAACTGAAAGAAATTTTATGAACAAAAATGTCTATTTTTAGCTTAAATTAGTATCATTATTATTTAGTACATAAATATTTGTGTTTAAATACTTTTTTTGAAAATATTAGGCCAAGATTAAGCTGAATAAACTGACATAATAACTAATGCTATCAATATTATGCAAAAATATTTTCACTCAGAATTAAAATAGTGTTACAATTCAGAACATACATTGGAAAACAACATTTAAAAAAATGGAGCTTTACGAGCATTATAAGTTTTAGTTTTCTGCCTTTACAAACTTTAAATGAGTTTTTCTCAGACTTTCAATTTTGAAGATATTAGCCTTTTCAAATTCCTGAGGCTTTTTTCTGTTCATAGAGCCTTGAAATTTTTGAATATACTCCCAAACGTATGTTCTATAAAAATTGGTATGAATTTAGGGCTGAGATCTCTTTTTTTTTTTTAAAAAAAAATGCTAAAGTTGCTAATTTAAAAATTAGGGTTTTTTTCCAGGTTTTTTTAAAAATTAAAAATCAACAAGAAAATAGATTTTTATATCCATATTAATTTTTGTTTGCAATAGTCTAACAACATATATAAATTGCTAAAAAATTTTAAAAATCGAACATTTTATAAAAGTTTGAAAAAACATCAAATATTCAGAATTTTTTTTTTTTTGTAAGTAAAACAATGGCTGGTCAAAATGACTTTACTTTCTGAATCAACAATACAATCTGAATATAAAAAATTTTTACTGTGTCTCCAAGAAAAAATTTTGAAAAGGTTACTGTGTAGCCTTATTCCGATAATTGTTGCAATTTTAAGAAGTACGGTTAAAAATTAAGAAATTTCTTGCATACATGTAGAAAATAAACTTAACATGCAAGAATTTTTGTATTTTTGCCAATTTTATGCATCATGAAATAGCTAGGTTTTAATTCTTTTACAAACTCAACAGATTTATGCTGTACCCTTCCAAACTTTGCTCACGATCAGTATTGCAGTCAAAGTGGTGATCATATCCTTTGTTCAAAATTTTAAAATGCCTGAAGGCATTTTCCGTATCCTCGTTAGATCATATGGCTTCCAAATTTTTTCTGATTGCTTCGTTATGGATATGATTTTGTAATTTGTGGTTTTATAACTTCTTAGTTTTAGCTTTGTTACTTAACTGTTTAATTGTGTATGTCCACTTGTTCGTCTTTGTAACTTATTTGCTTTTGTAACTTTTGTTATCTTTTCCTTTATCTTGTTTTACTTCTACAAGCCCTATTTGATACTTGTGACTCACGAACATTTTTATCAGTCTTCAATAAAAGAAATTCGCAAAATAAACCCTTTTAAATATTGTAACTTGAGCTTAACGGTAGTCTAAAATAAGGACACCGTTTGTAAAAAAAAAAAAAATGTAAGTGTCATCCTTTAAATATTTCGAAAAAATTTAAGGTTCTGAAAAACAGATGGGTCGATTGATTGATTGATTGAATATTAACGTCGCACTGTTCAGCTACACGAGGGCTTTTGGCGACGGACAACGTAATTTTGAACCATGGTCAAGTGACGTGGACGACACCTGAGCTGGTACCCCCCTCTCCTAACTACCACACCACACCAACGGGAGGACATTTCAGCTCTCGACAGATTTAACGTGCATCGCTGCCCTACACGGCGGGTCTTTAGTGGTACTGGGCTCGAACCCGCGACAAAGCAAGCCACGGTCCGATACCTATACCACTCGGCTACCGCGGCAACAACAGATGGGTCGAGGTAAATATCTTCCGATTCCCGCCATTGTCTGGGTGATCCAAAAGTCTGTTAACACATTTAAAACTTCAATAATTATTGGAATATAGGTAGAGGGGTAAAATTCGACACATATGCTTTGATTCCAAAAAAGAGCAAAAATGGTCAGAAAATGGTAAGGCAATTAGTGCATAAAATTTTTTAGCAATAAACATTCTTTATAACAAAATGTTTAACATGTCGTCCACTATTCATCAACAATACCTGTAGTCCAAGGAATAATCTTGAGAACAGCACTGTATAACATCTGTAGATATGGGTGAGAAATTGCCTTCAGATGTTGTCTGTTAGCATCCCTAATAAGGTCGGACGATCGTGGTAGACTTATGACTTCAGGTAACCCCACTGCCAACTATCACACGGATTGAGGCCTGGGGAACTGGGAGACCAAGCATGACAGATAGGTAGCTCAGTCCACGAAACTAAACGTACGCAAGAGATTTTCACACCCTTATGTCAATACGATCGTAATGCTGCAGCAACAGTTATCCATTCCGATAATACAGCTTTGTTAAGAATTCATTTACTGGTTAAGTCAACATGCCGCACACAGTTGCGTCCGTTTCCTCTCGGACTACAGCTCATTTTTATACACGATTTTCATGCGGTGTCACCGACATTTTGTTGTCCATCTGTTGGTTATTTTTCACTTTTTAAATAACACCACGTGTTATTTCAAGTACGTGTGTCAATGTTTACCTCTTTATTATTCCATGAATAATTGAATACTTAAATATTAGAGGGGGCTGGGAAGCAACTGGTATATTAACAATGATTCTTCGTCAGCAAAATTGCACTTCCTGTGTATTCCGAGTACCTCATTCTCTTGGGTCTGACTAATTATGTCGTGCTACTAAAAACAAGATATCCATAATAAGGAACTTTATAAATTCGAACCATTATTCAGTGAAGAGGACGAAACTGACTGGTTTTATCCTCCAACATGAGAAATTGAATCCCCTACATATTGGAACGTATCGGCTCCGCTACGAGTGAATGAATATTAACGTCGCACTGTTCAGCTACACGAGGGCTTTTGGCGACGGGCCTCGTAATTTGAACCAAGGTCAAGTGACGAGGAGGATATCCGAGCTTGCAATCCAAATCACAACACAACAGTAGAATGCTTAAGCTTTCAACAGACTTCACGTGCATCACTTCCCTACACGGCGGGTCTTCAGTAGTACCGAGCTCGAACTCATGACATGCCAGCCACGATCCGATACCTTGAACCACTATGCTACTACTGCCACTCGGATTCGCTATACAATGTTTCTTAGCTAATGAGAGTTAGATTAATGTCAACTTATAAACCAGGTGACTGACCTCGTAATTTTGAGTCTGGCAAGTGACAATGACGACACCCGAGGTGGCATCCCCTGGCACGCGCCACGGAAGGGAATTGAGCCTCAACAGATTTAAAGGGATTTGGACTCTTCTTTATTGCGTCTTCAGTGTTAACAGGAATCGAGCCAACACATTCCGACCACGAATTCATGGCCATAACCAACAGGCTAACGTTGCCACAATGATTCTGGAGGAACGAGACCTGAACCATATATTATTTTCGCGGTTGGGAGTTTAAAATCCCTCGCCGGTATTGTTAGCTTAAAAAGAAAAATATTCATACAAGTTAATTTCAAAAGAATTTCCAATCCATTAACATATAGGATTGTACCTATTTGTAATTATATACGGACACAAGTTATCTCACTAAATTAGCAGTTAAACTTTCGATCTCCGTTTATGTATCACACTGGCATCGCGGTATCTCAAGAGTTTGATCCCAAGGCTTCCTCTGGCAACTTGGAAGACTGATACTTTGCCTTTTTGGAGAAATCTCATTATATAAACACAAAATATTACAAAATACTAATTTCAAATAATGTACTGAACCCTTTCCCTGGCACAAAACTGAAATACACTTTTCTGTGATAAAGTACTTAATAAATGTAATGATCTCTTCTATAAACATTTTGTCACACAAAAAAATCTGGAGTTTTTGCTGGGTGGTGGCTAGACGTTATAGCCACTGCGCACTTAAGACATTTAACTTGCTTTTCAGGATAGAAATAATGAATCATACTGCAATAAACTTATGAAAATTTAACATTTATGCTAATAACTATTTCAATAGCAATTAAATACAAAGTACTAGTGTAATAAAATAGAATTGTACAATATAGAATACTTACTAAAATATATACATTGAAATTGGTATACATCTACATTTTATATTTTATTAAATTTTAGTATAAAAAGTTAGAAATAAAGTAAGATTAGAGGATTTAAATTAGTTATTTCACAAATTTGATGTGCTATTTATTGTGAAATATTTTAAAGCAAGTAGGACCATTTGCTTGAAGGCGCAGTGGTACGCACAGAAAAGCTACATTGAAAGATTTTCAAACCCAAGAATCTCGTACCACATATTGTAAACAAAGTTTGTTTATATTTCCCATCCAACATTTTTCACGTGATTCTAAGTGGCGGGAGAGCGAAAATTTCAAGGTCATTTTTTTGTTCTATGTGGCCAGCGAGTAGAGCCTCGATATACATAGAAAAGCTTTCCATAAACCCAAATAAAACCATTTTTTCTTACTTGCGCATTTGCTTAATTCATTCCGATGAGATAAAAATACACTTAAGGCTTGTCGAAATTTTATTTATATGGTTATCAAAATATGGTTTGTGGATTTACATCGAGAAAAACTGTTTCCAACTACCCATCAGAGGGCATGAAATGCAAAAAAGCTGTTGCTATCTGTATTTATTTTTGTGCGTTTTAGCTTCAATTATTGCATGTGGATCGACTAAATATCCACCACCCTTTTGGAGAAAATTTTTTTTTTGTTATCTGGCTAGACCTATTAGCCACTGCGAACGAAAAGGTTAATAGCATTAAAATTTTATAATGTAAAGGATTGCGCTGCATTTATTTTACAAGTGCCGTTATATCAAGTATAATTCTTGAAATATAATCCAAATTCCGCTTCTACGCTTTCCAAACGATCGCTGTATTTAAAGATAAAAATAGGAAAAGGCTTCCTTCCCAAATTTACTTAAAATAAAATAACAGCTTTCAGAGCTCTCGTGGGAAAACTCAGAAAAAATTCCCTGAGTTACTTCTTAAATTTGGATGGGACTTATTTTTTCAAGCCAATTTCAAAACTTTTTGATCGAGATCAATATGGTGATCTAATTTAAGATTGCGCATCCTTCAATATTTCTACGAGGCCTTTCAGAGTCTATAAAAGAGGAAAATGAATGAGGCCTTCGTGGATCCCCTAGAAATTCGTGGGCAATCTCAGGGGGTTCGCTGATCATAGTTTAAGGACCTCTGCATATACTCATTTTAAAAGGATCGAAATCACAGCAAGTGTTTCAGGTTAACAAATTCTTCAAGAAAATTCCAATACTTACCCACTAAAAAGAGGAATAGTAATCCCATGAACAATGCTTTAGAAACTGCCGTCGGTTCACTCCCTCTAAGGGTGGTAAAAAAAATTTCTTGTTGTGATTGTTATCAGGCGGCAGATTAATAGCAGGAAACCCATTACTCCACATAAAAACACAATAACAGTCGTACTCCTCCTACATTCCATCCTGTATTCCAAACCTAAAAAGACAACTTTCAGTTTGAATGTTTTCATACAGAACAGAAATGCATACAAATAGCTTAAAATATAAGAAACGCATCATTGATTAAATATTCGGAGTTTGTTACCCTGTTTAAAAAGGCATCTCCAAGGAGTGAGTAAGTGCTATTTTAACATCGCATTGCAAAGCCTCTCTAGGGCTATTCGAGATTGTCCTCGTAATTTTGAACCACAGAAACTTGTGGAAGATTTGGGTGCGCAACCATTTGATTCTTGCACATTTAAGTACAACTTTCACTGTGCAAGATAGTAAAAAGGAGACCATGCATTAGAAAATGTACACTTCCAGAGCTCTATTGGGATAAAAATAACTTTTTAAATTGTTATTCTCCTGTAATGGTATCCCCATATTGTTTTTATATGCATTTCCAATGGCCAAGGTAATAGATAACCATTCACCACAACAAGCGTGGCGAGAAAAGTATCAATCGAATAAGCCCCTTTGGGTACAGTAATGGTCGCACAAAGGTGTTCCCTAGTACTGGGCAACAATGAAGTTAGTCTCCCTTTTTTGTAGGTCGCAGAGCGAAAGGAAAAGGGACGGAGCTTTTACAATATGAATTCGATACAGATGTTTGAGTAGGCAGTCGTATCCTTTAGCCAGGCGAAATTCAACTATACTGTGCTATTGTTTTGAGATGGTGCATTTCACCATTCTAGCACCAATCAATAGAATATATGAAGGTTCTGATTCAGATAGTAAAATTTTTGCTAATGAAGAAATTCTTCCAAAATTTTAAAGAATAAGGTAATTAACGGAATTTGTTGAATTATTGCAAGAGACTACTCACAGCAATAAACACGCAAACGAGGGAGAAGCGCATGCCTTAACAAATACAGAGAGTCCGATGATACACCGCGTTAAATCTTCTTAGAAGAGATCGGCGAGTGTATAGCCATACATCACAACTACTCCAGGTTCGAATGAATAGGAGCTCTGTAGACTTTAAGCAATGAAATACAATCAGCACGCAAGATGTGTTCAATCTTCAGGAGGTTCATTTTTTTTCGCGAGTTTATTGGACATGCAGTATGCTTACAATTAAATAACACTAGTGGAAACCAAGCAGTGTTCGACACGATTTTGGAAATTCCTACAGAAATCGAGGTCAGGATTCAGATTGATGCTATCAGCATTACTAACAAGAGATTTTATAGGGTTTTATTTTTTTTATTATGAACCGAGTAACTTGATCAAAACCTCGCCATCTTATGTGTGCTTTACTGAAACAAAGTCCAGAATATTTTAAATTTAAATGTTTGTACTTTATAATTAACAAGAAATTAACTATCCGCCTATGAGAAGGTAGTGTTCGTTCCGACAGGATTTGAGATATTCTGGGCTCAAGGGCTTAGCGAAATATCGATATTATACACTAATGTCACTGTATGAAAAGATATATCAACGGATAAATCTTCCAAACGTCAATTTCCCACACTTTCCTAACGTTCAAAGTATAACTGCCATAGTACATCATAACTGGAAAGCAGAAATTACCTTGAGAGTTCAGATAGGACTTACCAATACATGACATTTTTCTTAAGGAATTTTTTTTATAGGTGTGCAGCTCCCGCCATCTAGCTAAACCTATCGACGGACTCCAAGCCGTGGAATCACTTTATGGCAGAACGCTTCAAGGAGCTTTTCTGGAAGAGGCAAGATGCTCTACCTTTAGAACAGACAGAACCATCTAAAGCCATCACAATTCTACGGGACATGCATAAAGGCAAAAAAGCACACAATGTTACCTTTTAGACCAGTAAGAATGTTCCATTGTGGATTAAAGCATCATTTTACTCAAGATGTCTAAACCATTGAGGGGTTGGGAAGCATTTACTTTAACCCATCTCAACTAGATTTAGCCCTAGAAGCACCGATTATGCAAGGGATGACTACCTTTTAAAAAAGAATTTGTTTTCACTGCGAAGGTGTATACACTATTTTATTGTCTCAAAATTGTCTGTAAATATGTCACTATGCCACTCTGGCAGGTTACTATCGGCAATGGCTTACGATTCAATAGTTTTTCAATGGAACATCAAGTTTTCTGTAAAAATAGCCTTAAAGAAATGTATTGAAATGAGTATATATATTTGTGATCTTATTCTCCAGTAAAGGTATCTTTCAATTAAGATTTTTAGAAGCGCGGAACAACTTAATCGTAATTGTTGGGGAAATGCCTTTGATTATACTTATTTTCATTGGTCCCCAATTGATCATTAATGCTAATAATCAAAAGATGGGCACGTTCTCTTTTGATCCAAGATAGATTGAATACATAGGAAAAAGATCTCATACAAACTCTTTGATAGGGAAATCATACCTTAATGCAAGAAAACATGCAATGCGTCGAAGACGAGTCGATATTTTATTTCACATTTGCAGAACATAAATACCGATGAATATTCAATTATCTTTTGTAATAGGTAGAATGGAAGTTTTCGTAAATCTATAGTTTATTTCGTTTATCTGGTATTAAGAGCTGTTTAGCGATTTATAACAAACACAGAACTATGAATTTATTACTTGACGAGGATTTATGATAATCCCACCCAGCTGGCACCCCATTCTTCAAACACATACACACAGTACCAACATGGAAACTTTAGATCTCGACCAACTTTCTTTTCGCGTAGAACAGATTGTACACTGCCATGAAACAGGTCACGAAAATTGCAGTCGCCAGGCAACTCATTTATCAGTATTCAACATGCATTTCTTGAGGGTATTGGTACTCTGTTTAATGTCTCATAGAAATGTTCATTCTACAAGAATTTCTTTGCAATTGGAGTTCCAGACACCGCAGGTCTTGGGACTAATTTCGTTATTAACCAAAGTCTCTTAATTCGGTGTGACTGTTCAATTTCAAATATAGCTTAAATATTTGTATACTATTATTTTGAAAGAAGACCAATATGAATTTTCTTTTAACACTTTCGTGGGCCGTGGGAATATTACTTCCCACCTACAAGATCTTACAAAATACACCTGTGGGAAGCGCAATTCCGATTATAATACAGGATCCATTATGAAAGTAACGAGCATTTACTGGCAAAAAACATTTATTGATCGTAATTTGTACAAATGTTCAATATTCCTCAAAATACATTCCTCCTTCATCAATACACTTGCGGAGACGTGTTTGCCACGCCTGAAAGGCACCCTGAAACTCCTCGATGGGAATGCCTCTCAGGAACGTTGTAACATGGTGTTGGATGTTTTCCACGTTTTCCCCAATGTTTTCCTTTCATCTCTCTTGAGTCGCGGAAACAAAAATAAGTCACATGGAGCTAAGTCGGGACTGTAAGGGGCTGAGAGATCACCGGGGTGTTGCTCTGGACCAGGAAGTTGGTAATGATGAAGGCTGTGTGGCTGGTGGCATTGTCATGGTGGAGCTTGACCGTGTCTTTAATGTCAGCCGTCACGCGCGCGATCCGGCGTTTCAATCTCCTGAGCACCTCCAGATAAAAGGTTGAGTTTACAGTTTATCCCTGCAATACAAACTCACAATGGACTATTCCTCGGATGTCAAAGACAATGATCATCGTTTTGATGCATGACTTGCTCATTCGCGCTTTCTTGGGGCGTGGGGATGATTTTGTGTGCCACTCACAGCTCTGCCTTTTCAATTCTGGGTCGTACTCAAACATCCAGAATAAGTCTCCGGTTACGACAGAGTTCAGAATGTCCGGTTCATTTTGAATCAAATCCAACAATTCTTGACAGCGCAAAACTCTAAGTTCTTTCTGGTCTTGCGTCAACCCTTTCGGCACAAGCTTCGCACAGACCTTACGCATTTGCAGATCCTCGGTCACTACCCCATGTACCGCAATTGTGGACATGTGTAGTGTGTCAGTAATTTGCTGGATGCTTAACCGACGGTCGATACGCAAAACTTCGCGCACACGATCCACGTTCTCTTCAGTTCTGGCTGTTGGGCGTCCAGAACGGGGTTCGTTGGTGACCTCCTCCCGGCCCTCCTTGAACACCTTGTGCCACTTCCCAGACTGATCTTGAAATGCAATCGTTCTTGAAGGCTTCTTGCAGCATCTGGAATGTTTCGGTTGCCTTTTTTCCAAGCCTCACGCAAAACTTTATGGCGTATCGTTGTTCAAGCGAACGCTCCATCACGCTATGTTACAAAAGTTGAAAACACACTTCAAGCGGAGGCACGCATCTCCGCTCACACTGCTCGAACTCAATTGACGACCGGATGCATTGAAAGGGCATATCCCCCACCACATTCCCCAGCTGGTTTTACCGTGCTGCCGTCTATAGTCCCGTCACAATAACATTATGCTCATTACTTTCATAATGGACCCTGTATATTGACGCTGCTATTAGAACGGTGGGAACACAATTTCCCGCTTCAGTTTTGTGCTTCAATTTAGTGTTCAATCGACAGAATGAAATTGGCGGCAATTTTGGTTTCGAATGTTTGAAAGCTTTGTCCTACTACATCTGTTTTGATGGGACATTTGTACTGCTCGACGATTCTGCTGCAAACGTGAGTAAAACAGTGTTTTTATTGTAATAACACTGTTTTTATTTCACATATTTCTGTACATTGTGCCAGTAGCTATCTAATAGTATAAAAAAGAAAGATACCAAATAGGAAGAAGATCTGTAAAATGGTGGCATCGTATCTTTTATTTCCTTATTGACCTGGGCATCGTAAATATTTTCATTCTGTGGCAAGTGAACAAAAGAAACAGACATTTAGACCAGCTAACATTCCGTATAACAATAGCTCGTTAACTAATAGACGGATATTTCCCCTAAGGAAAAGGAAAGTACTTATAGTTAGCTTCCAAGCAAAGAAGGGTGCTTGGTGTGCACTTAGCCAGTGGGGGAAATCATGCCAAAGATGGTTTCCAATTATAGACGATGTAGGAGATGTGGCACAAAAGGAAAATAAAAGAGGACCTGCTGCATCTTTGCAGAATGCGATGTACCCTTGTGCATTGGAACATGCTTCTCATCTTTTCATGGCAAATAATCACCATTAAATTTAATTTTCTTTATTACTGTAAGTGGTTCCGTGAGAAGGATACTTCCCTTCCCTGAAATTTGAATGTAAAAATAAAATTCGGCAAAATACAATGCGTTTCCTTAAATGCTATTACTTAGTTGTTAATAAAACAAAAAACTGGGAGGAATTCAAAAGAAAAATAAATGGCCCACGAAAGGGTTAAGCATTAAATTTTAAGTTAAGCATGTGGGAAATAAGTTAAAGAGAATAACACTTACTGATAATCATCGCCGATGCAGGCAATACCATCAAGAGAATCAAACCATAAATGCACCACCCTGGAATAAAAAATTTGGGTCAGCTGATTTGTTGACCCTATTAGGCTGCAACCGTACATTCAATGCAATTTACATCTTTATGATTCACAATAAGTTATACGAATGAAGTAACAAGTATATTAATTGAACAAAGCGAGGGGAAAAATGGGTCTCATTACCAATCCCGTAGAAGAAAAGATCATTCGTACACATTGCACTCGTAAATTCTCTATTTACACAAGGGTTTTTCCCCTCGCAAGGAAAAGAAATTAAATGTTATAACTCTCCAATATAAGTCTTGAATTTATGCCTCACTAAAACTTCAGCCTAGTGTCCGTTGTATAACCCGTTCTTTTTATTTTCCTTGCTTCGGCTTTTGAAAACCCGAGATCAAGTTGAAGTAAGCCCTTTTTACGTACCGTTTCCTTTAAATATAGTACTTTGAGAAATAGAGTTCCTTGCCTATTTAGAATAAATGTATTGCAATAGACAAATATATCGAATTAGGAATCCATTCGCTTGATTAATAAGACAAACACTAGATGTGACGATTAATGTACAATAGAATAACCAAAATTAATATTTAACGATTCGTTTTAGCAGGAACTTTTACTAATTAAGACCTTTTGATGCGTTAGTATTGCAATGGTATTTAAAAAATATCACCGAACCCACCGATATACGAGGTAGTCTTTAAACCAACACTACTCACAACTCGATCCAACAACCGAAATTGAAAATTTTGTTTAGAGACAAATGACATTAGTAGGATTACATGGTAAATAGTTCCAAAAATCGCCAATGGGGTATATATGGTGCTGTACGATGCAAAAAGTGTTAAAGAAAATTGGCGTTGAAAATAACAGGGAAACGTTAAGTTTTATTACTTCCATTCACTTTCCGGCAGGAATTAGATTACATTCAATATGACCGCTGTTCACAGTACAAGGAATAGTCCATACTATCTTATATGTGTACCACCAATGGTTCTCTGTAATTTGCCAATAACTGCAACATTGGCTAGCACCTTTTCCGAAAAAGCTTTATGTCCTCTGCCAGGGTGAACTGTCAGTAACTCTTTCTTTGAATTTTTTTAATCATTCTACTAAAACGATCTAGGGATAAAACCACCTTACAAAACTTCTGTTGAACTCCAAGCTCATTAGGAGCTGCGGCTAATTGTAAATACAAATTTACCAGTAGTGCGCGTTCTGGTCATGCGATTCGCATATTCACTCGAGCTGGTTCACTTCAGCATATAATACAGTTCTTCAAAGCCGTCTGCATGTGTTTAGCTTAAAATCACTGGGGCGATTGTCGCGTAAGTGAATATTAACACCACCCTATTCAGCTACTCAAGGTCTTTTGGTGACTGACCTCGAAATTTTTAACCATGGTTAAGTGAAGACGACACCCAAGCTGTCAACCCCTCGAACTTCCTTACCAACGAGAGAACGTTAGAGCCTCGACATATTTTATGTGCGTCAGCCCCCTCGGTAAGAGGAAGCGGCTGTTGCATATGAAAGCATAAATTTGGAATTGGCTTTCATAGCCGTGTTTTATGCCAATTCTATACTTGATAAGTTACAACAGCGAAATAACTATCAGCAATTTTTGGAACCATTTTTTTCTGAAATACTACATCCCATGTCATCATTAGTCTCCGTATCAAATTTGATGCCTTAATGTGAGTGAGAAAGTTTTTATTAACGTAGCACTATAGAGTAGTACAATGGCTATAGGTGATGATCTCGTTACTTAAAGGATTAAAATTAGAACGACACCCGAGCTGACACACCCTTCCCCCCCTAAAAAGCAATAGGAAGGATGCCTTATGGAATACAGATTTCTTCCGAAGCATTATTAGAATTGGTGCTAGTTTGATATCACGGGGCAAGGTGCCAAGCGCTGCTTGGCGCGATTAAGGAATCACACCAAGCAGCGCTTGTTGCCGCTAGAATAGAATCCAAGATGGTGGCCTAGTGGTATCAAATCCTCAGGAAGATAATTTTAAAATTTTTTGAAATACATTGAAATATATTTCAAAAGAACATAGGAAAAGATTGAGAATAACCAAGATCAAATCAATAAATAACGAATAATATAATCAAATAAAAAGTTACATGTACTAATATTATGCAGTATATAATAATCTTACATAATTTAACAGTAATTACATATAATATTCATATAGTATGATTTAATAATTATATATAATATAATTTAATAGTTATAAAAATCATCCGCATTGGAATATAAAAATCACAATACTCGTGACGTTTTCTAAATAAATTTATTAATTATAAATGAAAAAAAAATTAAAAATAAACATAAATAACATGTCATTTATAAATATAATAGCAATTATAAATAACTATTATATGATTACTACTTATAAAAATTGTATTTTTATTATATTAATATAATTACCTAATGTATATTAATGAATATCAATTAAAAAGTACTGAAAAACTTTCAATATTTCAAAAACTGCAAAAATATCAAGGTAACTATATTATAATGTTATCGCCCATCTTGGCGAATATAAACTTAGCGCGTGCTCCGGGATATCAAACTAGATCTTTAGAATCTAATTTATCGAGGATATTCCATTTTTGTCTACATTAATTATTGTATTATGATTCGAAATATTTTTGCTTTAATTTATTGATTTGTCTTATAACTAAAAATGATAATCCATGCAATGTTTCAAGACTGGTATTAAAATTAGACTGATCGACGATATCATTCCAAGTTTAGCGATTTCTGCTTTAATGAAAAAACAACCGAGGCTATTAGGCTCGCTTTGAAGGGACATATTTACTTTGGCAAATACAAACTCTTATCGCCCATTTCAAATTTCTACACCTCTGGAGGGTCAGTTATAATCAAAAACTACAAAGTATTCCATTTTTGCAGGGATTTACTTAATTATATTATAGTCATTTCATTTAGAACTGTCACAAGTACATACTATTTTATCAAGCACCTGAAAAATTCTGGAAATTAAGGAACTTTCGAACTATAAATAAGCTGTTTGGTACTTACTGGAGCTCCTTATTCGACTTGTATGCCTTTGGATAAGCGTCTTCAATTCTTGCCAACGATTTCCTCGATTCAGTTCTTCGTATCTTGCGTGGCGTGACACAGACTGAGTATTTGCACTAGCAACCGTCAGAATATTTAAAATCAGTTGAGATTGATAAATGGATTCAGTGTTTGGAACAGATTGAGCTTCTGAAAAGGCAACTGATGTGTAACAAGCATCCCAAAAGGACCATTAATATTAATTTACAATAAGATTGTTCGAAACCGAGCCCTCAATATTATGAATTATACTTAATGTTTACATCAAGTATCATTCATTCAAATGAATGAGTCTTGTTCAAATTAAAAAAAGGATTGCATTTTTTGACAAGGCTCATTCTCCAAAGTTTCGAAATAAGATTAAGAGAAATCCAGCCATATGAAATTAGTTTCGTAATTTTAGTTTGGCACTGAATTGTGTTAAGGCAATCTGTTGGTGTATTACTAAACGCTGCTCCGAGGATCACTTAAAATAAAAAAGCTAGTGTACTCGTACATAGTTATCAATTAACAGGTAAGCAATGAAAAGATGCAAGTAGCTCACAATGTGACCACTATTATATAGTTAAGAGAATTGCCAAAGCTAAAGTAAGTAATTATTTACCAATCGCAACTAACTGTTACTAAGTACAATTTCTTGTTTTAAAGCTGAAAAGTAGCTAGCGTCGCAAATTTATCATCCAGCTTAACGACAAAAAGAAAAACGGGTGGACTAAAACAGGACAATTTTATTCCAACATTCCTAATGAATTAATTTTATGTTTAGCAGAGCTTAAAGAAATAAATTTTAGAAACTACCAGCTAGTAAAAGTATCTCTGAAGTAATCTGAAGCACTCATTCATACAAAACTATTCCAATAAGACAAAATCAGACAAAAGTTACTTACCATCCTGGATCCGATCTTTCAAACAAGACTCGCAAGTTTCGCCATTTTCATTATTCTGGCCAAAATATAGGTAAAATTAATCAGGGAGAAAGAAATTACGATTAATGAAAATAAATTTAAGTTTATAGTTAAAAATAGTCATGGGGTTAGAAAAGAAACCCCATGTTTCTGAAATGTATAATCTTTTAAATTAAATCAAAACTGTTAAAGTGGTTGGTCCCTCATAAAAGATTTAATATATTCTTCGGTTTGGAAAAACAATGAAGAGTTTGAAACAAGTGTATTTTTGATGGAAATAAAAGTAATAAAATTTCAAATTCGTGTTTTATATTCGGTATTCACTAGCAGCGGGCAAATTATGGGGGTTTTGCTTAAGGTAAACTATAAAGCTCCACTTTGGCAAAAAGCTATGCATGACAAATACAGTTGACAAAATGATTACTTGTACACCACTTTTTTCTTCGTTTTACAGGAAATAAATATCCATATTTTAGTTGCGAATTAATCATGCATTTCTTTAATGCGTCTAATTGTTGTATGAAAGTTATTTTTCTTTTTAAGTGTAAAAAAAAATTGCAATCTGGAAAGTGTGAAAAATCTGTGCAAAAAGTATTTGTACAGAATTCTTTTGGTGTAAGTATGGCAAAAGTTTTGATTAAACTTTTTAGATTCAACTTAGTTTCTGATGAGTTTTTTCTTCGTTTATCAATAATATTTAAATAGTTTCAGATCATATTTAAATTTACAGATATAATCTTGAAAATGGCTCCTAAAACCAAAAAAATTTCTTTAGATATGAAAAGACATGTTACAGAACTCCGTAAAGAGGGAAAATCTTTCCTGGAAATAGGAAAAATTTTAAAACTCATTTACAACCGCTGATTACATCGTAAAAAGTATTCAGAGACCGACAGTGTTGAAAATAAGCCCCGACCTGGTGGTCCGCGTAAATTGACTTCAAGAGCTAAACTAATGATTGCAAGGTCAGCAACAAATAAACCAATGACATCAGCTCAAAATATTGCCAATGAACTTCTGTCATCATATAACGTTTCAGTGTCTGCTCAGACTGTCAGAAATGTACTGCACAGCGCTGGTCTGAAAGCCAGAACTCCCAGAAAGAAACCTTATAATAGTTAAGTAAACAGGAAAAGACGTCTAGAGTTTGCCATGAAGTACAAAAATAAGCCCATGGAGTTTTGGAAAAAGGTATTTTTCTGGCGAGAGCAAATTTAAGAATTTTACACCACCAAGTATTCGAAAAATTTGGAGAAAAAATAAAACAGCTCTTGAACCCAAAAATGTACTTCCCACTTTAAGACACGATGGCGGAAATGTTACGGTGTGCGGATTTGTAGCTCATAATGGAGCGGGTAACTTAGCATTTATTGGCAATAAAATGAATGCTTTAGCTTATATTGATGTGTTTCGACATAATTTGTTAGATAGTGCTAAGAAATTGAGCATGGAGAACACCTTTATATTCCAACAAGACAATGACCCGAAGCACACCACTATAGTTACTAAGACCTGGTTGCTTTATCATGCTCCCATGCAACTTGAAAAACCTCCACAATCTCCAGATCTTAATCCTATAGAAAGTTTATGGATGCATTTGGACACCGAAGTTTCGAAAAAAAATGTAACAAGTAAAGAGAACTTAAAAGAAAAACTTCAAGAACTTTGGAACTCCATTGACACAGAAATCACAAAGAAATTGAGTCAATGCCAAGGCGTCTTGAAGCAGTTATAGAAACCAATGGACTGTTTACAAAGTATTGAAATTTCATTACATTGTTGCATATGTTTTGTTTATGTTTACTAAGCAAGTGTACAAATAATCTTTTATATAATTTCTTTTAAAAAATTCACTTATTTGAAATAAATGCTTATTTATTTTTTTTATTGTGGAAAAACTCTTATTTTTTAAAACAATTTATATGTATCTCAATAACTTTTAGTTATATTACTTAATTTATTTTTGAACATACAAAATTTTAAGTGTACAAATAAACTTTTTGCCAACTGTAGGACACTTTTTAGGTTACTATCTCAATTACTCTCATTTGTATAATCTTCCATAATATGCCATATGAAAGCTTTCAGACTCAATTTGATTGTTGTATGCATCCTTTCAATTGCCTGGACCTACCTAGGTTGCCAAGTCCACTGTTTATATAGTAGAGTTTGAGTTTTATATAGTAGATCAATTGAGAGATTTAGTTCAATATAGTTTGTCAGAACTACGATTGGAATTTGAGATTAGAAGCTCCAAAATGCTATTCTGTACGTATATACAGTATTCATAGCCGTTTATTTGCAACATCAGTTCGATCATGCACCTATTTTGTGCGCAAATTCTAAAACAATGCAATTATAGTTCCACGTATTTTACTCATCGGATTCACAATCTAACATTTTTACTGAATCATGCGACCGTAATAGACAATTATTGTAACTGACCAATTCCATGAAAACTATAGTTAGTCTTGTTTAAATGAGAATGTTCCGACGAAGGCAAAAATGTAGCGCCTAAATATTCCGAATTTTTGTAACTCTTCTCTCGTCAATTCTAGTATTGCATCAAAAAGCGGTACTACCAAGCGGCAAATGGGAAATGTAATACATTAGTAAAATTACAATTTGCTTTTAGAAGCTATAAAACGTCATTTTGAAAGCGTGCACAATACTTTACATTCTTCCTTTTCATGATTATCCTGGTAAATCACGAATTATGCTCAAAACTATGAAACTACCCAATGTTTATTTCGTCTATTTGGATGCACACTCACCGAAATCGCAGAACAATTATGCAATTATGATATTATGAAATTTCTACAGCTAAATGAAAACAAGATGCTATTATAGTACTCCATTCAATAGGAATACAAAGATTAAGAATAAAACATAGGTTTTCAAATACCAAAGTCTTGCCAGTTTAAAAACTCTCGTGACATACGATAGAGAAGGAAACAATGTTGTTTAATATTTAAAAACATATGTAGAATGAATACAAAAAGAATTCTAAATACTTGAAAATAAAAAATACCTCTTGGTCAGTATCCGGTTCAGGTAAACTTGGCAATATTTCGTTTCCTGCAACAGATTCAGTAGCCATATTAAGATTTCAAATCACTTAACTGTTCTTTAGCAGGCAAAATGTTTCAAACAGCGACGTGCATAGAAATGTTTAGGCTGATACTCTGGTTAAATATATCTGAATATAAATATAATACGTCACACGAAAGGATATTCTTCTGAAATGTAGCTTAGAGATTCTCCCTCTCCCGAACATTTGAACTTATATGACTATGGTTAGTTCAAAGGAAAGTCTTACAATTTTCAATCGTGTCTTGATGACAAGGTCGACAAACGAACTGGAACTTAGCAGTGTTAATTATCACGTGAGTGTGTGAATATTAACGTTGCACTGTTTAGCTACTCGTTGGCTTTTGGTGATGGACCTCGTAATTTTGAATCAGGGTGAAGTGATGAATGACCGAGTTAATTATCGCATGTAGTGGGTATAGTAGGCGTGTGGTTATGGTCAAGAACTCGTTCCTGACTAGAGTTCAAATCTTTTTACTACTCAAGACTTGATGTTATTGGAATACCTCTAAAACACCCGTTTACGGGGCAAAAATATTGCTTTTTACTTTCATTATATTAATCCTTTTTTTTTGGCGTAGTATCCTACTCGTGGCTAGTGTTCTCGAGTCGTGGGTTCAAGTCCTGATTCCACTAAAGAGGCTGATGCGCATTAAATCTGTCAAGATATCCAGTATTTAAAATTCACGTGTTATTTATTCTATGAGCCAACAGCACAGTTTTTTCCCAGAGCAGGAGTTACTCTTCAAATAAACACAATGCCATTTTTCTTCAAATCTTTCTCCTTTCGCTCTTTGGTAGGAGAGGGAGAACAGTTCGGGTGTCATCCTCTTCACTTGTTCAAGGCTCAAAATTATGAGGTTCGTCACCAATAGTTGATTAATCACGTGTTGCTTTGTTATGCGACGACGTGAATGTAGCTCTTGCTCACACATTCGCTCTTTGAGAGACCAATTAGCGAGAGGCTAAATTTATCTTCAATTATCAATCAAAGGAGCCATCTATACAACAGGCCTCCCCTTCCCAATTTATTTTATGCTGTTTAATATTTTGACTGACACTTAAATTCTGTTTTCTTAATACAAGTTCTCTCTTAAGCATTCAATTTTTAGTTTTGATGGATGGATAGTAAGAGAACTTCGTAAGGGCTCCACGTAAATTCATTCAAATTAATTCAATAAAAACAATTCAAGCGATGATAGGGCATTACCGTTGCCCTATCATCGATCAAAATCTTCGTGTTGGTAGTTAAAGGAGGTAGTTAAGGCTGTTTTCGGTTAATGTTAAAGAATAGGATCCAAATTCGGAACATTTTTTGAGATATAAAAGAAATGAAAAATTAGTAAGATATTCTGGCTTCACTATCCTTTAGAGAGCAGCATTTTTTATAATACTTCCCATTTTTAACCGAGTTTATTCATTTTTTCTGGTATAAAACGTGTTTCGCGTTTTTTCTCCTATATCTTAATGTTAAATGTGCTACGCCTTCACGTATTAAAACGAAAAAGAAAATATTTGTGGAATATTTTGAAATTTTAAAAATACTATATTGTTAACAGATGTTTGAGTTACAATATTGCAAATTTCCATGGGAAAACTGGGTCATTTTTGTCTGAAAATGAGCTCCGCGTTTAGTTAGAGCTCTCATATTTTTACCGATTGTTTCATTGAGTGAATATTAACGTCGCACTGTTCAGCTACATGAAGGCTTTTGGCGACGAACTACGTAATTTTGAACCATGGTCAAGTGACGTGGACGACACCTGAACCGGCACCCCCTTCTCCTAACTTCCACACCACACCAAAGGGAGGACGTTTCAGCTCTCGACAGATTTAACGTGCATCGCTGCCCTACACGGCGGGTCTTTAGTGGTACTGGGCTCAAACACGTGACAAAGCAAGCCACAATACGATACCTATACTACTCGGCTACCACGGCCACCGTACTTTTACCGAAAACAAGGTATCTGACTACGTTCGGAACCGTGATTTTAAAAAAGCGCATAAATGGATGATTAACATGATATTCAGCGTCACTTAGATTAGAATACATATATAAAGCTGTTTTAAGGATATTTTGACAAAAAAATTATTTAAATACAATATTTCAGCCAAAAATTAAGTTAGAATAACCTTTTTTCAAAATGTTCTCCTTTTGTGAAAAATGCTTCAATTATAATAATATTTTGCCGGTTATAGCTCAGACCTCTGTACAGAGGCTCAATTATGATTATGAAAAATTCACATTATTTTCAGAGTTACAACCCATTGAAATAATTATCGGCATTTTTTTCTTAAAATTTCTCTCCTCTGTTGTCGTAAAACATGGGTAAACCCATTTCTAAGCTAAATATTTCAAAAATTCTGTTTGAGTCTCTGTACAGTGGTCTGAGCTATATGCAGGCGAAATATTATTATAATAGAAGCATTTTTCTCAAAATGAGAACATTTTGAAAATGGGTCATTCTATGTTCATTTTTTGTCAAAATATTGTACTTAAATAGTTTTTAATTCTAATACTATTCTTAAAACAATTTTATGTACATTTTCTAATCTAAGTGACACTAAATATCATAAATATTATCCATTTATACGATTTTGCAAAATCCCGGTTCCTAACGTAGTCGGATACCTTAAAAGAGGAGGCAGATCAGCTTTAAATATATCACTCAGAAATATTGGTTTAATAGTAATGAGGTGTCTGTGGTCGAGTGACGAGATCGAACCAATGCTGGCATCCCCACCCCTGTCCTAACTTCAACAGCATGCCAATGGGAACACTTTTAGCCTTACCAGGTTTAACGTGAAACAGATCCCCTGCAAGGCGAGATTTCAATGGAACTACGACTTGAACCTGTGACTCGATAACACTGGTAACGAGTTCGGGACTATGTCCACTAGGTCAGGAGTGGCCAATTTTTTTTACCTCACGGACCAGTAAACTCATTTAAATCCCGCATACCACTAATAGAATTTTTTAAGAGTTAAATATATTTATAAAAAAATTGTTATGTAAGAACATATATAAAATGTGCCTAGTTAATAAAATAAAACTATTAATTGTAACCAGATTGTGAAAGCTTTATTCATATACCATAATAAAATAAACAAAAACTATAAAAAAAAACAATTAAAAATGGTTTACGCATATCAAGTTTTTAGCATTATACTAGTGTATTATACATCTAGAGTGAGTGATGTTCCTGCTTACTTGAAATAAGATTAGGGTTATTTGGATCCAATGTTGTTACTGTAAGACGGAGAACTGCATTTATTTCAAGTTGAGATCAAATATCCTGTATTGAAAATATCTTACATTGAAGTCAATACGTTCGTAAGCCCACCTATAAATGCTCTAAATGATACACATATGCGACATTCAGGAGAGTGAAACATTAGAAACAAGACGAGACAAAACATGTAGCTAAAACCATGCAGCCACAGCAGTGCGACATATTAAACGCGGCGTTATTCTATGAAGTGGCGTTTTTATAACTTTCTACGCATTGTTATGAATTGAATTATGTTTCAATGCATCTTAAAACATAACTTAACGTGAAGAGTAAGTATACTCCACACACTTTTCTGGGGGAACCAGCGAAATTTTCTCGTGAACCACCACTTTGTCGACCTCTGCACTAGGCTACTTCGGACAGCAAGTTTTTCACTAGCAAATATTTTTGGTCAAAGTAATCCGAGATCTCTCCTCAAAAGACGCAGTTATAATGACTGTGCGAGAGTTACATTAGCGTTAGCACTTTAAAGTTGAAGATCTCTGGGTGAAAGACCTCGTGATTTTTAACCATGATCATGTGACGAAAGTGACGCCTGAGCTGGAGCTGGTACCCCTTTTTAATTTCCACACCACACGAACGGGATGGCGTTGAACCTCCCCAGATTTAACACGCTTCAACTCTCTCTATATGGTGGGGTGCCCGCAATAGCTTAGTAGTCAAGGTTACGAACTCATGGCCGTCGTGTCATGAGTTCAAACCTGGTGCAGCTAAGGACCCACCGGGTAGAGGAGCTGATGCACGTTAAATCTGTCGTTGCTCAAACTTCCTCTCGTGGGTGTGATGTGAAAGTTAAGAGAGGGTGCCAGCTCAGGTGTTGTCCAAGTCACTTGACCATGGTTCAAAATTTTGAGGTCTGTTGCCAAAAGCCCCCATGTTGCTGAATAGGGTGACGTTCTCTAACTCTCAATATATATATGGCGGTCTTTTCCAGTACTAGGCTTGAACTCATAATACACCAGCCATGAGTCCATCATCTTGACAACTACGCTACCGTGGCCGACGCATTTATAATATCTAGTGAGTGAGTGGATATTAACGTCGTACTGTTCAGCTACATGAGGGCTTTTGGCTACGGACCACATATATTTAAACCATGGTCAAGTGACGTGGACAACACTTGAGCTGGCATCCCCCCTCTCCTAAATATCACACCACACCAATGGGAGGACGTTTGAGCTCTCGACAGATTTAACGTGAAGCGCTCCCCTACACAACGGTTTTTTAATGGTACTGGGCTCGAACTCGTGACAAGGCCAGCCACGATCCGATACCTTGACCACTCGGCTACCATGGCCACGTTATAATATCTAATTTTCTAACAAAAGATCAATATAAGGTCAAAGCAACTACCAATGTTACAGCTCAACTCGATGTGATCCTAACTAGAAGGATACGATATATATATATATATATATATATATATATATATATATATTGTCATTTTCTTTAAAAGTTTACATTTTTATCTATTGTATTTATTTTTACTTCAACATTTTTTTAAAATGCCAACCATTCATATGCCGCCAGTGCCTGAAGGTGATAAGAATCCATTATTGGTATTCTGAATTATGTGTTTTTAGATCTTAAGTGAATGCCAGGATATTAATTTTATATACGCATTATTTTAACTTCTTAATTACGTCGCACTAGAATTTATATTGTATGATGCCGCACAAAAAAGTGATACCAGTTCCTGGGGAATGTACTAGATCTACAAAGGTAGAAATACCAATTCGCAGCCCCATTAGAGAAATAAAAAAAAATTATATTAACACTTACCCTTTCTCATCCTGTGCATTTTTTTTCAATTGCATAATTTTATCTTGGTTGCTGTAGCCTAGTCCTTTCGGTAACGAACTCGGGGCTCTAACCAGGAGTGTCACTGAAACCTTACCGTGTTGGGAGGGGCGGTGCAAATTAAATCTATCGAGGATTAATGTCCTCCCGTTGATGTGGTTTTGGAGAGGTTGTTAGCTCGAGTGTTGTCCTCGTCACTTGACTGAGATTCAAAAATTACGAGGTCCGTCGCCATTAAACCTCGTGTTGCCTTACAATCAATATGTTATAAAAGAAAGTGTGTGTGTGTTCAATGTGCGTGCCACTAAAAGTCGTAAACTAGTCCCGGTAAGATCAATGGAGTTTTTTGGTATGATAGTCTATCCATGTAGAAAATTCCCGTGTTTGCCTCAAGGTATCCGACTACTTGCGACAACTTTTTTTTTTTTGAAAAAATGGGGGGGGATTTTTCTGTGAATTTCATATTTATTTAGTATATTAAGGAAAAATCCTAAAATTGAAAAAAATATTATTAAAATGGAAAAAAACTAGTAAAAATGTACAAAAAAAATTGCATAAACGGGGCCTGCTCTGTACAAAGGTTTTAACAAATTCTCAATTTTGATATGTTACTTTGTTGTTCATGTTTGAAGTGATCTTCAGGATAAGATATTTTAATTTTTACGCAAACTAGAGCACTCTATCAAGGCTATTGTATGAAATCGCTTTGAAAAACACAAAGAACTGTAACTTTTGAAATAAAACGGTGATTGATAAATCTGAAGGTGAAAACACTTCTACTGTTATGCAGAACATACGCAAAAAATTTCAGCCAATTATTTTGAAAACTTTTTGAGCAAACACTGTTTCCGTTTGAGTTTTTTTTTGGGGGGGGACAAATTTCGAGTAAAACTAGTTTTAAAGTTTGACATCTAGTATAAAGTTATGGCATCTACTTTTACTAAAACGCTAGTAGGTTTGTTCTAGTGGAGGGAAAATTTAAAAAAACTTGGTATTGTTACTAATCTAATAAGAAAATTATAAAATAAAATCATAAAAGTCAATTTTTGAAAAAAAAATCACGAATTTAGAGTAGTCTGATACCTTAATCAGCCATCCTAGAGTCGTTGCGATGGCTTCAGGGGCGTTTTAGATACATAAACGAGTATATGATCTATTGGACCCACAGACTTGAAAATTTGTGTTGGCACGTTCCTTTCATATATTAAAGATCCACTACAAAAGTAAGTTTCCTCAATCTGACGCATGAAATGACACATTGTTATGAAAGCTAAAGGGGCGTTATAGATAGGTGCGTTCTTTTAAAATTATTTTCCTCCTTTTTTTACATTGTTTTATTCCGGGTTTTACTCTCCTTGCACTTTAGCTATTACACCAAGAAAAAACTGTTTAATTTTCTAGAAATAAACCGTATGGAGAACTGGCTCTTCAACGAGTACATTAGCTGTTTGGGTCCCAAACAACACGATCGCGTTGTTGAGATTTTATGTCTAAAAAACCTAGTACATTTCGAGCATTATGGACAACTGAAGGTGCGTTACCGATTGTTGAAGCCGCGCATTCAGATTTACTGAAGCAAGTACATTCCCCCTCTTTTTTTAATGTAAATAGTACATTTTACTATAGGTAAAACAATACTATAGCTCCGTTTGGGATTCATCGCCGCTTGGTATTTCTCGACAAAAAATGAAATGATTGCTATCGCGCTGCTCGGCTCTTTTTCGCACTCATTCTGAGAAAGCGCGGTTGCACTATTTGGTATTCTTCAATGGTGTTTTTCAATGCCCCCTGGAACTCAAACGGATTATATAGCTCCTATTTATTCTCTTGCATAACTTTTTATTTCGCTTACGTAGCAATATTTAAACTTCGAAGAGTTCCAACTTTCACTCGTCATTGGAATAGACAGTGGAGCATTTACCCCCGTCTTGTTCAATCTTCAGTCTTTGCATAATTGTGATAGTAATGAGTATTCTCCAGTTTGCCCAGTATCTTACATAAACTTAATAGAATTAACATTTCAAAATAATTTAATATTTTAGTTTTTAAGTATTTAGTATAAATTGTGAAGAAAAAAAAGGCAATCTAATTTAATTATCAGGATTGTAAGCGACTAATCTGAATACATCAAAAATGAAATGAAGAAAATGAATTGGCACTTGGAGATCCATTCAAACGTTTTGAATTTAATGCCTGCTTTAAAGTTCTAGTAATTTACTTTAAGGTATCCGACTATGTTCGGAATCGTGGTTTTAAAAAAGTGCATAA
The DNA here is from genome assembly GCA_019973935.1 of Trichonephila clavipes. NCBI lineage: Eukaryota > Metazoa > Arthropoda > Arachnida > Araneae > Nephilidae > Trichonephila > Trichonephila clavipes. Next base: position 351,724 of record BMAU01017888.1, read on the forward strand.
ATGGATAATTTTCATGATATTTAGTGTCACTTAGATTAGAATACATGTATAAAAATGTTTTTTTTTGACATTTTGACAAAAAAAATTAAATACAATATTTCGGCAAAAAATTAGAATAACCTTTTTTTTCAAAATGTTCTCCTTTTGTGAAAGATGCATAAAATTTCGCTTGTATATAGCTCAGACCTCTGTATAGAGGCTCAACTATGATTTTTGAAAAATTCACATTATTTTCAGAGTTACTACCTATTGAAATAATTCGCGTTTTTTTTTCTTAAAATTGCTCCCCTCTGTTGTCGTAAAATATGAATAAACCCACTTCTAAGTTATATATTTTAAAAATTCTAATTGAGCTTCTGTATAGAGGCCTGAGCTATAAACAGGCAAGATATTATAATAGAAGCATTTTTCACAAAAGGAGAATATTTTGAAAATGGGTCATTCTATGTTAATTTTTTGTCAAAATAATGTATTTAAATAGCTTTTTATTGTAATACTATTCTTAAAACAGTTATGTGCGTTTTCTAATCTAAGTGACACTAAATATTATCTATTTATACGCTTTTGTAAAATTATGGTTCCGAACGTAGTCGGATACCTTAACTATCTTGTATTTTCAAGGCGAAATTTCGCTTCGTCCAAATACTATTTTTATAAACACGTAAATTCTGGCAATGGTGTTTACTAAAGTCGCAATAGCGTGGTTACTAAAACTTTAATTAAATCGTTAAGTCATTTCACCGCTTGATTGAGATAATGCAAAATATGTAAAGGGGGCAACCAATTTTCAAAAAGTTTCTTCTTCCGACATAAGTATTAATAAATGACTTCAGCGTGCTAGGCACGAATATGACAAAGGAAAAGCTGTATTGGTTGCAGAGATTTTGTAATTTGTACGCAGTTCTTAGAAAAGAGTATATATGCATGCGGGATGAGCCAAAAGTGAGTTTTAAATTTTAAAAACTCGGAGGAAAAAGAAATGTTTAAGTGTGGTTTGCAAGAAAGGGTCCTCAAGAAAGTCTGAATTGTTTAGCAGTAAAAATCTTTATTCGAGCTCGCATTGGATCAAAGGGCTGTTATCTGAAATTACCTCCCTAACACAATGCCTCAAAATTTCAATGTTTGTGACCTCATTATCAATCATAATTTTCCTCGCACCCCCCTCCACACAAACTGTACATAGTTCTCAATAATACTATAGTTTAACAATAAAGCTATATTACGACTTTAACCTCTTAACTGCCACCGGCGTATATATACGTATCACTCAACCGGGGGGTTGAATGCCTCAGACGTATACGTACATCTTTCCGAAGTACGATCTTTTATGTGCACTGATATCCATAAAATTAGTCCGAAGGCTTTGCGAGAATACAATAAAAATACTTTGAAGGAGTTTGCAAAGGATTTACTTATAACAGATGTCCTTTTATTTATTCTTCTTCCCTCCCCCAATACATCTCATACGCGTGCCTACATAGAAAATGGAGGTGAGTCAGGGGAGGAAGACAAAGTTTGAAAGAACTTTTGGCTCTCCGGGTATATTATATTAAGATTTCTTTAGTCTCTGCTTTGGACTTCCGATTTGTTTTTACCTGTGGCTTGTAATGGACGTCGGGAGTATTTCTGATGTCCAACAGTAGTTGGTCAACATTTAAGTTGAAAAATGTTTCTGAAGCCAGTTTCCCATGCTCGACACTGACTTGTTTGCAATCATCAGGGACTAAATTTAAATGGGAGTGTGAAAAGTGGATCTTCAAGGATATATTGCAACCAAAATTTGAAATAAAACAAACATTTCTTATACAGTCCTTGTCAACGTCCTTCTCATTCCGTTGGGAAATTTGTGAACACTCTTGAGAGCCTATCCCACAAACTTTTTTTCTCTTTACTTCAAAGTATATTCTCAGTTCTGATATCTCAGCAAAACTATTTAATCTGATGTCCTACAAAAACACTTTTAATTTTTGTTGCCGAGAGTCGAAGGAATTCTTCATGCAGGTATTTGAAGGCTGGTCTTCTCTTTCCTATGGCTTTCACCAAGATTTTTACAAGATCAGTATCGAGGAGGAATTTAGATTTTATGTGATTTTGCCACAGGTGGGTGTTTTACATTAATTTCCCCAGGTTTAAAAATGTTCTAAGTACAATCTTTCGATGCAGTGTAAGGCTGTTTTCCTGCTGTCCCTCAAAGAAATGGCAATATTTTCTATGTCTTAGCTGCAAACCCATCAACAGAGACATTACCTTCAAGTTAACATGGATGTTTCAGCAATTATTACTGTAGTAGTTCATTTCCAAAAGCTTTCTTGGAAGAAGTCTTTATGTGTGATAGATATGAATGAAAGCTTGTTCCTGTCATTCCACAAAACCACCCTGGAAATTTAACTTAAAAAAATTTATAAACAGCAACTACACATCTCGCATGAGTATTCTTTTAAGCCATCAATGTCGCACCAGAGTAAAATACTTGTATCTTTTTTGAAAAAAATTGTAGAGCAGAGGGCGTGTAGGAAATGAAGTCACTCGTATAACTTCGAGACTATTCCATTATTGATGCTAATGGCTTTGCTTATGGGCAGATTCAGACCACAAACAAGATCATTCAGTTCAACCAAGGCAACTTTATGTGGAAAAGAATCTCTTCATCAAAATACGCAACTGCTACCATATACAGACGTTGTCATCTGAGAGTTAGGTGACAAATGGAAATCCTCTTCATTGGAACTAATCGAAATATCCATAGAAGGATCAGATATTGGAATCCTTCGGTATGTGGGATAAGTCTCGGGGCAAAAATCGTAAGTTACAGTATTGAGAGAGAGAGAATTGCTTCCTTCCCTTTCTTTCCGAAGTCTCTAGAAGCTGGTGGTACCATATGGACTTGATAATCAATGTGATTAGTAAACTCCTCTACAAATCATCCAATCTATTAATTCGAGGAGATATACAGAGTGTAATTAAACTCTGCGGCAAAACTTTAAGGGGTGATAGTACATATATAAAGACAAACAATAGTAAATGGGAAACTTAGGGTCCCAAACGTCTTTCGAAGGAGATAGGTGTCATTAAAGTTTAGGTTTCGAAATTTCAAACGATTATAAACGGAAAAATGGGTTGATTCGTTATCGGTTTTCGCTAAAATTGTTCTTTTTGTCAGTACTTTCTTGAAAAATTTTAAATCTCAAATTGTCAATAGAAGGCGCTTTAGACTATGGAATAACGAACAACTATTTTTTACTGCTAATTTTTGTATCGCATTAAATTCTTTCAAAAGCCTCGGCTTGAACTTAAATTTTAAGCTCAAAATTTGAATCGTTGGGGGGTGGTTAAGTAACGCAAACTCAACAGTGTTCAGGAGGTGAAATTTAAACTACCCTTCGACACAGTTCAGTTATTCACGATCTTCGAGGCTTGGTCGTAGACTAGGCAGCAACTACTACCCATTAAACGTAAAATAAACGATAGATGGATGACAAAATGAAATAAAAAAAAGTTATTCATAAGACATGAGCAATTTCTCCTCGCAAAATGCCCAATTATGCAAATCAACAGATTTGCATGCAAAGTGTAGTGCAGAAGGATTTAACTGTATACAAGGATGTAAAGTTCTACTGCAATGTGTTCCAGCCAACATAAAAGCTCGTATGTGGTTCCAACATGACGGAGCGCCTGCACATTTCAGCGCAGATATGCAAAGTGCATTGGATTCAGCATATCCAGAACGATGGATTGGGCGGGGAGGTCTGGTAAATTGGCCGGCACGCTCTCCTGCCTAGACTTCTTCCTCTCGGGCCATATGAAGTGTCTTGTTTACGCAAGCTCCGTCGACTCCGACAAGACCCTGGTTGCGATGATTGCCGTCGTAGCAGGTGATATCCGGGTCCGGTGGTATTTGCTAATCGACAGTCCCTCCGCCGGTGGAGTAAAACCTACATCCTTGCTGGTGGCCGCTCTCGAGCAGTTTTTGTGCTTCCGCAAGAAAATCATGGGTGTACCATTTTCTACGTGTCATCATTCATTCAACCTTCATTCATACGCACTACGTGCGAACATCAAATTTATTTTTATTTTGAGCAGAGAAGTTGCTCATGTCTATGATTTTTTTTAATTTTATCATCCCTCTCTCGTTTATTTTACGTGTAGAAGATAGTAGTTGCTGCCTGGTCTACGACACCAAGATCGGGAATAACTGAACTCTGTTCAGAGGGAAAGGAGTTTGAAATTTCACCTCCTGAACACAATTCCGTTTGCGCTACTTAACAACCCCCAACGAATCGGATTTTGAGCTTCAAAATTTAAGTCTAAGCTTTTGAAAGCATTTAATGTGATACAAAAAATAACAGTAAAAAAATAATTATTAGTTACTCCAAATTCTAAAGCGCCCTCTATCGACATTTTTTTTGAGCATTTTCTTTAAAAATTATTTTTCAAAGAAAATACTGACAAAAAAGAATTTTAGCGAAAACCACTAACGAATCAACCCATTTTTCCGTTTTTTATAATCATTTGAAATTTTGGACCCTAAACTTCAATGGCACCTATCTCCTTCGGGATCCTAAGTTTCCTATTTACTATTGTTCGCCCTCATGTGTACTATCACTCCTTAAAGTTTTGCCGCAGAGTTTAGTTACACCCTGTATTTCTATTTTTCATTGTATGAATGAGATGCATATCTTTGAGATATATTTTGAATATGATGCTAAATAATATAGCAAAATGTTTAATATAATGCCCAAATATTGAATTATATCGGAGTATAACTCTCTAAAAAACGTAAATATCTCTATAATGAGAGCCAAGCAACTGTGTTTTTCAAGCAGTATTAGTGTTCATCCCGTTAAATGCATTCAGGATTGAGTACTTTCAACTAAGAGGCAATTTCATTGTTGTGAAGTGTTATTAACCGCTTGATTCCCGGGGTATTGAAAAACACTGTCGATGAATCTCGAACGGCGCAACCGTGCTTTCTCGGAAAGAGTACGAAAATACCCAAGCAGCGAGATAGCGCTTTGTTCATTTTACACCAATTAATCCCAATCAGTTATACTATTGTTTTACCTATTGTAAAATGTACTATTTACATTACAAAGAGCTGTGTTATGTACTTGCTTGAGTAAATGTGAGCGCGCGACTTCAACAATCGCTAATGCACAGTCAGTTGTTCGAAATGTCCAGTGTTTTCTCGACATAAAATCTCAACAGCGCGATCACGCTGCTTTGGACCCAAACGCCTAACCATGGTTTCGAGCTATAATTGAAGGGTGCTTCGTTTTAAATGCATAGGGACTCGAAACGTTGCTCTCGACGAGTTTTTATATTTTACAATTTTGCCTCGTCTGACCTGGCATGTGGCCGCGGTAGCCAAGTGGTATAGGTATCGGATCGTGACTTGCCTTGTCACGAGTTCGAGCCCAGTACCACTAAAGACACGCCGTGTAGGGCAGCGATGCATGTTAAATCTGTCGAGAGCTGAAATGTCCTCCCGTTGGTGTGGTGTGGTAGTTAGGAGAGGGGTTGCCAGCTCAGGTGTCATCCACGTCACTTGACCATGGCTCAAAATTACGTGGTCCGTCGCCAAAAGCCCTCGTGTAGCTGAACAGTGCGACGTTAATATTCAGTCAATCAATCGGATCTGGCATGTCTGATAGTGTAACTTACGAAAAGTTTGTTGTCCTGATTCTGTCCTAGTCTGGTACTCGAAAGAATAACGGCTCTATCTATTCATCGTCAACTGGGCTGGCAATCAAAAGAAGAAAACCCAGGATCTAATTCAAGCTAATTTCTAATTTCACGTACAACGCAGGTTCATTACCTAACATGATTTAGGTTAGGAAATTTTGAGTTTACAACTGCGTTGCATTTAACCATACTTGTGCAGTAAAATTTTTCGTATGTGTAAAATTTTACGTTTGGATACTTTCAGCTCGAACGATAGATGAATCTAAGAATTTCATCTTTTATTAAACTCAATTATTTAGAAACATCGAAATCCAGGTCATAGGAAAGTTACTCTCTGTACTAGTTTCGTTTTAAAGTGAAATTTCGAGGTCACGGAATCTATTGGTAAATGAGACTTAATCATGGGCCGAAATTGGCATTCTAAAACAGGAGCGGGGTTTACTTTCTTCTTAACCTCGTTTTTTATTCAACTATTTATTACAACCATTAAGACTATTAGACCTAATGAACGTAATATGAATTTTGTGTAAACTTGAAATGTATCCTCGTAAATCTATATATTTAATGTAAAGTACGTTTTTTACTGATAAGTGCAGTGTGTTTCCGAGGAAAGCTCTTAGATTTGAAAACTTGACAAACCTTCAAGGTTGTTTTCGGCTAATGTTAAAGAGTAAGACACAAATTCGGAATATTTTTTCAGAAATAAAAGTACTCAAACATTAATATTTTATTCTGGCTTCACTATCCTGTAGAGAATAGCTTATTTTATCATACTACTCATTTTTAATCAGAGTTGATACATTTTTCTTTTATAAAATGCGTTTCGCATGTTTTCTCCTATACCGTAATGCTAAATGAACTACCCCTTTACATGTTAAAAGAAAAACCAATTATTTATGAAATATTTTAAAATATAAAAACACTATATTATAAACAAACGCATGAGTTACAATATCAGAAATTTCTACAAAAATTGAGGCATTTTTTTTTTCTGTCCGAAAATGTGCTTCGCATTAAGTTATTGCTCTTGTGCATATGGTGAAAACTGCCTTAAATAAAAGCGGGATAAATTTTAGTTTGCTCCTATGAGTTTTTGAGTTTCGGATGCATTCTTTGCATTGGGGGGGGGATAGTTCTATATTTGAGGAGAAAGAGTTCATATCATATTTCGAAATCAGTAGTTTATAGACTAGTTCATAATACCGAACTATAATAGATTCATTCTCTCTCTTATTTAAAGTTGCAGCCTCGGAGGACAATCGAAGCAAGTCCATCAAGACCAGATATCCCCGCCATGAGATGTAAGTAGTTTAACACTTTAATGTTGACTAATACACGAAATGCATTATTTTGCAAAGGCAATGCCTAAGAAAGTGATCTTTATGAAATTAATCCGTTATGAATATTGTATAAATGTACTAATTAATTTGAAGTTACAGGATGCATCCTTGGACCCAGGGCCCAAAATCTCAGAACAGTCCTGTCACAGCAAGCTTTACCTTCGTGGGCACCTTGTCCTTCGTTCAATGATAAAACAAACAGTCGATAATTTGAAACGTGTTGATTTTTCTGAACAAAAGATACTGAAGCTGGTACTAGTTATCGTAGTTCTCCCTTTTCTAATTAAACTAAAATCTCTTGTTGGTTGCTGACATCCTATATCACGGGTGGCAAACCTTTATGAATCAAAGGACCATTTTTTTCTGCAGAAATGTTTAATGAGGTATAGACGTGCCATCAAATGTTGACTTGTGATTATTGGGTGAATAATAAAACTAAATACTGAAAAAAAACTCAAAACTCTGTATTTACTGCGAAAAATACATTTTGCATTGTGTTGTTGTAAATGATTTAGTTATACGCGTAATTCAAATTAAAGTAACGTTAATGGAACCTCTGTTGTTGCAGATTACATGATAAATAGCTTAAGTCAGGATTGTAAGAAAATAACAAATGAGGGTGCTCCCCGCCGCCTCGAGCATCACAACCGATCACTCGAGTTTGTTCGTAATGCTTCATAGTGAACTTTGTTGTTTTGAGTTAAAATACAAACCATTTTGATGGGTGTCGTGTGACATCAATGGGACGCGTGCCACTGGTTTGCCATCCTTGCCCTACATACTTCATAGGAATTTTAAAATTTTCCACGAAAGAAAAGTTCTGAAGCATTTCTTCACTGTTTTTGGTGAAGTTTTCTTCTGATCCCACGTACATATAATCCTTGATTGCTTTGAACCAGTTATAATCAAATCCATTAACAAAACTATTTAATTCGGAATTTGAATGGGGCTGGCTTCATAATTCCTAATACTTCGGCTTAAGAAAACACTTGTGGCCTCAGTAGCCGAGTGGTCAATGTATCGGATCGTGGCTGGCCTTATCACGAGTTCGAGTCCAGTACCACTAAAGACCCACTGTGTAGGGCAGCGATGCACGCTAAACCTGTAGAGAGCTGAAACGTCCTCCCTTTGGCCTAATGTCGTAGTTAGGAAAGGGGGTGCCAGCTCGGGTGTCGTCCACGTCACTTGACCATGGTTCAAAAGTACGTGGTCCGTCGCCAAAAGCCCTCGTGTAGCTGACCAGAGCGACGTTAATATTTATTCACTAACTTAAGAAAACACTTAAAATATGAATATCTTTATGAAGATATCGAGGAGGGGAAATGGCAATGGTTTCAGTGAATGTTTAAATAATAGAGTAAACTATTAAATTTTTTATGCAAGAGTTCTTTCTGTCAGGGCAGTCTTTCTAGAGTCTCCTCCCGGGGCCTTGGTTTTGGCCTCGACTCGTGGCCGGAATGTAGTTGGTACGAGTTCTGGTGCATCTGAACACACGCCGTGTAAAAAGGGGTCTAATCTTTCGAGACTCGGTCCTCCCTTTAGTGTAGTGGTGAGAAGAGGGAGATGCCAGCTCAAGTGCCGACCTCGTCATTTGAATGAGGTTCAGAGGTCAGTCTCCATCAGACGCCATGTTGCTCTACTGTGAGACCTCGATAAACTCACTCACTTTCTTTGTGCAAGCAGAAAAAGTAATTCGTCTTTGCTGGCTACGAATTGAATGTTACTGTTTAACTCAGCAGCACCTACTTTTTAAAGAGCTCTTGGAGGATCGTATTGCAGTTCCATTTATTATACTCTACACTTAGTTTGAAGGATCCGATGCTACTTCACGGGCAAGATTTTTCTTTCCTACCTTCATCGTAATTACCCCAACTTTAAGACAGCCAACAGAGAGCTTTCTCACTTATTGCAACCCTCCAATGCTGTTGCCTCTGCTCCAACAACCAGTACTTCCACCAAAATCCTCAAGATCTCTCCCGCTGCAGCCATCAAGAACACCTCTCAGACTGACGTCATCCACCTGCCTTACCCTAACATCCAATAAGATATTAATCTCTATAAATTCAATGAACTTTGTTTTCCATCCAGGACTCCCACTTGTTAGCGCAAAAATACAATTTCAGATAGGGGATGGAAGATCCTTTATAGATACATATCTTTGTGACGTGAAGGAACGATGCTACTTCATTTCGCTTTTTCCATTCGTCCACTTAAGAAGAGTTGGAAACCTCTCTATATAGATACTGACAATGTTAAATTGGCTGTTTTCGATGTACCTTTTCTCAATCTGTTTTGTGTACATGCTTGAAGTTTTTCATACAATTAAAATACACCTTTCTCATTATATTGAAATGAGCTTTTGGCTAATTTTGAATTTTTTAACTTGTGAAATATTTTATCAAACATTGCGAAATTTAACCCATTTTTCACATAAAAAATTTGTAAAAAATTTGAGTTTTTTCGTAAGAAACTCATTTTAGTATGTTAGATAAATATATCGTAAAAAAATTTACATACCTGTGAACAGTTTTTCAGAAAAGGTACAACGAACATAAAACCACATTTTGAGATAAATTAACTCTCTCTCTCTCTACTACTACTACTACTACTCTCTCTCTCTCTACTCTCTCTCTCTCTTTAATGTATACAATGCGACTTCTAATCAGCTAGGAAATAAAAAAAATAAAAGGCTCAATTTACAATAAAAGATATACATTTTGGTTTATATCAGACGTTAAACTTTTAAGCAAAAACGAAGTATACTTTGCATTTTTCGCTTTTCAAATGGGCGTGACCCAATTTAAACGATTATTTAAAAAGAGAGGTTTCAAGGGCTTCTAGTTACCCTAGAGGTTAAAGTAAGGAATTTTTAGAAAGGTTAAAATCTATAAAATTCGAAAATGTAAAAAATCTCAAATTTTCAAAAAAAAATTTCAACTTTCCAACACCCCTTAAAGCATGTTTGACGCGATCAGGGAACAACTTCATTGGAGAGAATGTATGCTTTTTTAAGAATCTAATTTTTATTCCATGTGTAGGATTTTATTCTCATTTACTTTGATTTTGACAAGCATTCTATTTTCCTAGCTTATTTTAATATCGTAAGCAATTGTTTGATGCAGCATAGCCGCTCGTGCTCAAAAGAATTAAAACTTTTCTCTGCTCAGTTTTTCCTAAAAGCATGCGTTATAACTACCCGGTTGATATTTTAATTCACGTAGAACAGGGGTGGCCGACCCTCAACCCGTCTTGAATAATTTTGCAGCCTGCAAGATACATTACAACTTTATAGAATACGATTACTTTGTACAATATTTTTGTTTAGTGTAATGTTCTCTAAGAAATGTATCCATTACTTTCCATTTTATTACGTTGCTTTTGTTTTTATATGTACTCGGAAGTGAGCAGTATTTCATTGCAGTGAACCCCCTGCAGCATCACGCTTGATTCCTGTAACTTTTTGAACTGCTTATTGCTAGAGCTAGGCATATTTTACCATTGTATTATTAAATTATCTTTGTATACACACATGAAAAATAAATGAACAGAGCAATTCCTTCCGTTTTAAATTTTTACTTCAATAAACGTTTGTAATGGGTCTAAATCCATATATAAAAAAAGATGTTTGTATACATGACCTCTCTTCACACCAAAACCGTTCAACCGATCACCATGAAAATTAGTGTGTATATGTATTTTGGTGCAGCGAGTGAATATTAACGTCGCACTGTTCAGCTAGACGAGGGCTTTTGGCGACGGAACACGTAATTTTGAACAATGGTCAAGTGACGTGGACGACACCTTAACTGGCATCCCCTCTCCTAACTACCACACCACACCAACGGGAGGACTTTTCAGCTCTTGACAGATTTAGCGTGCATCACTGCCCTACACGGCGGGTCTTTAGTGGTACTGGGCTCGAACTCGTGGCAAAGCCAGCCACGATCCGACACCTATACCACTCGGCTACCGCAGCCACTATTTCTATGGAGAGTTTTTGTGCTATCCTGTTAGTTGCAGCTCTCCATCAGGTGGCACTACAATATATCAACTTTTACACCGTTCAATAAATAACATAACATAAAATGAATACAACAGAAAATAGTATTAACGTATTACACATCCAGATATAAATTATTTACATTATTTTAACCTTTCATTGCACAAAATTTGTAACAATGCGTTACCTTTGCTGTGCAGATGTCATTTTTGGAAGGTGTTTTCAAACATCTATCAAAGAGATTTACGGGGCTTTATAATTTTTAAAAAAATCCTTTTCATGAGCTATTACATCTGCAGACTTCTAAAATTTAACAAATATGGCATTTTTGTTCAGCTGAGATATTCAAGAAACTTTTTTTTGTTTGTTGCAATTCACGTAAAATTAACTCATTAAAAACATTATCCTTCAATCTGTATTGTTCAATTTTTGATTTCACCCTGCGGAAAACGGGTATACCAGCTAGTCTAAAAGAAATAGATATGTATATATTTTTATACGTTGCGCGCAGGATAATGTTTTCCGAAGTGGCCCGCAAAGTCATTTGTTTGCCACCCTGATCTAGAGTGCTGTCTTAATAACAGACGACTTTGTCTCCACAGCGGCAATAGTTTAAAATGAAACGGATAAGTAAAAAATTTTATTGGTACAAAGTGTTAGTCTCAAATTCGGTTAGTTATGTGTGTTAGGTTTTCACATTAAATAATTTTAATGTATTGTCTGTAGAATATGAATTAAATGTTCTTTCAGTTCGAACATTGGATGAAATATCGAAATGGAGGAGTTTGAGAAGAGATTGTATACATTGCTTCAGTCACTGTGAAAGATTGTTTATAAATATAAGAAATTGCACGGATGATTTGAGAAGTCACAGTAAGTATGAAGTTGTAAAATAGTAGATTTTGAATGGCTTTTAAAAAAAATATTTTCAAAAATGCAATGGTTCACATAAGCTATATCATTCATCACACACACACACACACAAATGTAAATGGTAGAGCACGAAAAGTCTAATGCCTGTTTTGTACCGTATTGCTCTGTTAAGACTGTTTTCGCTGTACGTACGGGGCCGCGGTAGCCGAGTGGTATAGGCATCGGATCGTGGCTGGCTTTGTCACGAGTTCGAGCCCAGTACCACTAAAGACCCGCCGTGTAGGGCAGCGATACACGCTAAATCTGTCGAGAGCTGAAACGTCCTCCCGTTGGTGTGGTGTGGTAGTTAGGAGAGGGGGGTGCCAGCTCAGGTGTCGTCCACGTCACTTGACCATGGTTCAAAATTACGTGGTCCGTCGCCAAAAGCACTCGTGTAGCTGAACAGTGCGACGTTAATCTTCACTCACTCACTCGCTGTACGTACAAGAACGTTAAGGCTGTTTTCAGTTAATGTTAAAGGATAGGATCCGAATTGAGTACATTTTTTCAGATATAAAAGAAATAAAAAAAATTAATATTCTGGCTTCTCAGTATCCCTTAGAGAACAACATAGTTTTTATCCTTCACTTTTTTTGTCCGAGTTGAGCCATTTTTTCTCGCATAAAATGTGTTTCCCGTTTTTTCTCCTACACCGTAATGTTAAATAAGCTGTCCTTTAACATGTTAAAATAAAAAAAATAATAATATTCACGGAATTTGAAATCTTTGAAACGCTAAATCAACAGATGTATAAGTTACATGTTGCAAATTTTCATGAAAATTGAGGCATTTTTCTGTCTGAAAATCTGCTCCTCATTTAGTTCAAGCTCTCGTACTTTTTGCCGAAAACAGCCTTAACTTAACGCGGAGCACATTTTCGGACAGGAAAAAATGCCTCAATTTTTATAAAACTTTGTGACATTGTAACTCATGCATTTGTTTATAATAGTGTTTTTTTTTAAAATTTCAAAATATTTCATAAATTAGTTTTTCTTTTAACACGTAAATGGATGGCTCATTTAACGTTACGGTATAGGAGAAAAATACGAAACACATTTTGTAAAACAAAAAAAATGTGGCAATTTGGATGAAAAAGGGCAGTATGATAAAATAAGCGATTCTCTACAGGATAGTGAAGCCAGAATATAATGTCTGAATACTTTTTTATATCTGAAAAAATGTTCCGAATTTTGGCCCTATTTAACATTAGCCGAAGACAGCCTTACTTACATAGAATTGCCCTTACGCTTGGCAAAAAAAAATTATTATTCCAATATTCCCTTTAATGCAAGAACGTAGATTATTTGGGAAAATATTTAAATAAAAATAGCTTGGTAGTAAATTAGTTTATATATATTCTAATGTAACGCGTACATTAGTGGAAATGCCCACAGAAAAAAAATCGAGGGCGGGAGAGAGCGTGGTATATGTTGCGAATTATTTAAGGCGTTCTTACTCGTTCCTTGGTTGACTCGTTGTCACCTTTTTACAGTAGATATGAAAAATTTGTTATAAGAGGGAAACGTTTCAAATACTATTATTCAAAAGCCCGTGGGAAAAAGTTAAATAAGTCACGGAAAATTTCATTACTTTAGAAAATAAAATTAGGCCCCATCCCCATTACCTCCATACAATCTACGTTAAATTCATTCATAATATTTTTCCAACTCCTTGTCACTACTCGGTTGTGCACTCCAAGGAGAATTGTAATTGATGATCTCGTGTGTGTGTGTGTGTGTGTGTGTGTGTGTGTGTGTGTGTGTGTGTGTGTGTGTGTGTGTGTGTGTGTGTGTGTGTGTGTGTGTGTGTGTGTGTGTGTGTGTGTGTGTGTGTGTGTGTGTGTGTGTGTGTGTGTGTGTGTGTGTGTGTGTGTGTGTGTGTGTGTGTGTGTGTGTGTGTGTGTGTGTGTGTGTGTGTGTGTGTGTGTGTGTGTGTGTGTGTGTGTGTGTGTGTGTGTGTGTGTGTGTGTGTGTGTGTGTGTGTGTGTGTGTGTGTGTGTGTGTGTGTGTGTGTGTGTGTGTGTGTCACAATTCCCATTTTAAAATTAAGATTTTTATCTGAAAGTCAAGAAAATGAACAGCTCAAATTATTCTGCAACATAAAACTTTGTTTCGGGATGTCTCCAGTTCCTTTTGGGTTTTACCACTACTTATTCTTGAACGCCCAATATCTAATTAAACAAATCATATAATATTGAGGCACATTCTAAGCTCAGACCATTGTTTAGTTTGATCATCAATGACCTTCCAGATTTAAGTTCTCTTCAGAAGATACTAAATTGTTTTAAAAAGGGAGGCCAACTTTTCTTGGGCCGTACTGTTTCAAAATTGAGTCAAGTAGGTGGTTGAATTCTTCTTGGAGTACTCGACTATTTTTTGTATTAGATTTTCGTACTTTATTTCATATCCTTATTATGGAATTCAATTATCTTTAAATGATACGTTTAGTCTATAGTATTGGATTTAAGATGCTATCCCCCAAACCTACTTGGAGGGGGTAAACGCATTTTACAGATGGAATTGTATGGACCCTTCATATTTATTTCAATTAAATCGAGTGAAATTAAGATTTGCGGTAGTTAAATAATGAGTAATGCCATGATTCACAAATCTGCCATACAGATATTTTGTATGGAATCATACATTGCTTCTGCATTTTAGATAAAATTACTTGGGAATTATCGCTAGGAATTTGTCGAACTTATAGAGTTGCATCCTTTTAAATCTTGTCTATACTAATTAATACTAAAATTATTGATTCTCTTTTTCAGGCCGATTCAAGTATGTTCTATTTATTTTGTTTGTTCTATCTGCTTCAGCAGTTTACATGGGTAAGTGCTGCTTCAGCCTGTATACAAAATGATATAAAATGTTCACAGCTTTGAAGACTAATTTTGTTTCGATTGAATGTGTCGGAAAAATTTGCTGTTATTTTGTTTGGGTTTTGAATTTCAAATTAAATTTTTTTAGGTGTGGCAAATGTGTTTCGATGTCCTGCAAGTTCTGAAACGCCAATTCAAGTGTTAATAATAGGAATACTGGCCTGCATTGTCATTATTCTTCGCACGGTGAATCTGAAATTTCAATCGAAGGCAGATTTGCCAGCGAAACCAGTCTTAATGGTCGTGACTGTCTTATCTGCAATAGCTACATTCTCGTTTTTTCTGGCACGTAAGTATACTACGTGTTCTCGCGCACAATCGGGGGTTTTGATCCTTAGTCTTAAGAGTAGTTGGAAAGCTGAAATATTTTTTTCTTTGACAATTTGAGATTTTTACATTTTTAAATTGTATAGATTTTAACCTTTCTAAAAATACCTTACTTTAACCTCTAGTGTAATTAGAAGCCTTTAAAACCTGTTTTTAAATCATTGAAACTGGGTCACGCCCATTTGAATGGCGAAAAAAGTAAACAAATTACTTCGTTTTCACTTAAAAGTTTAACGTCTGATATAAACCAAAACATGCATCTTTTATTGTAAATTGAGCCTTTTTTTTCTTGACGATTAGAAGCTTCACTATGTACATTAAATTAAAATCAATTTAAATTTTGATGTTCGATGTACCCCTTTTCTGCAAAACTACTGTTCAAAGGTATGTAATTTTTTTAATATATTTATGTCTAATATATACTGAAATGAACTTTTCTATAAAAAACTCGTATTTTTTTCTGGGTGAAATTTCGCAATGTTTGACAAAATATTTCATAAATTGTTTAAAAAAAATTCAAAATTAGCTAAAAGCTCATTTTAGTATAATTTGAAAGGTGTACTTTAATTGTAAAAAAAATTTCAAGCATGTACATATAACAGATTTTGGGAAAAGGTACATCGAAAACAGCCAATTTAACATTGTCAGCATAGAGGTTTCCAACTCCTTAATGTTGTGTAAAACGCGGCATTTTAATTCTTGTCGGATGATGAGAATGTTCGACTAGAGCATTTTTGTTTCCCCTTCGTCATTTTTACGGAAATTCAACATAAATACTTCCCGTGCATACCTCAAGGGCGACATTCACCCAATTTACTCATGGTTTTTGTTGAGTATTTAACAAGTAACTCTCGCTGAGCAAAGAAGCCTGATTTGCAATTCATCAGCTTCCTCTGGTTGGCTTAGGAAAGTTGGATCTGTTCAGAACTAGTAAAGAATCGCATTACTTTAATAGACGATTAGGATGTAATGAAATTAGTTACTATAAATCTGAGCAGTGTTTTGGCATTATTCCATCCTACATCTATGATAAAGCTTGGATACTATAGACCCCGTCTGACATAGGGAGAGATCTTACGAAAAATGGTAAACTTGGTTAGAATTAAATGTCTGCTCGAATCTCCAATCCTATAATAAAGCTACATAATCCGGCGATCTTAATCCACTTTATCAATAAATTTTGTCGTTACAGTTGTTGAATACTTGAACCTGCCATATAATGTCAAGTCTTAAATTTCGGCAGTAATCTATTTCTTTATTTTTAACTAGCTGTTATACCCGTTCTTCGCTCGGGTGAATTGAAAAATTAAACAATACAGATTGAAGGGAAAAGTTTTTTATGAGTTAATTTTTTACGTGAATTGCAAATTACACAAATAAACTTTTTGCATATTTCAGCTGAACAAAAAAACCCTGTTTGTTAAATTTTAAGTCTGTAGATCTAATATCTGATAAAAAGGATTTTTCTTTACAACTCCCTGTAACTCTTGTGGGTCGATTTTTGAAAACACCTTCCTAAGCTGATCTCTGCTAATCAAAAGTAATGCATTGTTACAAATTTTGTGTAATGAACGCTTAACATAGTATAAATAAATTATATCTGGAAGTGTAATGCGTTAATATTTATGTTGTATTTATTTTATGCTAAAATTTTAATCAGCCTCACACTCCACCTGTTAAGGCTTTAGCAGCTCCTGGAGTAGACAAAACAAAATGCAAAGTTTTGCTTCACACATGAAAGATATATGCTTTTGCGGGCTTTTTTGCAGATGGCAGAATTTTTTCCTACTTTCTTGACAATTATCGTTACGTTATATTTTGGACACTTCACACAATACCTTTATAAATTATAGCTTATGTGCTATTATGATGTATAAGCTATATTATTGTAAAGTTTTATTAAAATCCATTGAACTGTTTTTGCGTGAAAGACGACCAAACATCTCTCTCCACACAAACTTTCACGTCTATGATAATAGTAAGGATATCGTGTGTGTGTGTGTGTGTAAGAAGTCTTTTGCAGCAAAGTCATAATTGGATTTTGCACCGAACCTTCTCACGAAGCGTTAGATAAAAATGTAGTTTAGGACGATTTATCATTAAACATAATCTGGAATTACGGCGGCGGTAAAAGAATGACTATGGTCAAAGTAGTAACCATCGTGTCAAAAGTTTGGGCCGTATTACCATTGAAAAACCACTTCGTTGTCTAATTCAAGTTAAATGTGTCAGGATTCAGAGTCCCCTTTCCCCGTTGAAGTAATGTGGAAGTTTGGGGGTCGTACTTTTGAACCATAGTAAAGTGACGAAAATAAGACCGTGGCTAATAGCCCTTGGGTTTATTCAGTGTAAGGTTAATTAAAATCAAATTAATGAACGATTTTTTTAAGTTAACGGACATTAATTTTTTACGAACGGCATACATGGTACAAAAGTTAATATTGAGACAATGATTCGGGTAAACGCACAATTTTTAAAATGCAGTCTGATCTCTACATAACGATTTCGTTAAATCCCGGGAAAAAGTTCGTTATATGGAAAATTCGTTATAAAGAGGTTCATCTTTTAATATACTTTATAAACCACATAAAAAATTTTAAATTCATAAGCTCTATGTATTAAAATTAATTATTCACATCTTTTTTCAAAAAAAATTAATGTTTATTTTATATATCTTACCCATCGAAAAGAAAAATTGCAAGGGAAAACTAGAAAAAATGTCGAATACACTGTATTTTAAATATTAAGAAAATTTCATATTAAAATTGACAAATTTTAGGGACATTTTTTAATTTAAAACGTACAAGTAATATTAAACATTATTTTATAACTGGAACACGGGGAAAGGGTATATCGAAGATGTGTTTCATAAAACATCTAGTGAACTGGGCAATGAGGGCTAACGGTTGCACTTGGATGAAACGTCCAGAACTGTATTGCTGTTGGCGAATTAAGATCTTATAAAACCAGTTCAAGATTTATGACCACCATAAAATGTATTAAGAGACAATAACTTGAAATGTTCAGAAATACTTTAAAAATAGAGAGAAAAAAATTGAATCGCAAAAGAAAAAGTTCGCTATATAGAAAATGCATTTCGATGTAGAGGTTATTTTACGAAGAAAATCGTGAAATTTTTAAGGTAGCAGGAAAACGTTCGCTTTATAGAAAATTCGCAATATAGAGGTTCGTTATATTGAGGATAGACTGTACTTAAATTAACCCAAACAACTGTTCTCAAAACCAAACGACAACTTCTGCACAATTCTAAATTGCTCACTCGTTGAGGTATTAATTGTACAAGCTTAAACTTAGGCGAGAGAGGAAATTAACTCTTACTACTTTCACTCTCGTGAGAATTACTATCTTCCCCAAAAACTAGGGATGTAAAATTCCTATTCTTTATGCGGCAACCATTCTTTATCATTTATCTTTTTCGTACCAATACTTAAATTTTCTTTCACTTTACTTCTAAATCACAAGTATGCATTTTGAAATAAAGAGGGTTTTTTCCAGGTATAGAAGTTTAAGTTGGCATTACTTTCCAAGATGGCGACCGATTTAACAGCTGTCAAGGGATTTATTCTCAGTTTGGTTTAGCAATTCATCAAAATGATCATCAAGCAAGGCATAAATTCGTCGAATGGGCCCAAAACGAGATTACCGTTGCTCCCGATTTTCATAAGCGAATTTTGTTTAGCGATGAAGCGCACTTCTGGTTGAATGGCTACGTCAACAAACACAACTGCCGCATTTGGAGTGAAGCTAATCCACAAGTGTATGTCGAAACACCGTTACATCCAGAAAAACTGACTGTTTGGTGCGCTTTATGGGCTGGTGGAATCCTTCTTCAAAAACGATGAAGGCCACAACGTTACAGTCAATGGTGATCGGTATAGAGCCATGATTACTAACTTTTTCATTCCTGAATTGAACAATCATGATGTCCAGGAGCTGTGGTTCCAACAAGACGGCGCAACATATCACACAGCTCGTGCCACAATCGATTTATTGAAAGGCACGTTTGGTGACCGCCTAATTTCACGTTTTGGACCTGTGAATTGGCCTCCAAGATCTTGTGATTTAACACGGCTAGACTATTTTCTGTGGGGCTATGTAAAGTCATTGGTCTATGCGGATAAGCCACAAACGTTTGACCATTTGGAAGACAACATTCGCTGTGTTATTGCCGATATACGGCCACAAATGTTGGAAAAAGTCATCGAAAATTGGACGTCCAGATTGGACTACGTCCGAGTCAGCCGTGGCAGTCATATGCCAGAAATCGTATTTAAAATGTAATGCCACAAGATTATCTTTCGAATAAAAAAAATCATGTCAATCAAATAATACATCGTTGTTTTATTGCAATTTATAAAGTTCTATACCTCTAAAAAAACACGCTTTATTAGATGTATTTTTTTTTGTCAGCAAAATTTCTCTAATTTTAAATTTAGTAAATCACTAATTTTGCTACGATAAAAGTTCAATTTTGAAACTGGCATGACTAGCTGCATAGCTCGATTTTTTAAGGGTTTTTTCAATGGAATAATCTCCCCATTTTTCTCCAGGAAAATTTATCATTTCTCTTCCCTTTAAACCTTTCTTCGTTCCAATTTTGATCAATGGGGGAGGGGCAACCTCGCTGGCCCTTTAAAGAAAAGTAAATGTCTAATTTACGGGGGAGAAGTTTTAAAATCTTTTGAGCTTAATATATGCTGAAGCTCCAAAATTTCACACTTCAATCTGAAACAACTGCCATTTTTATGCAAAAAAATGTGAGGAACACAAATTGCATAAAGTCCCAAAGGCTAATAGATGAAAAACAATTTTTAAGTTTACAATCTTTAAATTTTTTTTGAATCTTTGGTCACAAAATATGGATAAAGTTTGATGCTCGGGAAAAAGTTTCGTGCGATAATGTTTAATAAGTTGGAAATTTATATTAAATACTTTTTATGTCAAATTTCGAATGTTTTTCGAAAATTCGCAAGCAAAACTTCGGAATTTTTTAACGTATTACCGGATCAAAAAGCGTGCACTTTTTCGGGAGGGAAGCTCAATTGATCACAGCAATGAGAAAGATGCAGAGTGATTGTAACATTCTGGTTGTTAAAAGATACTAAAAATAACTTATTTTGGAAATTATGCAGTGTCCTGAAGAAGTAAATGGTCTGTCCGGTTCTGGAATTATTTTTTTTCTGCTGCTTATACGGATGAAATGGTGACAGTTTTAAAAGCTATTTAAGCGTAAGAAGTCCGCCCCCGTCATCCTTTGGAGTCTCGTTTGGATATTTACATATATGATGCAAAACTCATATGTTTTAGGATTTTTAATTCCCTTAACAATTTCTTAATTTAAATGGCCAAAATAGATTCCTCGGATCATTCCGCGTCCTTTGTTACCTCTGGCACGTTTCTGCGTTCCGTGGTTCGTGAGAAGATACTCAGATAGGTTTGTTTGTTTTATAATTTTAATCGTGTACTTTGGATCCCGTAGAGCAGTGCTTCACAAAGTTTCAATATTCGCGACCCAGTATTCAATCATGATTTTCCTCTCACTCCCCCTCATACAATAACAATGTATTGAATTTAATACTATACTTTGACGCTAAAACTACGATACGACTTTATATCCCTTAAGTGTCGCCGGTGTATATAAAAGTCCCGCTCAGCCAAAGTGTTAATTTCCCCGGACGTATATATGTCATTCCAATCTTTTCTGTGCAATGATATCCATAAAATTATTCCGAAGACTTTGGAATGCAATAAAAGGACCTTGAGAATGTTTGCGAAGTACTAACTTATTTCAGATTATTTGCTGCTTTATTTCTCCCCACAGCCAAACACATCACCGAGCCTACGTGGAAAATAGTTGGAATTGGGAGCGAATCGCGTAACTTTTAATCGGAAGTTAAGGGATTAATTGTAAACCGTACAAATTATCAAGATAAGTGTTAATTCTTGTATATAATTTTATATATACTGTGTGCAATCCCATGGGGTCCCTGGTAATTAAACTTGTTCTTAGCTTTGTATTGTTAAAGTAATTATAAAATACATTGTGCAGTTCAGATACATTTATAAGTGTATTATAATAGTGTATTTTATATTTTGCTATGTTAGACTATATTTTTGTTTACTTTCAGTAAATTTTTCAAAATCTCTTTTGTTTTCGATTTTCCTATATGCTCGCGCCCCCTTCGTAGAGTTGTCACGCCCCTCAAAGGGCGCGCCCCAAAGTTTGAGAAACGCTGGCGTAGAGTCGTAGTTTGGCTGCTTTTGAGGTAGAAAGTACGCTATAAAACATAGGCGCTATGTACTTAAATCTTAATCTAGTAAATCGTGCTAGAGCATATTTGGTCTGAAATATTAATGTGATCTTTTTTCTTTTAGATATGATTACTTTCTTAAATATATCTGTGGATTTCGACAGCTCATCTGAAATGTACTGTAACAAGATATTTTATGACTATACTTATTACATGAACTTCGTGGTTCTTGGCATCTCGAGCATAGTACTAATTTTACATATTCCTTGCGTTAGGTTCGTATTGGGACGTCTTGATTATTTTGAGGTACTCCCGTAGCAAACTCAGACTCTCGACCAGTCATTGTTTTATATCTGAAGATTTTATACAATTTTATTATTTATGTGCTATATATTCTTACTATTTAAAGCGTATTTAAATAAAATCTGTTTTATATTGGTTTATTTCTTGAAGCCTGTGTTGATTTACAAATAACTTCGATTTGGAAACAAAGACAAAACCTAATTAATTATTTTCATAATATAGAATAAATGGTCGAGTTTACCAAATACCAAAAGATTAGAAATGTAAATGCACTCTAGAGCAGGTAAAAAGCAGGAAAATCCCGCAGACTGAGTTCAAAATCAAATTTTTCACGATACGGGACTCCACGATCTATAATAGACCCAATTATCAATCCAGTCATGCATATTCGCAAATCTTAGTGTTAAACTCAAATTTTGATTCTAATCTTAACTGTTAATAAACAAATACTATTGTTTGAAAACCGAGTGTTTAAAACTGCTTCCTTTGGAGAATGTATTGCATAGAAGTTGAATGTTAACAGAGTATTAACATCCGACCATTAAAAAACGCAAGGGCTACTAGAAATTGACCTCTGAATTTTAAACTTCAAGATGAATACATCAGAGTTAGCACCCCATAATTCTTGTTTCATCACAGAGGTGAGGACTTTGGGCTCTGACTTAGTAAAATGCGTTTGGCTTGCTGCAAGAAGAGTTTTTAGTTGGAATTGTTTTAACCCAGTCAAGAATCGCCATAAACTACAAACTATTGATGCATTAACTATAGTATGTGAAAAAGAACGGTCAGGTCAAATACCTTCCATGGCCAGTAGATTCTTGCTGTTCTAAAAAGCTTCATCCACTAAGCCATTGTTTATCAAACTAACAACTCAAAAAAAATTCATCCGTGCGTTGTTAGTCACAAATTAAGATACATAAGCAAAAGTTACATTCCTTATCTCGTGTGATTAAAAGTGAATGTCGCCCAGCCAGTATGGTGGCTATGACCTTCGGCTTGTAACCGAATGGGTTCGGGTTCGACTCCCGAGTAAGACTTGGTGGTATCTTCTTCGGGAAAGAAGTCGGTCTTTTCGCCTGAAATGGATTCCAGTCTCGAAAGGAAAAGCAGCTCACCTCTTGTTATATGCTGAGATCATCGTTTGTAATAAAATCTGTATTCTTCTGTGGTTGTGTTGTATGTATCTGTTCACCTATCTCACGTCTTTCAAATATGTATCCCAGTAATAAACACACAACAACATTAAAAGTGAATAGTCGATCTGAAAATGAATGAGCACAGTTACCAATACTCTAGGAAGCCTCGAATATCCTAAACTTGTAGGTAGAGTACTGATGTCTTGCGTATCAATGCTTGCGTTGTTTTTTACTTTTCTGTATAAACCCTGCTTATTAAAAGGAACTAAAAGTGTGAACTTTAATTTTACCTTCAATGTCGTCAAGTATTGACTGACCTGTAACGAATTCAAAAAGTGCGGTAGCTATAAAAATAATACTTAATGCATATCGGTCTCTATTTCAATGCATCCCATGGAATGGAAATGGCAGATTTTGCAATGGTCACGTCGTTCCATTAGCTGGAGAAACCTGTTAATCCATTATCTACCGCATTATGATTTACTGCAGTTTTTTTCATGCAATATTTTTTGAATCACTACATTGAAATTTAAAGGATATACATAAACAAAATACTCAACTTTGGGTAATTTAATCCGTTAGAGCTAAATAATTAAAGCTATTCGACTATAAAATGAATTATATACACTGCTCACTTAAGGCTGTTTTTTCGGTCAATGTTAAAGGATAAGGATGAAACGGCAAAGACATTTTGTGGGCAGGAAAAAGCTCCAATAATAAAACTTTTTATGGATATAAAGAAAATAATTGTTTAAAGGATAGTGTTTCTTGAATTTTGATTTTTGGAAAATTACAGTTTTCAGCATTTTTGCAAAATGAAATTTGACTTTTCTATGTTAAAGTATAGGAGGTGGAAACGCAAAAGACAATTTAACAAAAAAAAAATTTTTAGAGTAGAATTAAATAGTATATAAGAAAGCAAGCTTCCCTCTTTGGATTAGTGTAGCCAGAATTAAGTTTTATGTTTTTCTTAATTAACTTTTTTAAATTTTAAGTTCATTCTGAATTATTTTTGGCGTAGTTAGAACTATCTCAAACAGATGGCACCACCATCGTTTGAAAAGCGAATTTATTCTTGGCTACGAATACTTATTTTTGGCGATATCTTTCTGAAATATAGTCGCCAGCTGAAATTATGGTAACTTGCAAATTGTGACAAATAGTGGACAATGGAAAAGGTTTGTGATGTACAGAGATTTAACATCTCAAATCTGACGAACTTTCCGATTTAGGAAAGTTTTAAATATCTTCTGCATGTGTGCTTTAAAAAAATCGTTTATAATTATACTGCTTAGATTTTCTTTTTTTTTTTTTTTTTTTGTCATTGAAGGAATGTTTGTAAGAATATTTAAATTCTGCGAAATGACTTAACTAAGAATGAAAGTATACTTACTTTATACTTGATCGAAAGTTGTGAATTAACTCACAATAAGAACACAAATTACTACTTACTCACAAATTAAAATTTTAATCTAATTTTATTGTAATGCAATTATTATTATATTATTATTTTCTTTTTAATTAACAAAAAAAATTTTCCCATCGATTTTATATTTGACGTAAAACTTTACCATAAACCATTGGAACAATTATTAACGCAAAATATTGTTTTCTAATTTAATTAACAGAAACTTATTTTTTCAATTAATTATGTTCAGATTCTAAGCTGCACCCCAAATTCTCAGCACATTTTTGAGAAAAAAAATAGTGTAAAATATATTATCGATATATGATATATTTACGGAATGAAAAGTGGCTGCGATACCCTAGTGGTCAAGGTAACGTACTCGTGGCTGGCGTATCATGAGTTCGAGCCTAGTACCGCTGAAATTCTGTCGTGTAGGGGAGCGATGAACGTTAAATCTGAGAGCTCAAACGTCTTCTCATTGGTGTGGTAGTTAGGAGATGGGAGGTGCAAGCTCAGGTGTCGTCCTCGTCACTTGACTGTGGTTCAAAGTTACGAGGTCCGTCACCAAAAGCCCTCGTGTAGCTGATCAATATGACGTTTATATTCAATCCCTAACTAAGCGAAATAAAAAAAAATAATAAAGGTGAATTAATAAAAAGTGAATAATTAATTTACTTTACCAGCATTAAAAACTTTTTTCAGTCTTCGAATCTAAGCTGCACCAAAATTTTTGTAGCCTAAGCATCGGGAAAAAAAAGTGCGGCTTAGATTCGAATAAATATGGCAATATCGCGATTTTAAAGTCTCTCTATCTTTAAATTTTTTGCCTTTTTTTCTATTAAAAAATACTGTCTGGCATTTTCTGTCATTGAACATTTTCAAGAACTTGATCAAGTTCTTGACTAAATTTTAACATAATAGAAGTTGGGATTTTTCTTTGCGCATTACATTTTACACATATAAAATTTAGAATTAATGTTAATTCAAATTTTATCCATTTTAGTTAAATATATGATAAAAATTTTTAAGTAGTAAAATTTTATTATGAATTCTTTATGGAAAAAGAAATATGTTGGGCATTACGATATGAACATATATTTATTGATCATTGGAGTTTTTATTTTATTACTATATAATTAAAATATTGATTTTTATTACTAGTTCATTTTTGAATTAGAAAGTAAAGCATTCAGAAAAAGATATATCTGCTGAATAAACTTTTAAAAACGCTAATTTTTAAAAAAAATTGAAACTTAATTTTCTAAATAATTAAACGGTGTTTTCATTTTTTAAACCCAAATATTCATAATTTTTAATTTTGGTAGACTTTTAAAATGAATGATTTATTTTATAAACGAAGGAAAAATATAACTGTTATAATTAATGTTTGCTTTTTTTATCTCGTAATTGTGGATCAAATTGCTCGATTTTCAAATGTTAAAAAGTTTTACATTTCTTATTTTTTCTATTCATTTTCTCAGGAAATATCATAATCAGTTAAGAGCAATTTATACCTTTTTTTCGGGGGGGGGAGGGGAGATATTGAATCTATCCACTAGAAAACTTAAGTCAATCTAATTATTACAAAGCTATTTTACCATAAATTATTGTTTAAAAACAATCTGTTACTCAGTATAATCACTATATGATAAATTACTTTGCCGTTTTGTCAGCCACAATACCGTTTAGCGTCCTTTCAAAGGCATCTCGTCATGTCATGAGGTCAACATCTCATGGTATTTTTCAAGCACTTAATGCATTCTTTTAATTTTAAATTTTTTATTTCTATTACTGTCCTTAAATTTTTTTTTTTACTTTTAAGTACTATTATTTAAAAAAAATGTAAGAGTCATAACACTCGAAATCCTAATGACGAGAGGTTATAGCTCGGAAGAGCTAAGTACTCTGGTCATCCACCCCACGATGTATAATATCTCATGGGAATTTCACTTCAGAGAGGACCGGAAAACACTTGTTGGTCCGAAGTCTTTAGGAAAGAAAAGTACAAAAAAGCAATAAAAGTTTCCAATTTCTTTCCTATGTACTAAAACAGAAAGAGAGGAAGAATAATTTATTTGGATTCCTACATAGAATGAAACTATTATTTTGTTACCAACCAAATATGCTAAAAAATTAAACAATAATGCAATTTTCTTTGATTTAAATATGTTAACTTCCAAATTGAAAAATTGTTATTGACATATATTCATTAAATAATAATAAATTTCTTAGAAAAAATAAAGGCAATGTTTATATATTATATGCTTGATTAATTGTGCTTGATAATTAATTGCCAGCCTATTTTCTCTCCCTTATAATGATATTTTAATCATTCTCTAAAGTTACAAAAGTAAATTTTAATTTCAAAATATCTTTCTTTCTTCCTTTTTTTTTTTTTTTTTTTTTTTTTTGCTGAACATGAAATAATTTTGTAATGCTTATTTTCATTTACGTACCATTTCTTATAAAAATATTTTTGAATTTGAAAAATATTTTATATGTAAAATAATGGTCAAAACCATAATTAACCAGTTTTTTAATGAAATAGCTGCATACTATCTTAGAAAAATATCAAAATTGATGACCTTTAACTTTTTTAACATTTAAAACTACTATTTTAAAGAAAATTCTGTTCAAAATTGTTTCCATTAAACCTTTAATAATGTAATACAGGTGTAAGTGTATACCTAATTGGAAATTTCTGAAACATTTTTTTTTTTTGTACGTAAGAACTTTATTTTGTAATACTTTTAGAAACATTTATTATTCCATTATAAAAGAATATTAAATCGTTTTTCTTTATATGTAGTGCCTACTAGATTGTGAATATTCCATTGTTTACTGTACCGGGACCAACAAAACAAATTTATTCACGTTAATACATTGTTTTTGCACAACAAAATCGTTTTGTAATGGAAAATGAACTTTTTTTTTTATTTGTGGATAAAAACACCTATAATCAAGGAGAGCGAACAACTTATTGACATTTTAAAAGACATTTGACGGTAAAATCTATATTAAAACAAGAACAGCTCCTAAAATTTAGATTGCAAAATACATAAATTTTTTCCATAGTTAGAAACGAATAAAGCATTCATAACAAATTATCAGAATCCATGAGTCGAAAAAGTAAGAAAGCCATTTTAGATCCCTCTCATGGTCAAGATTCAACACTATTTTACTCCCCCCCGCCCCCCAAAAGAACAAGTATTTCGTTTCACAGTCGTAAAGACTGTGGCCCAGGATTCTATTGAAGGAAGTGCGCTACACACACACAGAGAGAATTTTTTTTTTTTTTTTTTTTTGCCTTTTTCGAAATCAACCAAAAGCGGAGAGCAGAGTGCACGCGCGATCTTCTCTTTTCAAACAATCAAATCTCACCAGCAATGACATCCATTAATTCACAAAATAGCTGTAAATTTATGTTTCGAGATATCTTTCCGATTTTTCGAAATTTCGCAATTGTCCATAATTCTGGAGATCTTCGTATAAGGACCATTATAAATTTTATCATCTTCCATCCTCTCAAAAATTGACACATTTGTTGAGTAATTCAAGGTACCACTGAGAATTGTACATCTCGTGAAATAGGTTGCCAACCCCTGTTCTATTGTATAAAAGTAAAATTGTATCATACTGTTTGTTCATTAAAACGTGAAATTTAATTTTTCATTGCTTTAAATCCACCTATTCTTCCTTTAAAAATCATTTGTTCAGGAAAAATTAAACAGTTTCGTTCTGTACATCATTTATCTAGAGAATTGGTCGACAAACTGTGTTCCACGAGTCCCAATAAAAAAAAATGGGAAAGAAAAATTACAAATATGTATGCAAAATGGATTTATGTTCTCATGAAATTCGGTTAGCCACAATTATCTAAAGATCTTTTTAACTTTTAGTGTAATATAATAAATGAATTTTAAAACTTTATTTTATGCAGTAGATTGTGAATATACTATTATTTGCTATCCCGAGTTCCACGAAGTAATTTTATACTAGTTAGTATAATATTTTGAAACCTTTTACATTTGTGGGGGGAGGGGGAAACCTATAATGAAGAAGATAAAAAAAATTATCGATATATGAACAGATTCGATGCTAAAATTTAAATTTAAGCTAGAAGACCTATATCTTAGGTTACCAATTCATGCCATATACGCAGAATTTCTCACACAGCTATGAACATTTTCATGCCATTCACAAAAATGTATTTAGAAAGTGAAAAATATTTTTAACGCGATAGGCAACAAAAACAAAATACAAAAACGAATTGAACACGGAATATGAAATGCTACTGCAGATAATTTCAAAAAGCTTATACGTCGATAGTTTGTGTAAAAAATTGTGAACACATATCTCAGTTACTAAGTATAATGCATGCGTAGGTGACATTTGGATCACAAATTTATATTATCAATGAGTAAATAACATTAAAATTACATCATAAAATTTTTTAATAAAAAATATAATATTTTTTTTTAAAATTGTCTTTACATATAATATCAAAAATATGTTTATCTATATACTTTAAATATTATTTTAAGATATATTCCCTTCAGCGAGGAAGGGGATTCCTCGAATACATGTTACAGTTCTAGGGATTCCACACTGCGAAAAACCGGTATTCAGAACGGAGTACAAAATACTCACTTTTGAATACGTCACATACTCAAAATAGCTCCGATGCAAACATACTCAAATTTGAGAAAAGCCCATTCTCATCTTTGGCAACGACTACGTACTCAAAATTGTAAACATCACATACTCATTTTTGAACCTGTTACTGGATCAAATTTGAGATTATAACAGCTAGATGAGTGTGTAATGCACTTATTTATGAGTATTTATGGGTCAAATATGAGTTTGTATGTTATTTATTTTCGATACTGTTGTATCCAATACGAATTTTTAACATAAAAATATACATCAAATCAAATTTAAAGGGATCTAAATATGCGATACTTTAGTTGGTAAATTTCATTTTTTTCCATCTTATATATTATTTAATTTACATTTTATGAAGTTTTTACCACTTAACTTCGAAAATCTAAATTCCTTTTGCATTTATTGTGTTTACAAAAAAGGTACTTTAGTATCATCGCAAAAATTCCAACGTTCAAGATAAAACGCCATGTCTCGTACGCGTTGAATTAGCAACCATGTACTTAATTTTATATGCTGTTGCCAATACAACAAAAATTTTACTTTAAGAAAAAAATACAACTCTATTATTTGATCAAAAACTTTGTCTTCGAACTTATACATCAGATTTAAATCTTTGAAAATAACAAAAATAGATTCGATGAAATAGTTAAACAAATTTGTAAGTATTTGAACTAGTTCCAGAAGCAATTTGGTTTATTACAAGTTATATTTATGTTTCTAAAAGAATTATATTGTTTCTTTAAAATCCTATACAAGCAAAAAAATTAACTTTTACTTAAATTCAGTCTTTCAATAATACATTATTAGAAATATCTTGGAAACATTAGGATGAATAACAGATTTTATAAAGTAAAAATTTCAAAACAAAGTAAGAAAGAAATAGTTCTTTACATATTATGTAATGAAGAAAAAGCCTTTTGACTAAAAATAACACTCAATAGGCCCAGGTGTGTGTAAGTACTTTTTTATGAATTGTTTTGTTTAAATAGAAACACATTCATCTAGATGGAAATATAGAAAAATCCATTGCAATATATATTACAAATTAAGCTAGTTTTTTATTCATATCAACTGATTTTATACTCTCCTATCACCAAAGAAAACAAATATTATAGTTTTTAAGTTAATGTTTTTATAATCAAAAATTAAAATACTTAAAAATTTCAGTCCTTAGAAGAATGTAAAAACAACTAAAACAGTAGAACCATAATCCAATATACAGCATTTTATTTTCAATGCCTCTTTTTTTTCAATGATTCACTGTAAACAAGAAAAATAAAACAAACCAAAATCATATTTTTGAAATATTTATTCTGGAAATTGGACATATACATATCATACATTCAAAAAATAAACAAAAATATAAGTGAGATTTTTGAAACAACATACCTTCATCCATAAGTTATTTTTTATAAACACTATACAATCGATACTATAGTCAACTCCATTGTTTTAATGTAATATATATTGAATTATTTGCTTACTAATAGAAATGAAATTAATGCAAATTAAGAATAAAGCATTCATCATCTAAAAACACGACAACAGGTTTAAAAGTATGATTTTCTAAATATTACACATGAAGGCATGTATTTTTTTGAAGTTCACATGTATAAAAACTACTGTTCAAAAATACCACACATTGGAACAATATATATATCATCAGTACACTACACACCGAATATCTTTTAGGCATGGTTTTGAAATTGCTGCAAATAAGATTTTGGTATCCAATAGTTTTCAATCTAAGATGATGGTCTCGCAATAAGATCTCAACATGAAAATAGTTTAAAAGAATGGCTTATTCCTGAAAAAAGAGGAATTACATTATGAAGCAAAAATGTAAGTACTTTTTTGTAGAAAACCAATTAGAAAAATATGAGTGCCAGGATTTAAAAAAAAAACAGAACACAAGGTATTTAGAAATGCCAGGAAAAACCATGGAAATTGGAATGTGGGGAAAATGGAAAAATAATAACTGCACTTAAAAGCGTGGGGTGCTTGATATCAATTGTTATAATTTCTTAATAGTTCTATTCTGTAATACAAAGTTAGTGTAAAAATGTAGTACAAGGGTCCCCCACCCTTTTACCACAATGACATTAATTTTCTCGTTAATCATTTTGTTCTAAGAAAGTAAGTGCTGTTTTTTTTTCATCTTAAATACGTTTGATTAATTTTTGTATTGGGTTCAGTCCTAGGAGAGCCCACACCCTTGGCAACAAACCGAAAAAGCGCTAAGCCAGAGTGAGATGGCGGCAAGTGAATATAGCATGACAAGGTGGATCGTAATGAAAATATATGTTAACAATACAAAAATTAATCAAACGTATTTAAGATGAAAAAAAAAACAGCACTTACTTTCTTACGGCTGATCTTTTCCGAGTGGAGGCTACAGCATGACAGCGGATTTTAACAAAAAGCCTTGAAGGCCTCATTGTTAAGAGAATCATGGGAGTGCGGCCATAAATATTCTGCGAGGTAATGGTCGAACATACCCATTCAAAATCTCCATCCAAAACAGCACTCTTTCGTTCGTATAATCCCATTCACTCATTACATTTAGAACATTCATAATTCAAAGCAATCAATCCTTCCTTCATACACCATTCAATCAATTTTTTCTTACATTTCGCATTCAACAAAGTACAAAATTCAAAGGTATATCCACTCACATACGTGCCATACTTCCAGCCCGGGGCCCAACAACAAAATGACACAATTCGATATGCCCGCTGACCAAATACAAAAATTCCAGAAATAGTTAGGTTTACCATACATAATGTATCAAAGTAGAGTTACCAAGATGGTGCAATTATCACCAACCAAAATAATTTGCTCCAAGGGTGTGGGCTCTCCTAGGACTGAACCCATTCTTATATTAAGATTTACTTTTTAGTACGATTAACTATAAAAGCATTTTTTTAAAACTATGGTGTTTCATGTATGTCAGACTGAACAGATTTCAGTACTTACGTATTATCAAAACAATCGCCAACTCTATTAATAATTCACTGAATTGACAACTCCAATTGGTACTTACGTCTTATTGGCGACATTATATGAAATGAAGCACCTAGTTGGCAATTGATGCGATATTTCATAAGTACCCCCCAATTTCCTGTGTTGTACATGCTGAATTGGCAACCAGGTGCTTCATTTCATATAACGTTGCCAATAGGTTGCAATAATATATAAGTAGGGGAAACCTGTGTACCTAGGGCCATATTTTTTCAATGCACAAAAACAGAGCCCCTGGCCTGTTTAAAAATGTGAAACTAATATGCACTCATCATTATACTAACTATCATCCAATTGTAAATATAAGAACTTAAAATATTAAATTCTGTGAAATAAAAGGTTTTAAAAAAAAAAATTCACAAATGGCCCTAGGTACAATATCATTGCCTTTCCCTGAAAGTTAGGTTTCACTCTGTAATCAATAGAAAACAAACATACAAACATGAATTTAATAAAAGAAACAATATCAGCTCTAATACATTGATTTATCATGTAACCATTTAAATTGCAATGTGCCAAATTATTAATGAATTGCACGTATTTTGATCCAACATTTAATTTTAAAAACTGGTTCCAAAAGTGAGCTGCATACATTGTCGTTCTGAAGCATCAACAGATTATGGTTTAGACAGTTTGAACAGAATATTTCTGTTGCCAGTTTTATAAGTTTCTTCTTTATCATATCATAAAGAAACTTATTTGAACGTGCAATATTCTTCAGAAACTTAACACTTTTGTGTTCTTTTTTAACATCTATTACTTCTGCCATATAAAAATGTTTAGTTTTTTTGCCTTGTATTTTTGTTAAACAAAAGTCCCCCTTTTCAATACTATCAGTTACTGTAGAATTTGCATCATCAGTGGAATGTGAGAATCTTCAATATCTGATAATTCTTATATTATCTGCATTAGGTTTTGACCATTTTATTCAGTCAGGATTTCTAGGTATCTAAAAAAAGTTAGGAATTTATAATTGCTCATTAAGAGAAAAATTTAATTGAAATATCATAAAAATCTGATTTAGAATTATATTATTTTTATAACTATAAAAAATTGGGGTTTTTTTGTTAATTAAATGCATTCTTATGTTTGTATAAATAAAATAATCCTGAAAAATAACAATAATGGTAGCTAAGATATTTTTTTTATAAATCAAGCATGTTGAAAGTTTCAGAACAAAAAATATACACTCCTCTCATTTTAATAACATCCAATAATAATAAAAAACTTGACTAAATCAAAATGGTTCAGATAATTAAGACCATTTTCCTCTTTTTATCATGAAAACTTTTTTAATAAAATAATAACATAAAGAATATTAATTGCAATTGTACCTAGGTACAAGGCAACTATGTGGCCCCAGGTACAAGACTAGGTAATTTTATACAAAATGTCTTCTGCAGAAAATCCACATGGAGAGAGGATTTATTTAAAATCTTATTTAGTACTTAATGCTACAAACAAAATTATATACAAGAAAAAAATTCAAAGAAAATTTTTGACTTACTTTGTACAACAATAAAAGAGATGAGCTACAGAACTTTACTTCGGACTATGTAAGCATGTTTTACATTTATAACTAACCACAACTTTCTTTTGAAAAATTTCAAAATGAATGCCAAAGTAGGAATTGGTGTTCCAACTCACCCAACTGAGTAATAAAACTTAGAACTAGGTATTATTCAAATAAAATGGGGTGGCCCTAGGTACACAGGTCTTCCTTACTCAGATTTCTTATGTTTTTTACTTGTATGTAACATGCTTTCATACAAGAGTTTTTGTACCAAAGGTGTATTAATTTTTGGTACTTACATATTATCGCAACTTTATTGTCCAGATTATATGAAATTAAATACGTGGTTGTGTCAATTAAGCATGTACAACACGTGGAGGATCAGGGTCGCTAACTTGATGAAGTATTCTGAACGTTGGCATTGTTGCGATAATATGCAAGTACCTATAAATTTTCTCTACCTTCCTTTAGGACCAGTTGATTTTCTCTGTTAAGCCTAAGTCCATTTCAAAATTCATGTAAAATCCTTGCTCTAATAAAATATCCCAAAATTTATGGTTCATAATCATTCCATAAGTTCTAGATCACACAGGCATGATCACGGGACTTAGAAAAGGGAAGATTTTCAGATGAAGAAATTCTCTTCATGGTTATGAGAAAGAATGAAATGTATAACAGCAAGTATGATTCCTCTACTGAAATTCATTCTAATTTAGAAGAGGGAGACACTGTTGAAAATAAATGCTTTATATAGAGAGAAACAAAAACATTTGGGAAGAACGTAATTTTAAAGGAGACAACTGGTACACATCTTATCCACTTTCAGATGAACTTTTGAAAAAAAAAAAAATATTGCTGGAACAATAAGAGAAAATAAAGAAATTCCAAATTTTTTAAATTTAAAAAACAAAGTTTACTCCTATATGTTTAGTTTTAATAAGATAAAGGTTTTTAAAAAATTAAGATCCCGTGAAAACATCGCACTCACTCACGACTAGATTAAAGGAGTGTATAAACAATGTGCTGAATGCCCTTATAAAAGAATAGAAAAACTAAATTTAAGAGTGAAAAATGTAATAAACATAATGTATTTCCTACTTTTCTTTCTTTTTTTATACAAATTTTATGGTATAATCAGAACCTAAACATCCTTAGGGGTGTGAGATACCCTGCGCAAGAACTTTAGGCCATTTTTTTCGCATGAGTGATGCAGGGTTATAAGATAAATCAGTACTTACATACATGGCAATAATTGTTGGCAATACCAATTTCGCATGTGTCATATGCGCTGAATTGCCAATCATATGCTTCATTTCATATAATGTCGCCAAAAGGTTGTGATAATATGCAAGTACTGATAAATCCAATTTAAACAATGTCGAGATCAATTATTAATAAAACAAAATAGTCGTTAAATATTATTAATCAAGATCATTTAATATTTATATGTAATGTCTAAAAATAAAAAGCATTCTTGAAATATAGATTACATTCAATTTTACTAACTAATTTTGCTCA
Organism: Trichonephila clavipes; assembly: GCA_019973935.1. Taxonomy (NCBI): domain Eukaryota; kingdom Metazoa; phylum Arthropoda; class Arachnida; order Araneae; family Nephilidae; genus Trichonephila; species Trichonephila clavipes. Next base: position 386,702 of record BMAU01017888.1, read on the forward strand.
TTCTGTAATTTCTGTTCAGTAAATTTTGATTCTTTCAATATTCGAAAATGAGAGTGAAAGGAATCATAAAGTATATTGAAATTGTTGAAGCTCTTTAAATAATTTTTTTATGAGAACTTTTAACGCATTTTCCATAAATTTACTAATAAGCTAAAAAGGTTCTTCAAAACTTACAAGAAATTAAACTCCTAAAAATTATAGTTTAAAAAAATAAAAAACACTTTTATAGTTAATCGAACTAAAAGGAAAAAATAATTCTTAATATAAGAATAAAATGATTAGCGAGACAATGTCGTGATAAAAATGTGGGGTGCTCAATGTGGGGTGACATTAATATATATTTTCTCGTTAATCATTTTATTCTTACATTATGCATTATTTTTTAGTTTAACTATAAAAGTGTGTTTTTTGGTTTTTTTAAACTATAATTTATTTTTCATTTTTTAGTTCGATCTACAATAAAAGCATGCTTTTTTAAAATTTTTTAAACTATCATTTATTTATTTCCATTTTCAAAGAAAGTGGGCAATTGTTTATATTATAATAAGAAATTACTGACATGAGTGTTTTCGCTTTAGAGTTGTAACAATCTTTCAGTCACCAAATCTGGAAATGGGAAATTGTTAATCGTCATGATCCTTATCAGGACAATGGAACAAAATTATTCTATTGTCATCAGTCCTTGAAAAGTGTGCAAAATTTCGAATTAATCAGACCTTTTTTAGAGTGGGTAAAAATATAGTTCAAAGATTCCGTTACATACAGGTGAAGCTTATAAAAGTCTAAAAAGATTACTAATTGAAAACGAAAATTTATTTTGTAAACTTGCCTTTTTCAAACCATGCAAGGCATTTTCGAGTTCAATATGAAAGTAAAGTTAAAATTATTAAGATGATCAACCATTCTCCTTTTATAGATCCTGTCCTTCCTCGAAAAGTGTCCTCCTTTTTCAATATTTTAAAACAGATCTGTTAATCTCTGTATTCAGAGATGAACCAAACATGTTTCCAATATGTCGAGGAATAGTCTGAAACAAATATCACAGGAAATAACAGTTTTCAATGGTGTTTTTGGACTTTATCACAAGTAAATTGGGCAGATATAGAAATCTGTGTTGATTTTTTTATCAAAAGAAATGCCTGATATTAAAATCATGTACAATGATCAGTTTGCAGACTGAATGTATATTTAAATTATAATAAAACTGAAACAATTGGAAAATCAACATGCTGAAATTGATAAGATGGATTGAAATACTTAACCATTTCAAAAATAAGCACATCACATAAGAAAATTTAGTTATTCTTTTTTAATTTACATTGTGCTGCCCTGGAACTAATGCACTACTTGAGTCTTTTCAGTTCGTAATTTATGGACAAGTCAGAAATCAAGATTGAATGTTGATATTTTTAGTTGCAGTACTTATAGTAAAGATGAAAGGTAATTTTTGCTCGAAATTTCCGATAAATTATAAAATATATTGAGAAACGAAACAATGCATTTTTGTTTGAATTAATAAAATGTTTCACACATTTACGTTGAAACTTTTTCTTAAATTTTTTCGTTCTCCTTTTCATTTTAAAATTCGGTCACCTTAAAAATATTCCAAAGTAACACAATTATTTGCCTGAATAATTTAAACAAAATGACTTATTATGAATCAAGTAAATTATATTACATTTATAACAGTAATCCGCCAAAATACGGTGAATATTTATCCCATTAAATTTTTCGTTCTTCGGTCAATGTTAAAGGATAGGGATGAAACGGCAAAGACATTTGTGGGCAGGAAAAAGCTCCAATGATAATAAAATTTTTTATGGATATAAAGAAAATAATTGTTTAAAGGATAGTGTTTTTTGAATTTTGATTTTTTGGAAAATTACACAGTTTTCAGCATTTTTGCAAAATGAAATTTGACTTTTCTATGTTAAAGTATAGGAGGTGGAAACGCAAAAGACATTTTAACAGAAAAAAACATTTTTTTAGAGTAGAATTAAATAGTATATAAGAAAGCAAGCTTCCCTCTTTGGACTAGTGTAGCCAGAATTAAGTTTTATGTTTTTCTTAATTAACTTTTTTTTTTAAATTTTAAGTTCATTCTGAATTATTTTTGGCGTAGTTAGGACTATCTCAAACAGATGGCACCACCATCGTTTGAAAAGCGAATTTATTCTTGGCTACGAATACTTATTTTTGGCGATATCTTTCTGAAATATAGTCGCCAGCTGAAATTATGGTAACTTGCAAATTGTTACAAATAGTGGACAATGGAAAAGATTTATGATGTACAGAGAGATTTAACATCTCAAATCTGACGAACTTTCCGATTTAGGAAAGTTTTAAATATTTTCTGCATGTGTGCTTTAAAAAAAATCGTTTATAATTATACAGCTTAGATTTTTTTGTCTGTTATTGAAGGAATGTCTGTAAGAATATTTAAATTCTGCGAAATGACTTAACGAAGAATGAAAGTATACTTACTTTATACTTGATCGAAAGTTGTGAATTAACTCTAAAGAACACAAATTACTACTCCTTGCTCACAAATTAAAATTTTAATCTAATTATTGTAATGCAATTATTATTATTATATTATTATTTTCTTTTTAACTAACAAAAATTTTTTTTTCCCATCGATTTTATATTTGACGTAAAACTTTACCATAAACCATTGGAACAATTATTAACACAAAATATTGTTTTCTAATTTAATTAACAGAAACTTATTTTTTCAATTAATTATGTTCAGATTCTAAGCCGCACCCCAAATTCTCAGCACATTTTTGTGAAAAAAAATAGTGTAAAATATATTATCGATATATGATATATTTACGGAATGAAAAGTGGCTGCGATACCCTAGAGGTCAAGGTAACGTACTCGTGGCTGGCGTGTCATGAGTTCGAGCCTAGTACCGCTGAAGTTCTGTCGTGTAGGGGAGCGATGAACGTTAAATCTGAGAGCTAAAACGTCCTCTCATTGGTGTGGTAGTTAGGAGATGGGAGGTGCAAGCTCAGGTGTCATCCTCGTCACTTGACTATGGTTCAAAGTTACGAGGTCCGTCACCAAAAGCCCTCGTGTAGCTGATCAATATGACATTTATATTCAATCACTAACTAAACGAAATAAAAAAATAATAAAGGCGAATTAATAAAAAAAGTGAATAATTCATTTACTTTACCAGCATTAAAAACTTTTTCAGTCTTCGAATCTAAGCTGCAACAGAATTTTTGTAGCCTAAGTATCAGGAAAAAAAGTGCGGCTTAGATTCGAATAAATTCGAAGAAAAATTCAGTGTAATGAATGTTCGCTACATGTCTAAAGACATGTGCCAGAACAGATATACGATAATTTAATGGAAAACCATCTTTCAAAATTAAAAGTACAAAATATCTATGATTTAGAGAGCGAAACTAGGGGGCAAGCATCTTCTGAACGATGGAGATATGAGAGATCGTCGAGACTCTCATCTTCTTTTTTCAAAGAAATTGCTTGCAGGAAAAAAATCTACTCCGTGTTCGAAGCTTGTGATGCGCATTGTGTATGACTTATGCAATGCAGCAATGAAATATGGATTGGCAAACGAAGAGATCGCTCGGAAGCAGTATGAGAGGGAATATTCAACTGAAGTAAAAATATGTGGCTTATTTGTGGACAAAGATAAACCCTTTTTTGTGTGCTTCACCCGATGGATTGGTTGGTGATGATGGACTCATAGAAATTAAATGCCCTTATTCTGCGAGATTTGAATCAAATCTGCTGGAATTTTTAATTACAAAAAAAAAAATAGTCTAGGTTTCAAATTTTCCAATGAAAGGGGAATCTATTTACCATTAAATCATAAATTTTACTTTCAAATACAAGGTCAGTTATTTATTACACAACGGAAATGGTGTGATCTGTATTTATGGTGCAAAAAGGATTCGTTAACTCTGCGTATAGAGGCAAACGAAGAGTTTTGGAAAGGAATTATTCAAAACTATAGAAAAGTTTTATTTTAAATGTGTTCTTCCTGAAATTCTTGATGGAAGAGCACCACGAAATATGCCTTTGAGGGAGCCGTTATATGTAGAGGAATCTAGTAGAAGCAAAAAACAGAAAATGATTGATATAGGTTAGGAAATGAAACCTATATATTATCGAATGATTATTTGATTAACGTCAAGCTTTGAAGCTTCACTGGGACTATCGCCGACCTCGTCATTTCGATCAAGTGACGAGGACGAAATCAGAGCTGGAACCGCAATCTCCCAAAATTTCCACCATTAGCAACATATAGTATCATCTACTTCAAACATCTGCTTTGAGGTTCAGCCTTCTACATAGCGGACGGCCGCGGTAGCCGAGTGGTATAGGTATCGGACCGTGGCTTGCCTTGCCACGAGTTCGAGCCCAATACCATTAAAGACCCGCCGTGTAGGGCAGCGATGCACGTTAAATCTGTCGAGAGCTGAAACGTCCTCCCGTTGGTGTGGTGTGGGAGTTAGGAGAGGGGGTGCCAGCTCAGGTGTCGTCCACGTCACTTGACCATGGTTCAAAATTACGTGGTCCGTCGCCAAAAGCCCTCGTGTAGCTGAACAGTGCGACGTTAATATTCAAACATTCAATCAATCAATTCTACATAGCGGATCTTCAGCAGGGACACCAGAATTCAAACCGACGATGCAACAACACGTCGATCACGAGTTCGTAACCATGAACTCTTGCCTACTGTGACCTCCTATATCTTCTCGAACAGGATACCGTAAAAACTGTCCGTGATATATATTTTTATAATTAAGTATATTTTTTACTTAGCCATTTATTTGGATTCCTACATAGAATGAAACTATTATTTTGTTACCAAATATGCCCAAAAATTAAACAATAATGCAATTTTCTTTGATTTAAATATAATGTTAACTTCCAAATTGAAAAATTGTTATTGACATATATATATATTCATTAAATAAACATAAATTTCTTAGAAAAAATAAAAGCAATGTTTATATATTATATGCTTGATTAATTGTGCTTGATAATTAATTGCCAGCCTATTTTCTCTCCTTATAATGATATTTTAATCGTTCTCTAAAGTTACAAAAGTAATTTTAATTTCAAAATATCTTTCTTTCTTCCTTTTTTTTTTTTTTTTTTTTTTTGCTGAACATGAAATAATTTTGTAATGCTTATTTTCATTTACGTACCATTTCTTATAAAAAATATTTTTAAATTTAAAAATTATTTTACAAACATACGTAAAATAATGGTCAAAACCATAATTAACCAGTTTTTAATGAAATAGCTGCATACTATCTTAGAAAAATATCAAAATTGATAACCTTTAACCTTTTTAACATTTAAAACTACTTTTTTAAAGAAAACTCTATTCAAAATTGTTTCCCTTAAACCTTTAATAATGTAATACAGGTGTAAGTGTATACCTAATTGGAAATTTCTGAAACATTTTTTTTTTTTTTTGTACGTAAGAACTTTATTTTGTAATACTTTTAGAAACATTTATTATTCCATTATAAAAGAATATTAAATCGTTTTTCTTTATATGTAGTGCCTACTAGATTGTGAATATTCCATTGTTTACTGTACCGGGACCAACAAAACAAATTTATTCACGTTAATACATTGTTTTTGCACAACAAAATCGTTTTGTAATGGAAAAAATGAACTTTTTTTTTTTTTATTTGTGGATAAAAACACCTATAATCAAGGAGAGCGAACAACTTATTGACATTTTAAAAGACATTTGACGGTAAAATCGATATTAAAACAAGAACAGCTCCTAAAATTTAGATTGCAAAATACATAAATTTTTCCATAGTTAGAAACGAATAAAGCATTCATAACAAATTATCAGAATCCATGAGTCGAAAAAGTAAGAAAGCCATTTTTTAGATCTCTCTCATGGTCAAGAGTCAACACTATTTTACTCCCCCCCAAAAAAAAAAAGAACAAGTATTTCGTTTCACAGTCGTAAAGACTGTGGCCCTCTTCCTCCTGCAGAGAAAGGGGAGGATTCTATTGAAGGAAGTGCGCTACACACACACACACAGAGAGAAATTTTTTTTTTTGCCTTTTTTCAAAATCAACCAAAAGCGGAGAGCAGAGTGCACGCGATCTTCTCTTTTCAAACAATTAAATCTCACCAGCAATGATGACATCCAATAATTCACAAAATAGCTGTAAATTTATGTTTCGAGATATCTTTCCGATTTTTTCGAAATTTCGCAATTGTCCATAATTCTGGAGATCTTCGTATAATAAGGACCATTATAAATTTATCATCTTCCATCCTCTCAAAAATTGACACATTTGTTGAGTAATTCAGAGTACCACTGAGAATTGTACCTCTCGTGAAATAGGTTGCCAACCCCAGTTCTATTGTATAAAAGTAAAATTGTATCATACTGTTTGTTCATTAAAACGTGAAATTTAATTTTTCATTGCTTTAAATCCACCTATTCTTCCTTTAAAAATCATTTGTTCAGGGAAAAATTAAACAGTTTCGTTCTGTACATCATTTATCTAGAGAAATGATCGACAAACTGTGTTCCACGAGTCCCAATAAAAAAAAATGGGAAAGAAAAATTACAAATATGTATGCAAAATGGATTTATGTTCTCATGAAATTCGTTTAGCCACAATTATCTAAAGATCATAGACTAAAATTAAAAATTTTATTTATACATAATTTGAAATTTTTTAAAACTTTTATTGTAATATAATAAATGAATTTTAAAACTTTATTTTATGCAGTAGATTGTGAATATACTATTGTTTGCTATCCCGAGTTCCACGAAGTAATTTTATACTAGTTAGTACAATGTTTTGAAACCTTTTACATTTGTGGGGGAAAAACACCTATAATGAAAGAAGATAAAAAAAAATTGATCGACATATGAACAGATTCGATGCTAAAATTTAAATTTAAGCTAGAAGACCTATATCTTAGGTTACCAATTCATGCCATATACGCAGAATTTCTCACACAGCTATGAACATTTTCATGCCATTCACAAAAATGTATTTAGAAAGTGAAAAATATTTTTAACGCGATTGGCAACAAAAACAAAATACAAAAACGAATTGAACACGGAATATGAAATGCTACTGCAGATAATTTCAAAAAGCTTATACGTCGATAGTTTGTGTAAAAAATTGTGAACACATATCTCAGTTACTAAGTATAATGCATGCGTAGGTGACATTTGGATCACAAATTTATATTATCAATGAGTAAATAACATTAAAATTACATCATAAAAGTTTTTAATAAAAAATAAAATATTTTTTAAAATTGTCTTTACATATAATATCAAAAATATGTTTATCTATATACTTTAAATATTATTTTAAGATATATTCCCTTCAGCGAAGAAGGGGTTTCCTCGAAAACATGTTACAGTTCTAAGGGGTCCAAGAGTTGAAAAAGTTTGATGATTGACCAATGTCCAGACATGAGAAGTCTTTCATGGTCAAGATTCACTCTGCTGCTTTAACCCCCTCGCCCGAAAAAGAAAAAAGAGCTAACATTTATTTTACTACTTTGCCGACCATCACCCTCACTTAGCCCCCCCCCCCGCGTGTTCCCTTTCGCTGAAGGGGAGAATTTCATTGAAAAGGTTACCCGAGAGAGAAATTTATTGCCCATCTTGGGAATCTTAACACAAATATTTGTGCCAAAAATTTCGCAATAGCCAACGCCATCTAGATGTCATGTAAGGTGTTAAACTAATGGCCCGCCATCACCTTATGAGTACATTTAACTCAAAAATCAAAACAATCTTGTACTCATGTGTTCTTCCGCGGGTAGCGTGGTAGATACAAAAAATAGTTCGGAAGATTTATGAGAATTAAATTTGTTGTTAAGCCCCAATTATCAAAATATGTAGCCGATATATTAAAAGAGTTTCTGCAATCCTGAATATCTTTTTTAATTTTCCGAAAGCATTAATTAGCATTTTTGGGGATTTTGAGTACATATAAGGAATCAAATTAAATCAAGGCATGCGGTCAAATCTGATGCAAACATTCTCATTTCAAAATGAGTATGTTTACGTACTCATTTTTTTGAGTAAATCTTTTTCTCCGTGCAAGAGTTGAAAAAGTTTGACGATTGACCAATGTCCAGAAATGAGAAGTCTTTCATGGTCGAAAACGAAAATTAGATTAAACGGGTGCCAGCGAAATGAATCGCTTATACCCAAATTCGCGGAGAGAAAGTAGCAATGAAAATCAATATCTGAATACACTCCCCGCAGGGGAGGATGGAGGAAGAAGCGGCCAGACGAAAACGAGACGAAAGTACGTTACGCGGGCAGGAATGGAGGAGCGCAAGGAAGGGGGCTTAACAGCCCCAAAAACGCGTTCGAGGAGCACCAAAACGCAATCGGAATAGAGAAGCTGCGGGATTTTTTTTTTTTTTTTTTTTGCAGCTGGAATGAAAAAGAGAATGGAGACTGCAAGACAGAACTTGCAGCCCGGAACAATTGTGGAATTGAAGCAGGAGCCAGCTTTAATCACTGATCCCAATTCTGATGTAGGCAAATGCATTTAAATGTTGTTTAAGTGTAGCAATTAAGTATTATTGTTGAAATTACGGCGGTTTTAAGGGCAGATTCCATTTTGTTGTTTTATAAGCAAAATTTATTTTAGCATGAGGATACGTGAATAGTGTTTGTGCTTTAATTACTGGGTTGTTATGATTTTGAATAGAAGTAAAAACATTTCTAGAAGTTCTAGTGATGTAATTATCTATCGGCTCCGTGTGTAAGTCGTGATGAATGACACTATTTCTAACGTACCAAGGTGCGTTAGCAATGATTCTAAGAATTTTGTTTTGAATAATTTGAATGCGTTTTGCGTGGGTCGGGGCCGCGGCCCCAAATGGGGGACCCATACGTTATTGTTGGACGCAAAATTTGCTTGTACAGCTTTCATGGTCAAGATTCACTCTGCTGCTTTAACCCCCCCCCGAAAAAGAAAAAAAAGAGCTAGCATTTATTTTACCAGTTTTACGACTGTCACCCCTCCCTTAGCCCCCGCGTGTTCCCTTTCGCTGAAGGGGAGAATTTCATTGAAAAGGTTACCCGAGAGAGAAATTTATTGCCCATCTTGGGAGTTTTGAGACAAATATATTTGTGCCAAAAATTTCGCAATAGCCAACACCATCTAGATGTCATGTAAGGTGTTAAACTAATGGCCCGCCATCACCTTAAAATATAAAATCGTTAAATCGTCAAATCGTTTTCTAAGGTCTTCATTAACATACAAAAAAAATAAGTCTCTTACCTTTTGATAATTATTTTTTCGGAACAAAATTGAGACACTCTTCCCAATCTGCTGAAAACGCAATTTCTGCTATAAAACTATTCGCCTTCCCCTCTAAAATGCTCATCTTAGAACCCGTGATGCCATATATCTTGAAAGAGTGGATTGAAAAGAATATTCCTGCTAAGTATCGTCAGAGTATTCGTAAAAAAATGATTATTCTATGCAATTTTAAAGTGAGTGGTACTTATAAGTACCGTCAGTAGATGAAGGGTTAAACAGTTTCGCTCTCTTCAGTGTTAGCAAAGTTACCAAGACTCCACCAAACAAAACTGCGGTAGCGGCCTAAAGGTCATAATCAAGGACTCGTAGCCGATATGTCACGAGCTCGATCCTATTGCCACTGAAGACTCACTGTGTAGAGAGGCTGATGCATGCTAAACCTGTCGAGGATCAATTCTCCCATTGGTGGAGTGTGGAAGTTTAGAGAGATGATTTAGAGATCAACTTTACTGGGAATGTATATCAATTACCGTAACTGCTGAAAAACAACCTTCTCTATATATTGTTCGGAAAGTCCAAGAAAAAAGACTGGCCTCTAGGCAGTGGACTCTTCTCTCGCAAACAGACGAGAATTAAAGCTCTTAACGGACTGGCCTGAATAGAAAATCGTTTTTGTTCCAGTCTAACGCATTAACAGTGTAGTTGCATACGATTAGATTGGTGGCATAGATAAAAAAAAAAACTAGTGTGTGTGTCAATAGCCTTCACCGAAAGATAAATTTAACTCCAGTTGTTAAACATTAACTGAACTGCTTTTTTCAATCTTGTAAGGGCAGTTAAGTTAACTTGTAGAATTTTTAAAGATTTTTTTAGATGTATCAGAATTTAAAGGGAAGTATCTACTACGAACCAAATAGAAAAAATTTTAATTAAATTTTTTATGCCTTTTTTAAACTTGTATATTCCAAGGAATTTGCATCTTCGGAATAATATTCACACTGTAAACGTGCAGAAATCAATATATTAGGTTGGAGAAAAAGAAATCCATCATTTTTGCATGAAATTCAAAACTTTATTTAATGTTTCGGATTGTCCAATTTGGTTCAGTTATGTACAGTTTTGTTGCATAATTTGTTGCAATTTTAAAGGTAGCTTCATATTGCCTCTCTCATATAAGTCTTGGTCTTTATTGGCGAAAAACACTAGTAATCGATTTTCACAATCTTCTCTTATTCCCAATTTCTTATCATTCTGAAAGTTTTGCAATGCCAGAAAAGGTGGTAATCGTTTGATGCCAGGCCCGGACTGTATGGTGGATGCATTAAAACTTTCCAACCAAGCTTCCAGAGGTTCTGGAGTCACTACAGAAGTGTGCGGCCTGGCGTTGTCCTGATGGAACACAACACCTCTTCTGTTGGCCAATTCTGGCAATTTCTAGTCAATCGCTAGCTTCAAATTGTCCAGTTGTTGACAGTAGATATCTGAATTTAGTATTTGGCTCTACGGGAGCAACTCATAATAAATTACTCCTTTCCAGTCCCGCCAAATACACAGTAGAACCTTCCTGGATGTTAGTCCCGGTTTGGCCATCGTTTGAATTGCTTCACCGCACTTTAACCACGCTCGGTTTCGCATAATATTGTCGTAAGTGACCCATTTCACTTCCCCAGTCACATCCGCTTAAGAAATGGGTCTATTTCATTCCGTTTGGCCAGGACTTCGCAGATGGAAATTCGATCCATCATGTTTTTTGGTGTTAATTGGTGTGGCACCCAAACAGCGAGCTTCTTTTTGAATCCAACTTTGCTCAAATGGCTTAAAACTGTTTTATGGTCCATCTTTAGCTCCTGGGCAATAATACGATTACTAACATGCGATTATTTCTGTTATTTTATCGACATTTCCGAAGCCGGGAGCGAGGCAACTTTAACATCAAAAATGCCACAACGAAAATAAATTGTTTGTAATTAGCTGTTACAGTATCGACACCATAAACACTATTCACAATTTCAGGTGCCTGGTTTGCATTTTCGCCTTTATCAAAGAAAAACTGCAAAATGTATCAAATTTTCCCTTTGTTGACCACCTCCATTTTTCTCTGTAATTCACAACTGAATGGACCAAACAAAAAACACTAAAATATTTTTTTAGTGTGAAATGTCACCTTGAACACGAGCATAAATTTGAAATTGTTTGATCGATATTTTACGAGATATTGACACTACAGCCATCTACCGAAAAAAGAATGGATTTCTTTTTCCCCAAACTAATATATCATTGAACATACACGAATAACTTATTGATTCAAAGCACACTGAACTCGAACTCGTATATTTATACCTTATTTTTTTCCATATTGTGGGATATCTTGAACAAGTTCACGGGTACCTAATTTTTCAAACCTATAGAAATCTGACCAGTGACTTACAGTACACTGGTTTCCTTCTATATGAGAGAAGCAATACATTTATTTTTATGCCAAAACCATTTAAAACATTTTTATGATTTATTAAAATATTTAATATTAGCGATAAGAGCTTTTTTATGGGCTCACAAAAAATCGCAGAACCTTTGTGGTGTTTGCCAGACTATAAAAACAAACTAACAGATTCAAAGTCTCGTTCAAAAATTGTCCTTGGTATACAGTCTGTCAAAAAAGTATTGGGACACACTACCCAGTTCATAGATTTTTTACCGGAATATTTTACTTAAACATACAAATGAAACAAAAATAAGAAGTAAACGTTATTTTGTTAATTATAAATAATAATTTTAACAAAACTCGTACATTAATGCAATTATGGTTAAAATTGAAAATAAAAGAGAAATATCGAGTTGAAAAACGTGCTCAAAAAAAAGTATTGGGACACTTACCAATAAATTAAGAAAAAAAATTCAAACTTAGAAATATCGTGTTGGACCCTCCTTGCTTTTCATGAACTCTCGAAGTCGATTTAGCATGGATTGGATCAATTTTTTGCAAAACGATCCATCGATTTTGGTCCACTCTTCAACCAAATATTTTTTCAAATCCTGCCTGTTAGAAATTTGGTGCTCATATAGTTTTTGCTGCAAATAATCTCACATACGTTCAATGGGATTAAGGCCTGGACTTTGTGCAGGAGTTTTAATAACTCTAGGATAGTGGTAGAGGACCCATTACTTGCAAATATCTGCAGTATGTTTCGGATCATTATATCTTGGTATAAATTAAAATCTCCTGAGATTCCCAGCTTGCTCACACTTTGCCTTAAATTTCGCTTGAGAATGTCAAGATAGACTCTCTCTTTCTCTGTCAATATTTATTCATTATACCATCAATAAAATGTAAGCTCCCGACATCAGCTTGCCATGCAGCCTCAGACAATTTGGTTACTCCCTTCATATTCTATAGTAGGCCGTAAATTTTTGACATGCATTGCTGTACTTGATTTCCGCCAAACTTTTTGCTTGCCATCCGATCCGAAAATGTTATATTTGCTTTCATCAACAAAAATAACATTCACCCAATATTCTGTTGGCTGCCTTACATACATTTTAGCAAATGCCAACCTAGCTTGTCTATTTGCTTTGCTGATGTAGGGCTTTCTTTGAGGTACTCTGCCATGATACTTATGTTTTCTTAAAACATTTCTGACGGTTTTAGGATTTACCTATTTTCCGAACCTACTTTTACATTGCAAAGTCATTTTTACTGCACTAGTTCTTTGATTAATGCGTACTTGTCTCACAATCCACCTCTCTTCACGTTCATTAAATGTCTTTGGACGCCCTGATCTTTGCTTGTTTTCAACACTATTGGTTTTCTTAAACCCGTTAACGATGTTAAAATCAGGAGACATCAATTTCAAGATTTTTCCTATACCACAAACTGATTTCCCTTCTTTCCAATGACTTATTACGGGATCTTGCGCACCAACCAATATATCTTGTTTTCTTGCCATTTTTATTAAAAATAACCTTATTTGTTGAAACTTTTTTGTTTAAACTTCTAGTCTAAAAAAGTGGTGGGAAATTAAATTATATTGATGCGCTGTATATTTGTTAAATTTCTTATTTCAAAAGTGTCCCAATACTTTTTTGACTCCAGGGTACCTTTGAATTATATTTGAAAAGCTAGATAAAATTATAATTCTATAATACTAATAAAATTTTCCTTGTATACTGTACACCAAGTGTTAAAGTATTTCTTAATTCATTTTGTTTTTCTTTTAATGTGATAAGTATTTTTTTATAAATGACTTACAAGTTATGCATGCCAAGTATCCCAATACTTTTTTGAGTGACTGTATATACTTTCCAGATGCTCTGTTCATTTGTTATAAACATTCTCCCGACATAGCCCGTTCAGTTGCTTTCTCTCAACGCGCAAAAAGCCCGAACTTGATTGAAGACAAAACTATCAATGACAGCGGCATTATCAATAATTTGATAGATTATAAAGTCGGACAAGAACTGGATTCTTTGAGAACGGATGAAATACATGCAGAGATTCAGCTTTCCAACAAATAGGGAAATAATTTTCTTAAAATGAGATACCAATTCCGAAAAGAGTATGAAATTTCAAAAAGAACTCCAATCATGCATATCTGGTTATCGTGACATTTACAAGCAACTGACCAACCGATCTTCATCGCAAAAACTTATCTCTTACTTTATGGTGCCGAAAAAAATCAATTGAAATTGTATCTTTATAAATGACGAAAGCGATTTTGAACTTATTGATCACAGGAAAATAAGCACTTTGGATTACGATGAGTAGCAGTGAATTATGTATGTGCATTTTGTGAAAACTTATCCATATATGCAATGAGAAACTAAACGTTTTAAAAATGTTTCCTTGAGTAATTTAATTATTTGTTTTGTTATACACACATGTTTACTTTCTCATAAATTTCGTAAATAATTGGCGTATTTTCCAAGTGCGACTTTTTTATGCGGTCCCTCTTCACCATATAAAAAAATTCCATAGCATTTCGACGAAGTTGTTGTTATATGCAAGGATTTATGAAATGTATTTTCGAATACTCTTTTCTTGTACGATTTTTTTATGTGGTCCCTATCTATCTCACAAAAACGGTACTTATGGGAAAAAATGAATGTAACTTGAAAATATTAAATAAATTTCCACAATAAACAACAATATTTGACCTTTGGAGTGTTTGTGTTCCATTATATAAAATAGTAATTGTCCAATAAATATGAACGCAGTCTAGTTAAATACATTTACATCGGTAAATTTTGTTTCTCAGTTCAAGTTACGCCCAATTAAATAATTCGACCAAGTTTTAAAAATTTGGTAATCCATCATGTTAACTCGTTCGTCAATTATTCTTACGACACTCTGCGTTTCTAGACAGGTATATGGACTAATAATCATCTATATAGCAATCAAACATTGGCACACATTTAAAATCACCTTGGAGATTGTTTCTCGGCTCATATATATGTGACTATGGTAGCCTAAAAAGCATAGTCAGGAACGCGTTATCAGCTCGTCGTAAATTCAAACTTAAATGACACTAAAGACCTACTGTGTAAAGGAGCTGATCAACGTTAAATCTGTTGAGACATAGTCCTCCCAGTGGCATGATGTGGAATTTATCAGGGTGAGGTGCTAGGTCAGTTGTGGTCATCATCAAATGACAGTAATTAAAAATTACGAGGTCATTCGTAAACAGACCACCTGTTGATTTATGATTCGACATTAGTAAATACTCTCACTCGGCATACACATATGAAATCCCTCTGTAATTGTTTGCATATTCTATCCCGTCTTTTTAAAACTTCCTTTATATTGTGGTTTCTTCCTAGAGTTCCAATATTAACAAATAGTAATGCATATTCAAACTGTTCTTAGCATCAGACCCATAATGAAGTAAAGTAATTAGAAAAACTACATTTATAGTACCTTCATAATTCGAAAACTACAGAATTTGAACAAATTGACTTTACTTCGAATAAAATGGGTCAGGACATCAAAACCAATTTTTCTAACTTAAATTATTCTTGGTATATTTATCTTACAAAATTTGAGATCTAAGTTTCAAAAAAAATCTAGAATATTGATAACTTCTATATTCATTTTTATTCATATCTCAAAAACAAATATCAAATTTAAATCAATTTATCTGGAAACAAAAACAAATCACTGGTTTTCTTCATTCAAAATGTTTATCATTTTTCTATTGTGCCAATTGTTTTAATATTTTTTCTTACTGTAGCTGTTGATATATGCAACAAAAATTGCTACGTAATTTTTAATCAAATAGTTACTTAGCTCTAAATAAATTTAGATTTTGCACATTTTTAAAAAGTAATCGCATAAAAAAATATTTTATGAGTTTCAATCATACTATCACAAAACCTATACTTTTTTTGTACATAGTTCTACATATTTGTAAATAAGATTTAGTGTGTGTACATCTATTATTGAAAGAGGAGTAGCGTTTTAAAAAACTTGACTTTTTAATTCCTTATGAAAAACTAATTGTTTTTGTGCTACCTTGAACAATAATCCAATAATCCTTTACACATTACAAACACGTTACAGGCAAAACATTTGTAACGACCTTAAGATCAATTTTCAATTAATTTAAATAGCATTCCTTTTAATTTTTATTCCTTACAAATAAAATTTCTTCTCTTGACGAATTAGGAAGCCTAACATTATATTTTAATCAATCATACAATGAAATGCATTTAACGCGAAAACGCTTAAGGTAACCGACTACATTCGGAACCGTGATTTCGAGGAAGGCTGTAAATGGATAATATTTATTTTATTTAGTGTCACTTAGATTAGAATACGTGTATAAAATTGTTTTCAGAACAGTATTACAAAAAAAGATTATTTAAGTACAAAATTTTGACAAAAAATGAACATAGAATGACCCATTTTCAAAATATTCTCCTTTTGTGAAAAATGCTTCTATTACAGTAATATTTTGTCTGTATATAGCTCAGACCTCTGTAGAGAGGCTCAACTAGAATTTTTGAAATATATAACTAAGAAGAGGGCTAATCCCTGTTTTACGACAACAGAGGAGGAAAAAAAACGCCGATAATTATTTCAAATGGCTGTAACCCTGAAAATAATGCCAATTTTTCAAAACTCATAGTTGAGCCTCTGTACAGAGGTCTTATATATATACAGGCAAAATATTATTATTATAGAAGCATTTTTCACAAAAGGAGAACATTTTGAATAAAAGTTATTCTAAGTTAATTTTTTGCCAAAATATTGTATTTAAAAAACTTTTTTTGACAAAATGTCTTTGAAACAATTTTATATATGTGTTTTAATCTAAGTGACACTAAATATTATGAAAATTATCCATTTATGTGCTTTTTTAAAATCATGGTTCCGAATGTAGTGGGATACCTTAAATCGAAATGTCGATTAACACGAAATAGAACAGTATAAACAACCTACTATGTATTTTCATGCATTTTTCTTTTTTAACAAGAAGCGAAAATCCCTTAACACAAAAAAGATTCCCTTCTGGGCATGAACAAAACACAGAAAACACCGGTTGAATTGGACAGTCGTACTGTATCATCGGAAGAATTCGTTGCAGAAGATGAAAATGTGTGTACAACCCCAATTATGAGACATTTTGGAGTTTGATTAAATCTCAAAACATCATTAATGCAGATTCCGACGATGAAAATAAAATGAATAATGCAGTTTCTATCCCCACGTCATCCGAAATAAGAAACATGAAAAGAGTGAACAGTTATTTAGACGCACATTCCAACGGTGAACTGAGTAGCAGAATGGTCGACATCAAATAATTTATTGACAATTTTGTTGCTAAACAAGTAATATAAAATAAAAAAATTTATAAAGTCACTTCCAACTTTGAATGGATGAATAGCAAGTATTTTATTAACGATTGAAAATTTGAACAAGATATATATATATATATATATATATATATATATATATATATATATATATATATATATATATATATATAGGTAGACAGTGATCTAATAGAAGGAATTGAAAAAACATCATGTGTGTGTGTAATTTGCCTGCATTGTTGTAACAATGCACAGCCGATTTGGCTGAAAACCCGGTTTTCGACGCCAACATTTGTCATTGTTTTAACGATTATATTGTTGCAACAATGGAGACAAAAACCGGTAATTAATTTTATTTGATTAATGAATTAATATTTGAAAAAAGTATTAACATCAAGTGTGTCAACCACTACAAGTTTAAAAAAATTCATTTGAACTTTATTGGATGAATAGAAAGTGTTTTATTAATTGGAAATTTTTGAACAAGATATAGAAACATATATATATAGGGAGAGAGTGAGCTAACAGTAGGAATTGAAAAAGACAATACAAAGAAAATATGAAATTATTTTCCAATTTTATTTACGATATAATACACCTGTTTGAGTTATGTATTAAAATACGCACATTATTGGGGGAGTGAAGTGCTTCTATTAGCTAACTCGTAATAAGTTCTGGGTGCGAATTCAACAAAAGTCAAATGTTATTAAAATGATTCTGAGAACAAAACAATTTCAGTTTTTGAATCTTTTTTTCTGTAATAGAATATTATAAAACAAACAATGCGGAGCTTATTTAAATTTAATAAGAGCAAAATTTAAAAACATTCAACAACTAAGAATTTTTTGCTTCATTATTTAACGTAAATGTATATAAATTCATATTTGCAATAGTATTGTTTATTATTCATTGCAAAAATTAATTATTTAATAATAAATTCATAGATTGTCTGTTTTATTGTGAATAAAACTAGATTAACTTTGTAAATTATTAATCAAAAATATAAATTTGGAAAAAAGATCTCATCCCTGAGAAAAAAGTTTTTTTCTCAGAAAATACCCGTGTAACTCCGGGCTGAACAGAGAGAATGAGTGAATATTAACGTTGCACTGTGTTCAGCTACACGAGGGCTTTTGGTGATGGACTTCGTAATTCGGGAGGAAGCTTGAGCTCCCGACAGATTTAACGTACATCGCTCCCATGCACGACAGGTTTTTAGTGGTATTGGGCTCGAACTCGTGACAAGCCACCGCAGCCACTGAACAGAGAGAAAAGAAACCAGTCTGACAAAGAAAAGAAGTGGTGGAAATTTCGGAAAAAAAGGGAATTTTAATGACATGAATATAGAAATCAATCACATCGCACATACACACACCCAAAATTGCTGGCGTTCACAGAGAAAGGGAAATTTTCTTGGAGATAACGTTATACTCTCAGAAGAAGCTTATGCAACCACGGGTGAAATGGAGGGGAAACAAATCCGTCCAACGGGGCAAAGCGGTGAAAGCACTGGTTCTATTATGATATTTTAGTGGGGAAGGCGTTTAGTTTTATACAGAAGTCATTTTCGTCCGTTATTGTCATTTTTGTTCCGAAAAAGTAATTAATGTCAAAGGTATCTTATTTTTTATGTTAATGAAGATCTTAGAAAACGATTTGACTATTTATTCTAAGTGAACAGTGCATATGATTAATTTTACAGTTGAATAACTTTGTGGGACTGACAGTACACTGGATGTTATAGCAGAACATCCGTGTGGCTTATTGTTGTTTTTTGTTGCGTTTTAGAGTCAATTATAGTGCAATAGACTTATGCTTTTTTTTGGCATTTTTTTTTGGCATTTTTTTTTAGCTTAACTTATTTATTTTACATTTTTATTATTTTATTTTAACGTTTTCACAAAAAGCTTTGAACTTTGAATCTGAGATAGTTTTTTTTTGTTTTGTTTTTTCGCCACAGAATTAAATAAAATATGTGTTCTTATTTCAAAAAACAACATTTTAATTTCTTTATGTCTATTACAGATTTAACAATAATTGGAGATTTCCAGGTGCTATTATTATTTCCTTTTTTGAGAAATTCTGGAAGACAGAAAATCAGTCTTCAACAGGCTTTGGATTTATTACAGAACCTATCCTCAGAAATCAGGGATGTACTAACAATGATTTTTTTTTCAAACGAAGTCCCAGGAAATAATCTGTTGGAATTTCCGTTAGATTCTTTAGATGACGATGAAGAGACTGAGCAAGATTCAAGGTGCAGTAGTTCATGTTAAGAAAATACAGCATTTCCTACCCCATGATGCAGTGCTTTAAAAAACATTCATTCGAAACCTCACTCAAAATACACAACGTGTAATAAATTTTTGTGTATTAATGAAAAGAAAAACTGTTTGAATATCATCAAATTAAGCTTATGTGTAAAAGCTGTTTTTATGTGTAAAAAAAGTAAATAAATTTTTAAAATTTAATAATCCTTAAAAATAAATATTTTATGTTGTAAAATATTAGCGTTCTCTGGTTAATTAGCATTTTTAAGGATCAAATCTAAGGTAAAAAAGTCATTCGATCTTTTCAATCATGAGGATATTTTAGATCTTTGTGGATTGATGGTACTTTAAAGTGCCGATTTAATTAATTAGCTCTAACGGATTAAATTTCTGAAAGTTGAGTATTTTATTTATTTATATCTCTTAATTATCAATGTAGTGATTAAAAAAACATTGCATGAAAAAAAAATTGAAGTAAATCATAATGCGGTAGATAAAGGGTTGAAAAATGTTTGTTTGAGAGAGAAAGAGATATACGTTGATTATTTCAACCGGGACGCGATATGTTTTTCTCACTATTGTATTTTAAAAGCAACGGTTTTTTCTATTTTCTTCTTGAAGCTATTTTGGAAACCACGTTTTTCTCTTTTGAAGAGCTCGATGAATGGATATTTTTTCATCAATGAAAGAGGTAATAAGGAAATGATCGCTTTGTATACGAGTGAAGGATTGAAAATATTTTGTTATGTATATCGGAAATATAGAAAGAATACGCATTTGAGAGAAATGGAGAATGTGTTACTTCATCAGCATAAAGAAGGGGTGTCCAACAAAAATGACCTCACGGGCCACTTCGGAAAAACATTATAACCTCGTGGGCCGCACATAAAAATATGTACCTTTATATCAGTTTTGGAAACAAAAACATTTATTGAATGAAAATTTAAAACAGAATGAATTATTATTAATGTTTTCATTATTTTTCATGTATACAGTCATAGATAATATAATAATGTTTTTATAATATAATAATGCAATGATCAAATAATGTTTAAAATAATAGTTGCCATTTTCTTGAAAATTACGGTGTTCCTATTGAATTGATCTCTCGTTACTCATTGTTGATATTTGATAGTGCTGTCATTCGCAAACGATTAAGTATGTGTTGCACTTTATCTTAACCGTCCTGAATATATTTTTTTAAACTTTAAAAAACATATCTAACTGCCTCTTGCTTTTTGGGTACTCAAAACATAAAAGGAGGAGGAGAAATGAAAGTCGCACACACAGAGAATCCTGTACCACCCACAGTAATAAATATGCATAATGCAATTCGGAATTTATTAAAAATGTACTTTATTATAGAAAAATCAAATGTAACTGTTTGATATAAAATATAAATTTATTTTAATTTAAAGGATATTTCTATTTCTATTATCAAAAGGATTTATTTTAAAACAAGAACAGGCAAATACATTGTAGATTTATATATATATATATTAATTTTTCCTCTCAAATAAATTTCAAAATGAAAAAACTTTAAATACCTGATGTTTAAAAAATTTTTAAAAAGAGTCGGTGGGCCACAGCTTACGTACTGGCAGGCCCTCGGGCCGCGTGTTGGACACCCTTGGCCTAAAGCATGCATATTAGATGTTTTTCCCTCTGCTGCATTTTTTAAAAAGTGAAGTTTTTTTTTCTGTTTTCTTGTAGAAGCCGTTTTAGAAACCACGATTTTGTTCATAAAAACACGACGAGTGGATTTTCTTATGATTAAAAGAGGTAACTAAGAAATAGTTTCTTTTTTTTTTTCAGGAATGCTGGATTGATAGAATCTTGCTATGAATGTCCGAAATTTTGTAAAGAATTTGCATTTGATTTTTTATGTTTGATTTGATGTTTTCAACTACGTTTTTTTCAACGTTTTCCGTCTCTTGAGGCCACTTTGGAAAATAGGTTTTTTCCCCTGTTTTCGTTTGACGCCACTTCGGAAACCATGTTTCCCCTCCCCCTCCTCCTGTTTTCGTCTATGACGCCATTTTCAAAAACGTGGTTTTTCCCCTTTGGCACCATTTGGCGAAATATTTTTGTCTCCAAATACACCGGGAGGCTGTGCTAAGATTTTACTCCTTGTTTCTTGAGAGATTTAAAAATGTATTAACATTTCTATGCAACGGATCTCGATTGGTAAGAAGGTCATGCGAAAAGAATATAACACACTATATAGCTCTCGGATATCACCTACGTTATTTGAACATGATTTAAAATAATGCGCAGCATAATTGTATCGGAAAATTTCAAACTTTTTTTCCGAATTCCCTCTTTTACTCCATATTTCTCTCGAATGCAAGTGGTCATGTTGTTGAACTAGCGACTGATGGGTTTTTTGTCGAGTCGTAAATTTGAATTCTGATGTCATTAAAAACCCGCCGTATAGAGATGGCAGATGAACGTTACAGTTACAGTTTTCAAGGGATATGGAGCAACAAAGGCTATTATCCTTGATGAGCGTTAAATATATCGAGTCCCAAAGTCTTCACGTTAGCACATGTGGAAATGTGAATAGAAGGGTGCCAGTTCAGGTGTGGACCTCGTCGCTCGATCTTGGTTCGAAATTATAAGGTCCTTCCTCGATAGTCTTCATGCTACTCCATACGCATGAAAAATAAATCATTCGACTTACTTCTGGATTTCAATAAAAGTTCTACTTCCCCAAAATACGTGTTTTTACAACGATTTTCGAATTTTTTTAAAAAAAATTCTGGCTTAGAAAACATACATCTGTAGTTCAAGCATTTCGAACACACTAACTGTGGTTGGTGCATGTTAATTGAGGCCGCGGTAGCCGAGTTGTATAGGTATCGGACCGTGGCTTGCTTTGTCACGAGTTCGAGCCCAGTACCACTAAAGACCCGCCGTGTAGGGCAGCGATGCACGTAAAATCTGTCGAGAGCTGAAACGTCCTCCCGTTGGTGTGGTAGTTAGGATAGGGGGTGCCAGCTCAGGTGTCGTCCACGTCACTTGACCATGGTTCAAAATTACGTGGTCCGTCGCCAAAAGCCCTTGTGTAGCTAAACAGTGTGACGTTAATATTCAATCAATCTTGCATGTTAAATCCGTCAAGGCTGAAATTCTCTATTTGGTTTGTTGTGGAAGATTGAACAGACTTGGTAGCTTAGGGGTTATCTTCGTTCGAAATAAGAATGATTTTTTCCAAGATACAATTTCGAATCGATCAAGCAAGCAACTTTCCAGAATTTCAGTAAACGTAAGTGTGCTGTTTTTCTCGGCCCTTACTGTACTATTTTCGAAAATCTTACTCAATAGATTTAGAATTTTTTTACATGAGATGAATTCTATACTCAAATGTTAGAACCGAGATAATCAAAAGGAATATGGCTTCTTATTTCGACATGGAAGGCTACCTACCCATTGGCAATATAATTATATTTTTAGAAGAAGCAGTTACATTTTTTCTTCAATACAATAACTTGAACTGTGAGTCACCTTTAAATAACCTTGTTCTTATTCGTTACAATGCTCCGTTGTTTACACAAAGTATTGGGATGGCAATAACTCATTACTGTATGGAATTTGAAATTTCAGAATACGAGCCAGAGACACCATTCGACTTGATGGATTTGCTCCAATTATATGGTAGAGAAGCCGAGGTATGCATACAGCTCTATGTGAAACGATATATTGACTCAATACCTCACGAGGATTATTATGAATATTTGTACTACGTATCTTTTATTTGCCAAATATGCGCCCGAGCGATTATGTTTGGAAGGAGTGACATGGTATTTATTGTTATTTTAAAAGCTGCTGAAGCTTTGCATCTTTGGTGTAATCATTCTATGCATTATTATGGAATAGATCAAGCAGCTGTTGAGTACAATTCGTATCACAGAGCGATGCATGAAGAAAGTGAGGACGAGGGGTGTTTTTCATCGTTCGAAGATGAAGCTGGTTGAAATGGTCGTTTAGATCAGCAATTGCTTTTGAAACTATTTTCGGAACCACTACGTCAAGAGGTAATTGATAACATTTCATTGAGAGAACAGATTTTACACTTTGTTAAGTTTTATTTGTATTTGTGATTACTCTACCACTTAAATTAGATATTAGTTCTAAATAATTAATCAAAAAATCAAACAAGAATTCTTTTCGAATCATAAAATTTTAAATTCGCTGAATTTTATTTAATAATTTATACTTCCTTTCCATGATTGTTATTTCAATGTGTTTTACCGCATGAAAGCGTACAATATTAACAGTTTTGCATCGATATAAATTTGAGTAGAAAAAAAAAGAATGGAAATTCCGCAATTTCTTGCTGTGCGAAATATAAAAATTCTTATCTGAACGGTAAAAAAAATTTAATTTAATATGTTATCAAATGTTGTCAAATATATTGTTCTAGAAGCCGTAAAAAATTAAATAATAGGAACTTTTTCATATTCATGATAAAAATTTTAATGTATAGTAAATAAACAGTGAATATTTTTTAAAATATTAGTTGTTTTGATTTTCTTTAAAAAATTACACAAATATACAATGTTACGTATCAATTGGAAACTAGCTAAAGTCTATTTTTACGACACATTTTAAATTCATAATTAAGGACAGTTTTGATTAACTGATCTGCGGCTGCCAATTATACAATAATAAGGCTACTTAAACGTCAATCGCAAAATAGGGATAATAAAGATGAAATATCGTTTATCCGGCTACATGTATTCAGTTCATTTAAACATTTTTTAACAAATAACTAGTTGCCAAACACTACAACCAAAACATCTTATTTTTCATACAAACTCAATTCTAACATCTGTCTCATCGATCTTATCGCACCTAGCAGCGCAATTACCCCCGATATCAAATTAGTTCCGTGCTTTTAATTATCTCTGTAAATCGTTTATTTTCGTTTTATTTTACGTTTTAAAAATGTTTCTTTTTTTACGTTCTTTTTTCGATGAAATTCGTTGAAGGAACTTGCACTGCAAATTTTACATTGCAAGCTTCAGTACTCTGTAATTGATATTCATTATTAATTTTAACATATATTATGCAATTATTTTATTAATAATGTAACATAAAAATGCAATTATTACTATATGTAATAATCATATAATATTCGTTATTAATAATTGTTCTTTTATATTTATTTATAAGTATTACATATTTTGTTATTTATTTATAATTAATATTGTTATTTATTGATAATTATTACTGTTAATTATTTACAATTATTATGTAATTTATTTAAAACTATTTTTGTTTATTTATAGCTATTCTTATGTTCATTTATAATTGTTATACGAGTATTCTCTTATGCATTCTTTTTATTTTTTTTACAATACGATGATTATTCTTTTTTTTAGATTAATATTAAATTATATCACATGATTATTTCTAATAATTGTTATTAAATCGTACTCTATGAATATTATACAGAATTACGATAAAAGTATATTATAAGATTATTATATGCTGCTTATAATACTATTATTAGTACATGTTACTTTTTATTACAACTATATTGATATTCATTATTTATTCATTGATCTAGGTTATTCTCAATCTTTTCCTACATCCTTTATTTGAAACACATTCAATGCATTTCAAAGCAATTCTCTCTCTTTAAAATTATTGTGCATCATGAAATTATACCGCTAGGACGCGATATTGGATTCCATTCCAGCAACAAGAAGCGCTGCTTGGCGCCATTACGCGGATAACAAACTAGTTCCGAAATGCCGATTCTTTTGTCGAAAAGTTCATTATTTTGGACATATAATACTGGAGAAAAGTAATAAAATTGATAGGGTGAAGTGATCAGCATAGTAAAGGAATGGCAAGAAAACGTTCAGATCAGAACCAGATTATTCAAATTTTCCTGGACTATATGCACCAACTACAAAAACTTAGCAGCAACAAGACGTTAACTCAGATTAAAAGAATCGAACAAGAATTCTGTTTGGATAGCTGAATGTGAAGATGCATTTAGTTCTTTAAAACTGGACCCTAGCTTGCCGAACCACTGTTGACTTACCCTTAACTTGCCAGAATTTCATTCTCCATGCTGATACAAGTAGCGAAGGACTCCGAACTCTGCTATCTTGAGTCTCTGACAATACAGAACGAATGGCAACTTATAATTGAAAAAACTTAGGAGAAAAGGCAAGAAATGACTGTAATCCGAAAGAAATTTTTGATCATATTTAAAGTCGTAGAATATTTACGTAGAAATTCATATATTTCACTAAAAACTTACCTTACAAACTGATCATGATTTTCTAAAATAGTTTTTCTGTTTTATGGATCCAGTAGAGATGCGAAATAGGTAAGGGGCTGCGGTAGCCCAGTGATCAAGGTATCGGATCATGGCCGGCATGTCATGAATTCGAGCCCAGTACCACTAAAGACACGCCGTGTAGGGCAGCAATGCACGTTAAATCTGTCAAGAGCTGAAATGTCCTCCCGTTGGTGTGGTGTGGAAGTTAGGAGTAGGGTGCCAGCTCAGGTGTCGTCCACGTCACTTGACCATGGCTCAAAATTACGTGATCCGTCACCAAAATCCCTAGTGTAGCTGAACAGTGCGACTTTAATATTCACTCACTCACTCACGCGAAATAGGTAAGGATGACCATACCGATAAATTCGGTTGCCAAACGTCGCCAAGTCACCATATTTGGCAACAAAAATGGGTGCCCTAAGACAAATCTAGGAAAGCCTTGAATTTTTTTTTTTTTTTTTTTTTTGAGATTGGCGACCGCGCTGAAACTCTTTCACTTTAGGAAAAACAATGAAAAATTTCCTCAAGATATTCCGTAGTTCGGGACAAATAACAGGTTTGAATTTTTAAAGCCAAAATTGTTGTCATCCGTTTCTAAAGTTTTAAGATCTTCGTTAGTGCTTATTACGATAAGTTCCTATTGTAATGTGACATATTTTTTCAATATGACTATATGAATTCATTGCCTAAAGTGGAATGGCCCTAATCAAAATATTCTTAAACCGGTCAGATTCTGGATAAAATGCATTTAAATTTCGAACGTTAGTTAAAACCTTCTGACAGATTGTCTGTGACAAATGTATAAAATTCGGGACCTTCGATATTATACTCCTTCAGCTTAACTCAGGAAAGAAAAGTTGTGAAATGGCTCTTTTTTAGTACAATTTATGCTGTCACCTTGTAAATACAAATTAATCTCATTAAGTTTGGTAAATAAATCTGTTAAATGGGTAAAATTTGCTTCCCACTTCATTCAATTTTCTTTTAAAATTAGAGTCACGATCTAGTGTAATGAGAGGCACAATCATAGACCCCAATTACACCTCATGGACCCCCAAATTAATTTTTGGCTGACATGGACCCCTTGGGGGTCGTCATAGACCCTAGGGGTCTATATAGACCACTTTGGGAATCACTGCTCCAGATGATCGGAATTGGGTTCGGTACGAGCACATACAAGTAGTTCTATCGGACCTTTATCCCCTTTCATGAGATTTTTATGATTTTATAAGTCAGTGTTTTCTCAAACTGTGGGGCACCCCCTTGGGGGCCATAACAACTCTACGAGGGGGGCTCGAGCATATTGAAAAGTCGAAAACAAAATTTTAGTTAATTAAATTTGTTTGTTTACCTTCAGTAAAATTCTGACATAATAAAAAATTAAATACACATTTACACTGATATATTACACTTATAAATGTATCAGTGCTACACAACGTATTTTATAATTAATTTAACAGTACAAAGTTAGGAACAGGTTTAATAATTACCAGTGACCCCATGAACTTGTCATATATAAAATCGTATTCAAAAATTATCACTTATCTTGATAATTTGTGCTGTTTATAATTAATTCTTTAACTGCCAATTAAAAGTTACGTGATTCGCTTCCCAATTCCAACCGTTTTCCATGTAGGCGCGAGTAAGCGATGTATTGGAAGAAAGGGGGGGGGTAAGGAATAAAGAAGTAAATAATCTGAAATAAGTAAATCCTTCGCAAACACTGTCAAGTTCCTTTAATTGTATTCCAAAGCCTTCGGAATAATTTTATGGATAGCAGTGTCCAGAATGGATGGTACTTCGGAAAGACGTATATATACGCCCGGGGAAATGAACACTTTGGCTGAGTGAGAAGTTTATATAAGCCAGTGGCACCTAAGAGGTTAAAGTCGTATTGTAGCTTTAACGTCAATTATTAAGTATAGTATGAGAGGGGCACGCGGGGGAAAATTATGATTGAAAATTGGGTCACGAATATTGAAACTTTGAGAAGCACTGTTATAGGTGCTTTCAAATAGCCCCATTTTTATAATATTATTACTTGTATAATAAGATACAACTATTGTAGTTCAAAATGATATAAGAATTACTTTTGTGTGATAAAAATTGCATTAATAATTAAAGTTTAAAAACGGATGGAAAAATCTGACATTTGAAAAACATTCAAGCACGTAGTAATATTCGTAAGTTAGAATTATCATCGCATTTTTGTTCTTTACTTGATTTCTCTATACTCTGATTCAAAAATATCGTTTTTATTCAGAATAATTAGATTAGTAGAAGAGAATTGTGTGTAAAAATAACTATTTAATTTTAATATTATTATTCATTAAGTTTCCGAGAGAAATAATCATTGAAAGAAAGTTAGGTAATATTTAAAAATGCATACAAAAAAGTCGATTTTTCGTTAAAACATGTATTTATATATACATTCCAGCAAGTTTTAAAGATCAAATAATTTTATGAATTTTTTACTCTTATTATTACTTTATTTTTAAGGGGAGTTGGAAACCTCTCTCTCTATATATACTGACAATGTTAAATTGGCTGTTTTCGATGTACCTTTTCTTAAAATATGCTATATGAACATGCTTGAAATTTTTCATTCAATTAAAGTACACTTTTTTTTATTATACTGAAATGAGCTTTTAGCTAATTTTGAATTTTTTAAAAATTTATAAAATAGTTTATCAAACCTTGTGAAACTTAATCCGTTTTTCACATCAAAAATTTGTCACTAATAAATTTTTTACAAGAAACCTGTTTTATATCAAACGTTCAACTTTTAAGCAAAAGCAAAGTACTTTGTTTACATTCCTCGCCATTCAAATGGGCGTGGCCCAGTTTTAACGATTTTTTAAAAATAGGTTTTAAAGGCTTCTTACCCTAGAGGTTAAAGTAAGATATTTTTAGAAAGGTTAAAATCTATATAATTTAAGAATGTGAAATTCTCAAATTGTCAAAAAAATTTGATTTTAGTATAAAATAATGTTTTTCACTCATATTTAGCATAAGAGAAGGGTCATTTTCATACACATATACGTATATATTCAATAGAGAGCTTTAAGTTTCTTCATAAAATAACCTTAAAATAATTGTAGAATGCAATTGAAACTAAGACAGTTTAATGTTCACATCTCTTAAAGTTACAGTGTATAGATGGAGAAACATATATAGTATTACTCAAGCCTTTACATGACCTTAAGAAAGGATTTTACTGCTAATATTACAATAAAAGGGAAAATAAATCATTTCACCCTAACCTAGGAGTTTCGAGAGTGTTGCTCGAAATTCTGATTTATTTCTAACACCTTGCCTACATATAGAATTAATACGTTTTTTAAATCATATTCAAAGTATTCTATTCAAGAAACCCAGCTGAATTATTTACAAAACATATCTATCCTCACCCATATATAGTTTTTGTTTGGTAAACAAAATAATTGTATTAAAATTTAGTACAGCTTTTTAGAAAACAACTTTCGTTTTGTGCTTCCTTTTTTTGTGACAAATTATTTTTGAATTCTGAAGCAAACGTTCAAATTCATTTGTTGATGGGATTTTCAAGATAAACGTATAGTTAAAAAATTAATATATAGAAAAGTCATCCAAAATATTTAAACTCGAAATTTAGCTGTTTTTTATTCGAGGAAAAAAACTACATTAAGGGGAAACTTCTGAAATACATATATCCCTTTTGTAAAAGGGGTATAGATTTCCACATCGTTCTTGAAACAAAGCCCATCTCATAAATTTTCATGACATTTCAACTACGAGGATTAAGGTTTTAGAAGGTTTTTCAGATGTTTTGTATCCAATTATTGAAATAAACCACTTTGGTTAACGTTATAGACCATGTAAGGTTACAGTAAGCTTCTTTGCTGTGTGAAGCTACGCCAAGGGTGTAAAATTTATTCCTGTACTTGATGAAATTCGATTTACCGGAATCACCCTATAACAGAATTGTTGAGATTGATTGAATATTAACGTCGCACTGTTCAGCTAACAGAATTGTTGAGAAAGAAATGATTACACAGATATGACAAGTATCAAAATAGAAGCACGGAATAATGTTTGGTATTCTTTTTACAAATGAATCGATTCCGTATGAACACAAATTCTGGATGTGTTCACATACAGAGAGAATGAGAGCCTCGGATCTGTGCCTGCAACATCTTGGAAATGGGTATTTATGGATGTGGTGCAGTTATGATCTGGACCGACGTATGGTAAATGAGTGTACGTAATTCAGGGGAGAACTTAGAGTGTTCTAAGAAAGTGTTCCCCAACCTTTTTATTGCCGCGGACCGGTCAGTATTTGGTAATTTTACCGTGGCCCGCTGAGGGTGAGAACATTGATTGTTTATATTTTAGACTGTTATGATTTAATAGTTTTAATTTAATTGTATTTAGTCGTGACTTCAGAATAAAATATAGCTACACCAAAAAATGAATATAAAGTGATTTTTAACAAGGAATAGAAGGTGATTTTTATAAAAAGTAGCCCAAACCCAAGAAAAATATACCACAGTAAATAAAAGGGAAATAATTTAATGTTTCTTGTGCGGACCGGTAGTATTTGATCCACGGACCGAGGGTTGGGGACCACTGCTCTAAGATATAGGAAGGAGATCAGAGAGTCTTGTGTGAGGCTTTCAGAGTGTCATTTGGTGCTCAATTCATTTTTACGTGCAATAATGATCATCCATTCAGGGTCGGATGCCCAGCAAATACTTCTATACAGTGTGCATTTAAAGAATGGAGCTCCCTCCCAGTTCTTTAGACTCGAAAAACATAGAACATGTTTAGGAAGCTCTTGGCAGAGCAATTGAAACTCACTATCCCCGACCATATCGCCCCCAACCTAAAAATGCCTAAGTGGAAAAAAAGGAGATTTTTGTCCAGAGAAATCATAATCAGACTCATCAAGCATGAGAGTGTGTTGCTCGAGCAATGCCGCCTTAGGTATAGTACTCAATACTTGATCACAGCGACGTTAATAAGCGATCATTTTCAAAAAAGTATTTCTTAATAAAAGTTTTCCTTTTGAATTTTCAGAACAGATATACATAATTAAAGTTACACTTTCTCTAACAATCATTTGGAATACAAATATAAGATTCGTTTTCACCAATTAATGATGGATTCCCCGTTTGAGAACGCGCAACCATCGGTCGAGCGACGATGCTGTTAAAATATTGGATCCAAACTATGGTTTTATTTTATAAAATTACCAATTTTATTACTACTACTGATTTATTTGGTTAACATAAATATATATTGCATGCATAATAGTTGAAAAACACAGGAAAAATTAAATACTTATAAAGGTAAGTGTAACGGATTCTGCCTCAGTGTTAATCTTGAACTTGACTTCATCGTCAATCGCAATAGCTGAAGAACAGTAGCGGCCTGGTCTTTCAGAAGTCCACAACCAGATGTTTTTTAACGAGTAAAAGTTTGGAGAAAGTGCTGGAGAGGACGACGAAGGTCCCTCTGTGTCAAAGTAGGTCCTCACACAACGGGTGGTACACATTCTTGTGTTATCCTATGCTTAGAAGGTAGGACACAGTTATTGGGGCCTTAAGATCAATGAGACGTAGTGATGTCTGTTCAGATTACTGACGACAAAAATAAGATGCTCGTGAATATATATTATCCAATGGCTATCTATACCGTCACAATAGGCGCAGGGTCCTTATGCTGATATCGAATTCAAACAGGTCACTTGCGTTATCCTCGGTGCTTCCAGACGCAGATGTATCCGTCATGATGCTGCATGCAGAAATGGGACTCGGCTGAAAAAACTACGTTGTGCACCTCCTGCATCCAGTTTTGTCAATTCGATCATTAATGCTGCCACACGTCGTTATGCAGCAGTGTCAAGGAAATGGAAACAATTGCCACCTCCATGGAAACAGTTAGTGTTGCTCCAAGTACCGTCCTTGCTTAATTCCCGACTTAATGTCCGTGATATGGATGTATGATCCTCCAAGCCCACCTGACAACATGTATGTTCTTTTGGACGTTAGCAGCGGGAGGCCGTTGAGATCTTATATTAAGTTCAGTATGATCCCCTTTGGTTCTACATTCCGTGGCAGTCGTTAAATTCTGACCAATGTGAGAGACTATATCGTGGAACGATAAGCCACAACTCTCGATGGACAACAATTTTGCCTCTATCAAATTCCAACACCTGCTAGTTGCCATTTTTCCCTTCTTATACAAGGTATAACGCAATTATTATTCAAATGTGATTTCCAAATGAGAACTCCGTTGTGTAATTTTGATTTTATGCGGAAATTTAGAAGTCGTATCTCCCTTCTGCGGTGTTCGATTGATCTGAAATGCTAATCATTTGCAAATTACTGCAACGTCTTCCTTTCAAGAGAATTTGGCGTTTATATCATCCCTCCTTCATAATTTTGCAATTTTAACGGCCGGCAGTGTAAATAAAAAATTTAATGGTAATTTTCTTAACATTTAGCGACATTTCCTCCATCCTGATTTGCTAGTATTGTTTTTAAATTACGGATAGATGGAAATGCATTACGCGTTATATACATCGATTAAAAATTGTATCAGGATCACCCCTCTCCCAGAGAAATTAGCGTATCCGGAGACAAAGTCAGGATGTACAAGAAGCTGATGGTGGAGTATATGTACTGTCTTTCAATAGTGTGTACTGTTAGTCCATGTTTCTTTCCACAAGTAAAGTTTTTTAGAGGTATAATAACAGAAGCAGTTGATTTATAAGATTTCAATGAAAATCAAATCGGGGCTCGTTACCTGGGAATAGTGATTTGCGAAATGGTGTTTGTCTGGCTGCTCGCGTGCAGTCGGTGTGAGTATTTATCGAAACTGATGAATGAGTTATGAAACTACACGTCGGTGGTTTCTCGGTCACGACACATTGATTCCAGAAGAGATTAGACATTATTGCGTATTGTTCGCCAAGAACGAAAGACTGCAGCGGTCAAGAGCCAGTCGCAACAACAGTGGCGACACAAACGGTGCATGTCAATACAGTGTACGATACGATGCATCATACACTGCTGCGTATGGGCCTACGCATTGGATACCCGAATCGCGTCCATGTACTAACTGTGTCATTATCATTGAATAAAATTTAAACTTAATCTGATCTTTGTACTTCACTATATAATCCCTGACTATAATAAAATGGGCGTGTATTCGCCCTCTAAGCTCGTAAAACATCTAATTTTCCCCACGTGGTCAGTCTCATATAACCTCATATAGGCGACGTAAATATTTACTCACTCATTCACATGACCTCTGTGTTCCTGTAAAGTTATGACAAATTGAAAACAACTAATTTACATCTTTGGCTAAAATTTAATCAGTTTATGCAAGATAATAGCTCAAATATTGACTTTTTCGATTACAATTCAGCATGTAATAAAATAATGAGAGGTCATCGTTTAGTAAGTCAGACTACTTTGATGCTAGTTTAACTCAAAATCTAAGGGTGTAAATTATTTTAAGTTAAATGAGTTAAATCAATTATTAAGGTATCCGAACACGTTGAAAATGACGAAATTCGGTCAAGACAGATATTTTTGTTTTCTCTTTCAATGAATAGAGCCATCTTTTGGCTTTACAAAACATATTTTGTTTTGTTTCTACTCTACCTAGAGGCCAATCTACAATCAATTTTATTAAGTTAGAAAAACCGGAAGTGGGTCTTTGATCTACCAGAAAAGGGCATTTAAATTATACTCGAAATTTATCATGGCGAGGCTGATTACTCAAAATATTACAAATGTATTTCTATAAAACTTTTTGAACCTGATATTTATGTTATTTTTTAGAGAATGTACTAAAATATATTGCTCATTGTATGAATATTTTTTGAGTTAGGGCTTGTTTTTTAAATAATGGTCTCATAAAGAATGTGATTTTTCTCATAATGTTTACTCAATCCACTCTAAAATTTTCAAATTTTAATAAAACATTAAAATTTTAGTACATTTTCTAGATAAATGCATCTAGATTGTTTTGGTAATACTTTTACTAATATAAGTTAATTATTTTTTTTTTTCTTTGCTTTGAAGTTTTACAAAAATGTTGCTAAAATTTCACTTGTAATTGTGATTTCTGTGAAATTTAGGCAATTTATTTTAAATATTGTTAAATATTAATATTTATTGGTATTGAGTCCTATAAAAAAGCCTTTATAATGTTTAAATATGTCATTTTGTTAAAAAGTGCTCCGAACGTGTTCGGATACCTTAAGTTATCATTGTGTTATGGTTAAATCATAATATATTTTTTTCTTTCATTTCAAATCCAGGTCGTTTCAAGGCTACTGATGATATGCAAATATGAGTAAATGAGTGCAAGTTATCATAGTAAGGAATTTTTAAACATTTAAGGGGTCACAGCAGTGTTGAATTTCTCTAGAGGGCTGAAAATATAAACAATTTTCAAACAGGTAAAATTTTAATTTTAAGTTAAATAATTCGAATCTCTTACACATTATTTATAAAGGAATGGGGCTTCAGAAAATTATAAAATGTTTAACATATAAACATAATTTTAAAAACTATAAGCATATGACTTATACTTTCTTTGTACTTTTCTGAAGCCTCATCCTTATATAAATAACTAGCTGGTATACCCGTTCTTCGCACGGGTAAATTGAAAAATTAAACTATACAGCGTGAAGGATAAAAAAGGTTTTAATGAGTTAATTTTACGTGAATTGCAAATTTAAAAAAAAGCTTTTTGCATATCTCAACTGAATAAAAAACCCCTGTTTGTTAAATCTTAAATCTGTAGATCTAATAGCTGATAAAAAGGATTTTTTTATCTATAACTCTCCGTAATTCTCTTGTGGATCGATTTTTGAAAATACCTTCCTAAGCTGATCTCTGCTCAGCAAAAGAAACACATTGTTAAAAGTTTTGTGTACTGAACGCTTAAAATAGAATAAATAATTTTTATCTGAAAATATAATACATTAATATTACTTTCTGTAGTATTTATTTTATGTTAAAATTGTAATATTCGCAAGCAACGCCGTTTATTAAATTATAATGACGATTCAATAAAAAACATAGCGAAATGTTAACGATAGAGTCAAGTTGGCAAATGCCTAGCTACTTTCATAACGCGAGCTTTATTAGAGCTTTGTAAGTCCCGCCGTGTAGGGGTGCGATGCACGTTAATACTTTATCCAACTGCATTATGATTTACTGCATTTTTCATACAATATTTTTTTGGATCACTACATTTAAAATTAAGGGATATATACATAAACAAAATACTCCACTTTGGAAAATTTAATCCGTTAGAGCTAATAAATTAATTAAAGATATTCCACTGTAAAATTAATTATATATACCGTTCACTTAAAATAAGTAGTCAAATAATTTTCTAAGGTCTTCATTAACATATAAAAAAAATAAGACACAATTTTGACAAACTATTTTTTCCGCTAAAATACTCATCATGGAACCCGTGCTGCTATATATCTTGGAAGAGTGGATTTCAAAGAATATTCCTGCTAAGTATTGGTAGAATATTCCTTCTAAGTTGGTGTGGTGTGGTAGTTAGGAGAAGAGGGTGCCAGCTCAGGTGTCGTCCACGTCACTTGACCATGGTTCAAAATTACGTGATCTGTTGCCAAAAGCCCTCATGTAGCTGAACAGTGCGACGTTAATATTCACTCGTTCCAAAAGATACAGTACAGTAGTTTTAATTATTTTTATACTTAAAAATGCAATATCTGCCTATTCAATTAAAATTATAGTGTTATAATTAACTACTAACCACAAACAAATTTTGAAAATTTGTCCAAAGGATTCAGTGTGAAAGAGAAAGTTTATTTACTTTAAGTATCAGAACTGATAAAAGCATTTATTTGGAAAAAAGATCAATTTCTTACTACCAAATGTGCATAATAAAATGTTAAAAAAAACATTAAAATAAAGAGAGATTTATAACAACCTCTCCCTTCAAAACTTAGTTTGATTCTGAAATAAAAAAATAGGCATTATATCAGAGGAATTAATTAGAAGCGAGCACCTTGTGTAGCCAAAAAACAAAAACGGTTTTTCACAAACAAAAGATAGATATATACAGACGTGGTTTTTTTTGCAGCGCACGCCAGAATTGCTAGCAGGTGACAGAATTTTTTCCTACTTACTTCACAAATATCGTTATATTTTGGACACTTTTCACAAATCTTTATAAATTATAGTCTATGCTATAAATTATAGCCTATATTCTATTCTGATGTATAAGCTATATTACTGTAAAGTTTCATTAAAATCCATTCGGTAGTTTTTGCGTGAAAGACCCACAAAGATACTCACAAACTTTCGCATTTATAATATATATTAGATGTGTAAAAGATTCAAATTATTGGATTTAAATTTAAAAGAATTATACCTGTTTGAAAATTGTTTGTATTTTCAGCACTCTAGAGGGATTTAACACCCCTGAGACCCTTAAATGAATAAATAGATGTATATCTATGCACACACACACACATAGTAATTTATACATTTACTACATTCTAATGAAAAATTAGCAGGAACTATTTCTAAACATAATAATACTCAATTGAGCTGTTATATACTAAAATAGCTTGAATATATATATAGCTTTTTTAAAAATTTATTTATAATTTGGAATAAGAGATTCATTTGTAAATATATGAATGAACAAATGATAGAATTTAAGCTGAGTTAAAATTTGTTTGATTTTAAATAATTGAAAAATAATAAATACATCCACATTGCACAAATTTATTGATTTTTTTAAATTAGTTTAAATGAATTGTATTATTGTAAAAATTTCAATATTTGAAAAGCCTTAGAATTTCAAAAATTATATTTGAAATTTTTGTAAAGCATGGGTTTTTAGAAAAAAGAATCAATAATAATATATTTATTTTGTTTAAACTTAGCGTAAACATAAAATACAAAATTTACAAAATATTATTTTTTTGCCATCTGCTATCATTTTGTAAGCTTTAAATATGTCAGTACGAGAAAACTTAGGAAGAACCACAGCTGTCTATATGTAGTAGATACTATATTGTTCGAATTAATTGGGACAAATGGTAAAAACAATGTGTTTCCTAAAACCCTAGCTTCTAATTATTACATACCGAAAGTAGATAGAAAAATCTCTATATTAGTAGATGTCCTCTTATAGCAGAAATGAGACCATGGTTCAAAATTACGTGGTCCGTCGCCAAAAGCCCTCGTGTAGCTGAACAGTGCGACGTTAATATTAACTCAACTCAACTCAACTCAACTATAGCAGAAATGATCTCTTCAATTCGTCTTGGTATTGACTCATCTAGTGTAGCGCACATGTTCTTAACTTCGTCATCGTGGAACCACACTTGTAAAGAACTTTTTTATAATTTGTTCTTTTGTCGTGCAACTCATCGTAGCTAAACGATTTTTGAGAATATGTCATAAATTCACAATGAGACTCAGAGCTTGTGAATTACCAGGCCAATTAGGCACTTTTATTTTATTTTCCCGCTTAAATGTCTGGATCAATACCAAATTGTTTAAGAAGCAAAATCATGTTGAAATGTTCTATCAAAAGTTTCCATGAACGGAACAATTCTATTGCGTAATATTTCTATGTATTTAAAATAATTCATCATGCCTTTAAAAGGAACTAAGCTTCCGTTGCTATTCGCTGTGAAAAAACCCCAAAACATTTGTTTTAAAGGGGGGTTTACAGTCTATTGGTTATGATCCGGTAGCAGAGAGTTTGAACTTCATTTCGTCGAATTACACTTTATTTGTATCCTTGCAGAAATAAATGCGTTCTCTCCATCCCTGAAAATCACTTCCTTCTAGTTGTGAACAGTCTAGGGTTGGTATTTTTCGCCTATTCTAAGCGTTTTTTCATCGTTTACTGAGTTAAAAATTTCTTCTTCCTCGGTCTTTATGTTTTAAGGCTAACTTCCAGAACCATTATCGGTACAGATGAGGTACAGTCACTTCAAAACCATAATGCAATAAATCCCTTCGCAGATCTGTGCTTGTCTTATTTTGATTTGTTTTGCTATTTCTTAGTAGAGTTCTTTCAGTTCTTGGAGTAATTTTCTGTTTGAGACCCATTTTCCTTTATTTTTTGGAGACGATGATCATGTATCTTACAATGTTCTTAAAATCCTTGATACACTTGATTTGCCCACACCAACTACCGAAGTTATATCTGTCAGTCATAGAAGTGTGTTCACTAAGAGCGATTATTTTAGAACGCTTCCTCGAAGTAATATCCATCTCTGAACAAGCATGAGTAACGCGCATTACGTGGAACGCAAAATTATATCCACCAGCTACCACACTGAAAGGCTCACAACTGAACTACTAATGTATTAAAATCAATCAAACGAGTAAATCATAGTCAATGTCGATTCGTCACGTCACTTCTGAGCAGATATAATCGGTTTCAGGTAGTTCGGGACATAAATGGCAATCACATACCAACTCAGATAACAAAAAAAGATTATTGTCCCAATTAATTCGAACAGTATAGTATAATATACCTTGTTACAAAATCTCTACTGTCAAAGCAAGCGTAGTCAAAATGCGACCATAAGACTGTATCATACAAGCTCATATTAGAACAAGTTTACCAATAGATTAAATCTTCGAAAAAGTGAATATTCTAAAATTTAAAATGAAAAATCACCAGACAAAATTCATTAGATTTTTATTTCACAAAGAAAATAAGGTACTTACATATTATGCATTGATTAATTTCATCAAATCAAAAAATGTAGCCAAATGCCACGATATGCAGCCTACAGAGGAAAGCCATTCCCGTGTTGATTCAAAAACAACAACGATAACAGCATTTAGTGGGATTTCTTAAATTGGAGATATCTATTAATTTGGTGAAAATGGTTAACGGTATAATACGTATTTACCAAAAACTATACTGAAAAAACTTTTATGCAATTTGTCTTTTTAGAGATGGTAGATGAAACTTCTCTCTTCATTATTCTAGAGGGAAAGTGATTTTTTTTTAAATTTCAGTGCTTTTTCAGCAATACCTATTACGGTTTTGGAAGATCTTCCACGTGTTCTTTGATCCAGTCTAAGAAATAAAGCGTTTTAGAGAATACCGTTGGCGATTTAGGAATACAGCGTGCCGCTGTTCCATGTGATACGACACCTAGGCTATAGAATCTATTCTTGTGCTTGATAAAAGTTGAGGAACCCGAGTCACCCTGAAACAGAAACGTTTAAGGAAATCAAAACAGAGAATATAAAAAAGGTCCATATTAAAAAGTAAAAATATAGCAAAGAATTTCTGACACTTTCTTTATCCAATGTCAAAATATTTTGATTTTAAAAAAAAAACCTTATATATGCATATATGTATATACATGAACGGCGAGATGATAAGGCGTTATTTATTTATTCCATGATTATATGCTATGATTTTGAATTGTTGCATTGATTAGGCATGTTTTTGGGGGGACAGATATTCAACTTTTAAGGTATCCGACTATGTTCGGGACCGTGATTTTGCAAAAGCGTATAAATGGATAATATTTATGATATTTAGTGTCACTTAGATTAAAAAATGTATATAAAATTGTTTTAAGAATAGTATTGCAATAAAAAATTAGTTAAGAACAATATTTTGACAAAAAATGAACATAGAATGACCCATTTTCAAAATATTCTCCTCTTGTGAAACATTCTTCTATTATAATAATATTTTGCCTGTACATAGCTCACACCTCTATTCAGAGGCTCAACTAGAATTTTTGAAATATATAAATTAGAAGTGGGTTTATAAATGTTTTACGACAACAGAGGGGGAGAAATTTTAAGAAAAAAAACGCCGATAATTATATCAAATGGCTGTAAGTCTGAAAATAATGTGAATTTTTCAAAAAATCATAATTGTGCCTCTGTGCAGTGGTCTGAGCTGTATACAGGCAAAGTATTATTATAATAGAAGAATTTTTCACAAAAGGAGAACAGTTTGAAAAAAAAAGTTATTCTGAGTTCATTTTTTGCCGAAATATTGTATTTAAATAATTTTTTTGCCGAAATGTCCTTAAAACAATTTTATACATGTATTCTAATCTAAGTGACACTAAATATCATTCAAATTATCCATTTATGTGCCTTTTTAAAATCACAGTTCTGAACGTAGTCGGATACCTTAATGTTCATGTAGACATTTTTAAATTAAAAATAACAAACACACACACAAAAAGCAAAAGAAGATTAATACAAAAGATGAGGGGCAAGAAAACAGTTATATAGTAAACAAGTTTGGGTCGGCCAATTTTCCCTGAAAACGGGAGCTTTTATATGAAATACAGACTGGAAGTTTCAAATTCGTATGACTTCCATGGACGGATCTGGTGATTGGTGGTAAGATATTGTATGTAGATGTCTTACGTAATCTTACTTTAAATACGCTGAGGTTTCAATTTCCAAGCTGTAAATTTACGATTATATTCCGTGTAAGCTAAACAGATAATAATTTACGTGAGAGTTTTGGGAGGGTTAGAACCATTACTAATTAAAAAGCTTAACAGATGAAATTAACGTGAATTATTACATACATATGTAGGTGCACTGTTACACACCCTGCCAATAGTGCCCCACAAGACACTACACGGGAAGTCACTTAGACGGACGCCTCGAGACAGTGAACACTAGATGCAGGAGAAAGACGTTCTTCTTTAGTGCTTAGTGCATCATTGACTATTTCATAATTCATTGTTTAATAAATCCTTTACATCACCCTGAGGCTGTGCCCATTTTCCCATATATATATATATATGCTATGTGATGATGAGAAGGGTAAGTAACCTTGACTTACACCTTAAAATTGAATTTAGTCATTATTTGAAAAGTTCAAAAACAACTATGGGAAGCCTTCTAATTGAAACATCTTCATAAATATTGCATACGACGAAAATTTTGCTAAGGATTTCTAACTGGTGACTGAGATAAAACAATGTTTGGTGAGACTGATGGTACCCTCTGTACCATACAGTGCATGTGTTTTTATACTGTTTTTCGATAGAACTTCCACAACTAACAATAGATATGTTCTCTAGTTGTGTCCTTATTTGCATGAATTGGGCCTTTCTTTAGTTTTTTTAAGGCAGTTGATTCAAAGGGCCAATCAGTTTGAACTATTATGTCATTTGAATTGATTAACTTTGCCCCTTCTTTTCTACAATTTCTACGTTTTTGTTTCCCCATAGAAATTTATTGCTTTAACTTCAATGTGTCCCTCAAAATGACTAATAATATACGAGGTTTTAGCTGCATTCAAATACACTCGACTAAATGAGGAGCGGAAAAATGCTCCATATATATAAAGGGTGTTTTTTTAGAGGTATAGAATTTTAAATTGCAATAAAACAACGATGTATTATTCGATTGACATGAATTTTTTTAATTCGAAAGATAATCTTGTGGCATTACATTTTAAATATGATTTCTGGCACAGGACTGCCACGGCTGGCTCGGATGTAGTCCAATCTGGACGTCCAATTTTCGATGACTTTGTCCAACATTTGTGGCCGTATATCGGCAATAACACGGCGAATCTTGTCTCCCAAATGGACAAACGTTTGTGGCTTATCCGCATAGACCAATGACTTTACATAGCCCCACAGAAAATAGTCAAGCGGTGTTAAATCACAAGATCTTGGAGGCCAATTCACAGGTCCAAAACGTGAAATTATGCGGTCACCAAACGTGTCTTTCAATAAATCGATTGTGGCACGAGCTGTGTGACATGTTGCGCCGTCTTGTTGGAACCACAGCTCCTGGACATCATGATTGTTCAATTCAGGAATGAAAAAGTTAGTAATCATGGCTCTATACCGATCACCATTGACTGTAACGTTGTGGCCTTCATCGTTTTTGAAGAATAACGAACCAATGATTCCACCAGCCCATAAAGCGCCCCAAACAGTCAGTTTTTCTTGATGTAACGGTGTTTCGACATACATTTGTGGATTAGCTTCACTCCAAATGCGGCAGTTTTGTTTGTTGACGTAGCCATTCAACCAGAAGTGCGCTTCATCCCTTAAAAAATTCGCTTATGCAAATTAACCATTATTTTCGAAATAAAATTGCACAATTTGAAAGCGTTGTTCAGGCGTGAGTCTATTCATGATGAATTGCCAAACCAAACTGAGAATAAATCACTTGACAGCTGTTAAATCGGTCGCCATCTTGGAAAGTAATGCCAACTAAAACTTCTATACCTGGAAAAAAAACACTCTGTATATACTAGCCGTTACCCACCCACTTCACAGGGTATTTTACGATGTTGTATATATGTATACTGTTTACATATACATTAATTATTGATATCTAGCATTAAGAATTCGATTGTATTGAAAAATATATTTATAGCGGTTACACTCTCGCCCCTTGATATAAAAAGAACTTAAATTATAATATCTAATTTCTATTTATATCTAAAATAGAAGTAGAAAGATTTTTTTCGCTTACTTAACCTAATAATCAAGTGGATTTCCACCAAAGTAACTTTCAGTGGATCTCTACTCCATAAAATAAACATGCGTGCTAAATTTCAAGTCTAAATCTAACAGAGCAAAAACGGAATTTTTATCATCAATACCTCGTTGACAGCATTCTTAGTGGATTCCAATTCAACAAAAGAAGCATGCAAACCAAA
Source organism: Trichonephila clavipes (assembly GCA_019973935.1). NCBI lineage: Eukaryota > Metazoa > Arthropoda > Arachnida > Araneae > Nephilidae > Trichonephila > Trichonephila clavipes. Next base: position 429,048 of record BMAU01017888.1, read on the forward strand.
TTTTATTATTATAGTTTTAACAGTTCGAAAACGGGAATTTTGTCTATCAATAAATACGCCTCAATAACTCTCCCCGCTTCCCCCTGGAGTTGATTTCCGTAAAATCCATTCTTAGTGGAACTCTATTCAACTATAAAGAAAAGTGCTCAACAAATTTCAAGTAAATGAGTTAAATTCAAAAACAGGAATTTTTCTATAACACGCCTTAATCCCTCGCAACCCCACTCCTTTGGGAGTCCGTTTTCGCAAAAATCTTTGTAAAAAGAACTTTATTTCATGGACGGAACTACTGCTTCTAATTTTCAAGCAGGTGGTTCTATTAGTTGAAAAGCGGAAATATTTATCTATTACGCCCCTTACTCCCCCTCACACCATGAAAGGAATCGGCTTATCAAATTTCAAGACTGTACGTCTAATAGTTTAAAAATGGAAATAATTATCTACAACGTCCTTTAAGCCCCCGCAATGCCACTTAGGAAACGATATTCACAAAACCCATCTTATGGCAGATCTCTACTCAGTGAATAAAATCTGCTTACTCAATTTCAAGATTTTACGTCTAATAGTTTAAAAAAGGAGTTAATTGCCTATAACGTCCCTTAATTCTCCACAACGCCACTTGGGGTGGATTTTCATAAAATTCATTCTGTAGGGGATCTGTACTCTATGAAAGGAATCCGCTTATCAAATTTCAAGACTGTACATCTAATAGTTTAAAAATGGAAATAATTATCTATAACGCGCCTTAAGCCCCCGCAACGCCACTTAGGAAACGATTTTCGCAAAACCCATCTTATAGCGGATTTCTACTTAATGAATGGAATCTGCTTACTCAATTTCAAGATTTTACGTCTAATAGTTTAAAAAAGGAGTTAATTGCCTATAACGCCACTTAATTCTCTACAACGCCACTTGAGAGTCGATTTTGACAAAACCCATTTTGCAGCGGATCTGTACTCTATGAAAGGAATCCGATTACTAAATTTCAAGACTGTACGTCTAATAGTTTAGAAATGGAAATAAATATCTATAACGCCCCTTAAGAACCCGCAACGCCACTTAAGAAACGATTTTCACAAAGCCCATCTTATGACAGATCTCTACTCAGTGAATGGAATTTTCTTACTCAATTGCAAGATTTTACGTCTAATAGTTTAAAAAAGGAGTTAATTGCCTATAACGCCCCTTAATTCTCCACAACGCCACTTGGGAATCGATTTTCACAAAACCCCATCTGTAGGGGATCTGTACTCTATGAAAGGAATCCGCTTACCAAATTTTTCAAGACTGTACGTCTGATAGTTTAAAAATGGAAATAATTATGTATAATGCCCCTTAAGCGCCCTCACAACGCCCCTTGGAGGTCGATTTTTGTAAAAATCATTATGTAGGGAATCTCTACTTTATGAAAGAAATCTGTGTACCAAGTTTTTTTCACGACTGTACATCTAATAGTTTAGTAATGGAAATAATTATCTATAACGCTCCTTAAGCCCCCGTAACGCCCCTTGGGGTTCGAACTTTGCAAAATCCGTTCTTAGCTGACGTTTATTCTATAAAGGGAACCAACCTACCAAATTTCAAGTCTGTAGGTTTAAAAGTTCCGGAGATATCGTGATTAGTCAGTGAGTGAGTCGCTTTTCTCCTTTATATACGAGTATATATATATATATATATATATATATATATATATATATATATGACCTTTAATTACACTTTTTACATAAATATAAGAACATACTTACATTTAGAATTGAATAATTGATGTAGAATTAGAACTGATAAATTTTTTATATCTTATATTGGAGCATATAATGGTGTTTTATATAAGTTCGATGTTAAGCAAATCATTCAAAACTTGAAATTTACTTTTGAGTTACTGGTAAACCATATTCTAAAATTCTACTATCGAATTTAAAAAGGCACCTGGCTCTTTTCCTGGTTGGCTTTTTCGAAATTAATTCTTATTCGACTGAAAACTGTTTCCTCAAAACAGCATTTAAAGAGGTCACCTGTAATTTTAAATGATTTAAATGATCGTATCTTAAATAAAAAGCATAGTAAATACTTGGCAAGCGGATTGATTAGTTCCAACAGCGCAATAATATTGGCGAACTGTATCTTTTGGCAGTTTATCATTCATGCATTTTTTTGAAGGGACCTGCTTCATCACTCCTTCTTTAAGTATTGTATTTCTTTCCTCCTTCTCCTCCTCTTTCTCCTCTGGAAAAGAAAAATTGTTTTAGATCTGGATTTGTTAAAATCGAATTATTTGCGTTGGATAGCACCTGAATGATTTCAATTTAGTTTGGAGAGAAAAACTATATTTTGGCGAAAGTTGTTTAAATTGTATTATACTTGAGTATCTTTGAGAAAAAGTAATCTTACTTCACACAGTTTTTCGTATAAATGCACTATAAAAGCTTTCGGGACATTAAACATAGCTATAGATTTTATTAAACATACTGAACGGAAAGGGTAATTATTAAGTTCGTAAGATAGTGTAAAGATTTTATTATCAAAAATAAAACACAGAAACTTTGTTTTTATTTATTATTCTTAAAATTTCACTATACAGTCAGCCAGTAGCGCACACAGGAATTTTTCATGGGGGTGGGGTGGGGGCCGGGGTCGAAAGTTCACTATTCTTGTATCATGCTCCTTTTGATTTTGTCGATTTTCAGGAACAAAACACAGTAAAAAAACTAATTATTGAATTAAAAATTAGCATTAATTAATAAAATTAATTATTAATAACAAATACTTAATTAAATTTTTCGTACTATATACTTAAAATTGTAATCAATCAAAAAAGATCAAGGGCTTTGGGGGGGTCCGGACCCCCAGCCCTCCCCCTCCTTGTGTGCGCCACTGCAGTCAGCATCTACAGTTATACTATTAGGCATTGAAACCTTTGACTTGTTTAATTATTGGTCGCAATTTAGATCTGTCTCATTCTTGATCATTGGATTGGTTGAGTGTAAGTCTAATACAGTGATCTCAAACTTTCAGTATTTCCGACCCAATATTCAGTCATGATTTTCATCACCCCCCCCCTACCTCTCCATACAATAACAATGTATTGAATTCAGTAATACTATACTTCGATGCTAAAGCTACAACCACGACTTAAACCTCTTAAATGCCACCAGGGTATATAAACGTATCGCTCAGCCAAAGCGTTATTTTCCCCGGACGTATATATACGTTTTTCTGAAGTATGATCTTTCTGTGCACTGCTATCGATAAAATTATTCCGAAGACTTTGGAATGCAATAAAAGGACCTTGACAGTGTTTGCAAAGGATTTACTTATTTCAGAGGATTTGCTAATTTATTCCTTTTCTTCGTCTCCTCTCCCCCTAATACCTCATATACGTACACTTACGTGGAAAACGGTAGCATTGGGGAGTGTATTGCTTAACTTTTAATCGGCAGTTAAGTGATTAATTATAAACTGTACAAATTATCAAGATAAGTGTTAATTTTTAAATATAATTTTATACATGACAAGACCATGGGATCACTGGTAATTATTAAACTTGTTCTTAACTTAGTGTTCTTACATTAATTATAAAACACATTGTGCAGTACAGAAACATTTATAAAAGTATTATATCAGTGTAAATGCGTATTTTATATTTAATTTTCTCATAATGCATTTTGTTTGTTTACTTTCAGTAAATAAGTAATTTTTTTTTAAATAACCCTTTGTTTTTCACTTTTCAATATGCTCGCACCCCCCTTGTAGAGTTATCATACCCCTGAGGGGAAGTGCCCCACAGTTTGAGAAACTCTGGTCTAATAAGTTAAAATCCTCTGCTGTGTTGCATCCGTGATGAAACGCACATTTACCGTTTCATAGAATAATTAAAGTATTTCTTTAGGGAAGTAGAGAACTTCTCTTAGTTTCTAAATATCCAAGCAGCTTCCAGAAATATACTTTTCCTTTCATGAGTTAAAGATAAATTTTGGCCATGGGTAGCCTAGTGGTTAGAGCAGGGGTGTCCAACATGCGGGCCGCATGTGGCCCGGCAGTAAGTAAATTGCGGCCCACCGACTCTATTTAAAAACTTTTTAAGTATCAGATTTTTAAAGTTTTTTCATTTTGAAATTTATTTGAGAGGAAATTTATACATATACATATATATATATATATATATATATAATATTGCATTTGCCTGCTACCTGTTCTTGTTCTAAAACAAATCCTTTTTGATAATAGAAATGTCCTTTAGATTAAAATAGATTTATATTTTATCAAACAGTTTCATTTGATTTCACTATAGTAAATTACTTTTTTAATAAATTTCGAATCGCATTATGCATATCCTTTACTATGGATGGTACACGATTCTCTGAGTGTGCGAGTTTCGTTTCTCCTCCTCCTTTTCTGTTTGGAGTGCCCAAAAAGCAAGGGGCAGTCAGAGATGTTTTTTAAAGTTTAAAAAAATATATTCAAGATGGTTAAGATAAAGTGCAACGCATACTTAATCGTTTGCGAATGACAGCACTATCAAATTTCAACAATGAGAAACGAAAGATCAATTCAATAGGAACACCGTAATTTACTAGAAAATGACAACCGTATTATCTTAAACATCGTTTGATCATTGCATTATTATTTTATATAAACAATATTATATTACCTATGTTTGTATACATGAAAAATAATGAAAACAATAATAATAATAATTCATTCTGTTTTAAATTTTCACTCCAATAAATGTTTTTTTTTTCCAAATCTGATATAAACGTACATATTTTTATGTGTGGCCCACGAGATTATTACGTTCTTCTAAAGTAGCCCACAAGGTCATTGGGGTTGGACACCCCTGGATTAGAGTATCGAACTTCAGACCGGAAGGCCTGGGTTCGATGCCCGATACCACCAAATACCCTCCGAGTACACATGGAGTACGTGCTCGTTAAATCAGTGGGTCCAAAAGTCTTATGGGCTGAATCACGAGTGCAGAGGACTGGAGAATATTTCCCTCCCATCCAGTTCCATGGCAAAATTGTGGAGGTGGAGATAGGAGGTGTCGCCATCCATCGTCCCTTCGGGGAACTTCACCGAGCTAATTCATACTGTCACCTGTATGATGCTCAAGGCCTAGGCCAACGACAGGCGTACTTCTAGCCCCTTGTCACGATGAATTTCGTGGGCCTCGTTCTCACTTTTTCAGACAGGTGGTATTAGCCACAACAACAACACAACAAGATAAATTCTGAGGTTTTAAAGAAGGAATTTGCTATTGAATTTGTTTTAGTGAAATAATTTATCGAGTTATATCATCATGAGTATGTACGAGCAATTACAATTGATAAACCAGCTCAAAGCCATCAAGATCGAAGTTTGAATTTCCTTTAGGAAACATGTACTCGGCCCACTATTCAACCTATAACCAGATATATTCTATAAAGTGCATTTTCATTGTTACAGATACTTTATCACGTGATAAGTGTTGAGCTGTTATCCCTCTAACGGAGAATACCTAGTGTGGTACACGCGCATTTTACTAATACTATATTAATTATCAAAACCATTCTAAAGAGAACTTTCAAAGTAAACCAAACAAATCGCAGTAATAAGATTTATTGTTAAGCATTACTACGATTTTGTTTGGTTTTCTTTGAAAATTCCATTTAGAATGGTTTTGATAGCCAATGTAGTATTAGTAAAACACTAAATAGGTACGTTGATCCTTCAGGTTTGATTTTCAATAGGCTGCGGTAGAGGTCATGGTCATCTTTGTCGTGTCGCGGGTTAAAGTTATGATGCCTTTGAAGACCCGCTGTCTAAAGGGGCCGATATACATTAATGTTTGAACTTAAAGTCCCCATGGCACCCGTGAAGTTAGGAGAGTGGGGTACCTGCTCTGGTCTCGTCATAGTCCTTTGACCATGGGTCAAAATCACGAAATTCAGTGGCAATAGTACTCAGGTAGCATTAAACGCAACCATCAAATGTTCCATCCCTATATTCAGTAAAATTAGTTTGTCTAATTCAAACATTCATGAAGCTTTTACAGGAAATTATTTTAATCTTTTACAGATTTTTAGAGGGATAAACTCTATTTAAGCTTTGAAAAAAAGTAATTACTAATGTAGAGATAGAAGAAAGATGTCCAATGTCGAAAAGAAGACTAATTTTATAATGGATGTAACATTTTTAATCAATTTTAAAAGTAAGCTATAATTTGTATCATTATTTTCTAAAATCACCTATGATAAAATAAAAATTATTTTTCTAAACGCAGGAGCTTCAGTTTTATGTAATTATTTATTCTTTATGTAAAATTAATGTAATTATGTAATTGATGGACATTTTTCAATTACGTTTGTGTTCCTTTGTTAACTCTACAAAGTACCCTTTTTCAAAAAAAAAATTTAGAGACATTAGCAGTACAAATAGTTTATGTTTTATTTTCAGATTATATTATTAAGTTGATTCTGAAAGTAAAAAGTCTGTTTGACCAGTCATTGTCTTACAATTTTAAAAAAAATTAAGATTTTTTTTAAAGTTTTTTTCTAATTTGTAAATTTTTACTTTTTAAAATTTTTTAGTCATTTTCAATAATTTAATTTTTTTAGATTATTGCAAACGAAAGTTAGTGTGGATTTGAACATCTGTTCTTTTGTTGATTTTTAATAATTATTTTTCTAGAAAAACCAGGAAAAAAAACATGGAAAATTTTTAAATAACTTTTGCATTAAAAAAAATAATAATTAGAGATCTCTGTCTCAGTCGTAAATCCATACTAACTTTTATAGAACATACATTTCATAATATTTGCAAAAAATTTCAAGTATCTATGATGAACAGAAGAAAACCTTAGGGGTTAGAAAAGACTTACACCTTCAAAATTGAAAATCAGAGAAAAACGTATTTAAAGTTTGTAAAGGCAGAAAACAAAAATTTATAATGCCCGTAAGGCTCTAATTTTTTAATTTTTTTCAATTCCTACTATTAGATCCCACTCTTTTTATGTTTATTTATTCATTCATTTATTTATTTATCTTGGTGGAATTTTCAATCTTTAATAAAATGCATTTTAAGGCGCTCAATTGAGCTGAAATTATATATACATGATCATTTTGGATGACAATACAACAATTTAATTATGATTACAAAAATTAATTGATTAAAACTAATTATTTAAAGAATTGCATATTTAGCCACGTTGGCATCATTGTTGACGACTTTTGTTGCGATCCTTTTGGCGACTTGTATCAAAACTTAAAAATGTTTTTTCTCACTTTTTAAAGCATTCAGTTGAATTGAAATTTTATATACACGATTGTTTTGGATTACAATACGATACTTTAATGACAATTAATAAAAATTAATTACCACTTAATGTTGTGATTCTGTCCTATGTATATACATATTTATATTAATTGTAACTATTTAATAAAAAATAGGTAAAATAAAAATTTTCTTTGTTGATCTAAGTAGGAAATGACTTAAAAAAATTTTTTATATTACTTTTTTTGCTTTCCCAATGTATGTTCTACATTAAAACACTGTTTTAATTAAATAGGATTGAAAATAAATTTTAATTCAAAATATATTTTTGCATAATATTGGTAGCATTTGTTACTACGACCAGTTATTCAGCTTAATCTTAACCTAATATTTTCACCAAAGTTTTTAAACACAAACCATTTATGTACAAAATAATAATGATACTAACTTATGCTAAAAATAGCCAGATTTATTCATAAACTTTAATTGTTTTCAGTTAACTATGATGTAGTTTGGTACATCAAGGAAATATTCAGCTTTATCTGCGATACTTGAATTCGGAAATCTAATTGCAGTATCAGCTGAGAACTGATTTTTAGATATACCATTTTCAGTAGTATCCCATCCCTTTGAAATATTGTTTCTCACAGCAGCCTGAGATTGTTTTTACCATGGCATTCTCTCAAGAGAAAAAAATTAATATACATATATATGATAAGGCTTTTAAGTAGTATAAACTACCTTTTAAACAAAAAATTGGCCTTGAAATAAATTTTAATCAATTCATTGTGAGAATTCAAAAAATTTAAATCATAATCAAGCAGAAATGATTTTAGTAATGAAAATTGGAATTAATGAAAGATTGTGCTCAAAAATATTTTTAATTAATTCAGTTTAAGAGTGGAAAAATGCTTTAAAATGAAACCGAAACCAAAACTATAGTTCAGAAAATTTCAAATATCTTAAAGACTAATTTGTTAACAAATCTGAAATTTTTGTGGCAAGCTTCTCAATGATATGAGCTACAAGAAAATGTAAAAATAAAATTTTTGGTAGTAATTAAATTCGTTGGGTACTGTGCAGCCTTAAATCTTTGAACATCTAGTATTCATTGAAAAAAACACTTTAAAGAGTAACATTAAGATTAATATTTAACCTATTCACTAACTGAGATTTGAGTTATGATACTTACTAGATTCTGATAAGCGGATTTGGGTGCCCCATCCGGCAATGTAAAGTTTTTTACCCCCTTCATACAATTCCTTCTTGGTTGGTAAACATATTGGACTAGTCATTTCGTTGCATTTCAGTTCTTCCGCCAGTTCAAGAAGAGCAATATCGTTGATAACTTTTGAAAAATTAAATTCCGGGTGTTGTATAATTTTCTTAATTTTCACAGTTTTTCCCAATTTTTTCTTTCCTAGTAATTTAATGTAAAAATCCTTCGGCTTTACAAGACATTCTTCTTCTTGGCCGTTTCGGTAACTCGGTGTGTCTATTCTAGAATAATGCAATGATAAAAAGAAATATATGCGTTTACTAAAGTTTAAAAAAAAAGAAATAAAATTACATTATCCGTAAAAAATATCAAGATAAGAGACATCAATTGGATTTTTTCTTCAAATTTAGTATATACAGCGTGGAGCGCGGGAACTTACTGTTTTGAACATAATGCAGTGTTTCTCAAACTGTGGGGCGCGATAACCCTACTAGGGGGCGCGAACATATCGAAAATAAAAGATTTTAAAATAATTAATTTACTGGAATGAATTAAAACAAAATACTTTCAGACATAATAAAAAATGCACTTTAACTCTGATATAATTTATAGGCGCTTGCGCGCGATATTAAGTCAACAAAAATAAAAATTTCTTCAATACCTAATTAGCTATCTTTGATCCTATAAATAAATAAGAAAACTTTTATTTGATTTGCTGTAATCCCATGATGAGAGATTTTTTTACTACGCTTTCTGTTTAAACCTAACATACAACTCTTTCAGAGAAAAAACAGATTCCAGACGCAGAATCGAAAAAATTTAGGAACATAAAAAATTCATCACTGCCATTATTCTTGAAATACTGCACGTTATAGCTGTAATCTGTTTAACCTTCTAAGTTATTGGTACAGTTAATTATGACCCCTCTCTTTATGTGTTTGTTTCTCATTTAGGGAAGTTGTAAGTAATGGATTTCTCTGTTAAGCTTTTTTTGCATGCAAAAGACTTTTATGATATTTAGAAAACCACGGAGAGCACTTTGAAGGATTACTTGGCCAAGACTTATTTTTACGAGTTTTCTATACATATGAAGCATAACACGAAAAATGTTTTACACAATTTCATATAATCATAATGAATACACTTTTTACCCGGAAGTGGTCGCGCGGGACGCACAGATTACGAAATCGTTAATTCTGGCAAAACTGTTTATTTGTTACCAAAGAAAAATTGAAAAGTCCTTGAAAGTAGGTAAGTAAACTTTCTCATAATTAAATTATTCACTGGAATCACGATTTGTATCGTGTACAATAAAATAATTATTAAAAAAAGGATTGGGGTGACTCAATAACCCCGCTCGACCATATCGATTGCGTGCCTGCTCCCGGGTTAAAACACGTTGAAGTCTTTTCGCTTTTAATATTTAAAATAATACAGTTATTCTTCATCGGAATTTTATATTATTGTTCATTATTTAACATCAATTATAAATGCTAATTCTGTGAGGCTTAAAATTACCATTCGCTTAAAACTAATTATAATTTGAGCAACCATTTTAAGAAAATCATTTTAAATTTTGTAAACATTGTCGAGCATTTAGCTTTGCACTCCTTACAATTCAGCTATTACATCAATAATGTTTTATTTTCTTATAAATGAACTCGTGCAAAGAGAGGGCACTTCAGCCGGTATAGTTTTAATGTATCAGTGCTGCACAGAGTATTTTATAACTAATTAATTAATACTAAATTAAGAACAAGTTTAATAAGTATTAACGATTTCCATGTGCTTGTCTTGCAAAGCAAAGTTTTTATAAGAAAAATGCTTATGATTAGAAATTAATTAAGATCGCCCTATTGTAGAAAAATATCATATCCTAATATTATTTTATTTATTTATTGCTTAAAAGTAGTATAATTATCATTATTTTAGCGTATAAACGCATTATTACTGCATTCAGTACATTATTAATGTATAAGGGGGCGCGATAAAAATTGTGATCGAAAAGGGGGGCGCCAGTATTGAAAATTTGAGAAGCACTGACATAATGCAATGATGTTCCTAGAGAGGGGAAGGTTTTGGTGGAAGGGGTGGAGTAGGATATTTGTGTTTCTACCCGTCTCAGTCTCAAACATGTAGTGGTCGAGGCAATAGAGCACTTTTGCCGGGGAGGCGTATTTCTCTAACGTTCTGTCGGGGATTTCAGTGCAACTTGCCGTTCTTCGTCACTTCGATATTCTTTCACGATGTTCTGATCGGAAATGTGTTTTAATATGGATGTATGTATTCCGAGCAATGGGGAATGTCTCCCAAGAAAGGAAATGACCCCCGAAAACCGTTACAACACTTTAAAATGGGGAATGAGTTCGTATGTCAATTCAGACCGCTATATGACAATGATCTAACAACTCTTCTTACCCGTTCTCTTAGAAAGGAATATTAACAACGTGTGGTTACCCCAAGATGGGGCTACAGTCCACACTTTCAGAATTTTCATGGATGTTTTAAGAGAAGCTTTCCCCCGAATGACTGATCTCCCTGTGAGGGGACATAAACTGGTCTGCGCGCTCACTTGAATTATCCCCTCCTGATTACTTCCTGTGGGCTTATCTCAAGTCCCTGGTTTTCAAAGATCGCAACCACGTTGAACTCTTAAGGCTGGTTTCCCTCAAGGCCACTTTGGGCCAATCAGCTCGTTTCCTGTCACCATAGCAGTAATGTGACGCAGGGAGATAATTCCTTTTACACGCGGACACAAAGTTGAATGAAAAAGGAATTCCTTAGAGGAAAACGGAGTGCAGGACACATCGGTACAATGAAGAAGCAATAAAAAGCTATCTCCAATTTCATTACACAAGGAACCAGGTGTGAAGAGCGTAGTTTCCAAAAAATTATTTGACTTGAGTACTGGGAAAGGATGTAACGGGTCTATCCACGAACATCTCCCTGATCCTCTTGGGGAAATTTACTTTTTTAAAATGTTGTTCCATTGAAAACTTTCTTCCCGAAGAAAAAGACACGGTTTATATAAATGAAGGGTTATATTTAGGCATTAACTTTTAGGTACGAATGAGAGAGAGGTTAGGAGTTAGATGATGGAAGTTGTTGATTAGCGTAAAGTAGTGGAAAGCTAATTGATAGTGGCTCGACGATTAATTACTCAATAATTTGTTATGATTCAATTAACTTACGCTTAGAAATCTTTGATTACTTACGGTCTGAATTACCATAACTCCTTTCGGGTGGATCCTAGTCAAGCACACTGCTTGGCGACAAAATCTTTGGCTCCAAAAGTTTTGGCGATAAAGTTTACAATATGGCAACCCTTCCGGATTGTCCAGTCCGGTGGCTAACGTATGGCAATCCTAAAACCAGTCAAGCAAAAAAAAATCGGGTGAAAAGTGGACATCGTCCATTTTCGCCCTTGACCCTGCTGCAACACGTCGAGTTCACCCCTGCTCTTACTTTCTTCCCCACGTGTTCCGATTTTTGGCTTGATTTTCCACCGGTTGTTAGAATGGCTTGCGAAATAAAATTGCTTGAAAGCGAGGCAACCACAGGATTTTTTGTTTTGCTTGGAGAACAAGGGAATAAGGAGGCTGTTTTAAGTTGGGTTATGAAAGAAGGATTAATTTCCTCCAGATATGAGTGTCCGAAGTGTAAAAAGGGTATGCGTTTGGTTGAACGAAAGTGTACGATTGATGGATTTGAATAGCGTTGTCGAGTACAGTCAAAAGAGAATCCCCACTTTGTTTGCCGGAGTGTAAGAAAAGGTACGTGGTTTAGTCATAGTAGATTGAGTATTTGTGTGATCTTACGATTAACCAGGTATTGGTTTGGCAAGAGTATGAATGAGTTTGTAGTGAATGATTTAAAAATTAAAAACACAGTGGTAAGTGATTTTTTACAATTTTCAAAATGCTGTCTTTCCCTTATTTTACTGCCTTTATTTCGTAGAAATTCTCTTTTTGCCCTATTCTTTATTTTATGCTTTTGTGTAAATACATGTGTTTTCAGCGTCCCTGACGCCATTACGGAAACCCCGTTTTTTAGGATTTTTGAACAGGAGCTGAGACCGCCACCCCTCACCCTTTTCCTTCGTTTCCGGCCCTGACATCATTACGGAAACACCATTTTCTTAGGGTATCACGAAGATTTACTACAGCCTTTTTCTGTTTTTCGTTAAACAGTTTCATGATTTATGCAAATTCTGGTTAACTAATACCCATAACAACTGAAAGAGTGCTTGCCGCTCCAACTCCTTTTCATATCCAGAACTCGAGCTCAATCTATCTACTACTGCAAATCAGATGTTTTTCCTTCACTTGAAGTGCTATAGTTATTCTTTGTACTATTAATAGGCTTCAAAGTGTAAAAAGAACAGCTTTAAATAGCATAATGCTTAAAAAATCTCGCATAAAAGCTTCATTTTAGTTACAGTGATCTGAATAGACCGAATTTATTTACAAAAGCACTGTTTTTCTTATTAATACGTACAACAAAAAATTAGGATAGCAATTTTACTTTTTAATTTTAAAAACAAATTCGTGGAAGAATTTTGCAAGATTCGTTATTTTAATGTGCGTATTATGCTATAGGTACGAAAAATTAATGAACTCCGTTTTTCGGATATGGCATAATTAAGCTTGTGAATTTAAATAAAACATCACAAGTATTTTAAAACGTAATGTAACTGATAAGAAAGTTTTGGGAAAACCTTTTTTATATAAAATGTAAAACAAATTAGACAAACTTACCGACAGAGGCAATGTGCTGCAGTTAAAACGTATTTCTTGGATATTACAGCCCCACCACATCTTATTCCAGTCTTATCGAACAATGGGACCTTATAAAAAAAGTAACATGTAATTGTGAAAATATAATTGTATATACATTCATGGACAAAGGAATTAGCGCACCAAGAAGGAGTCGTCAAAATGAAATGAAATTTTACATATGGAATGACTACTTTGATATAAGTAAATGATTATAAAATCAAAGAAAAAGGACCATTTATTTCAGATAAAAAGGCAAAAGAACGGAGGAGTTAATACCCTGTTGAACCCCTTCTAGCACGAATCCACGATGCGATACGATCAGAAATTGAGGCATACAAGTTCTGTATGATGTCTTGAGACATTTCGTTCCATATTTGCTGTAACCTTGCTTCTAGTTCGTTCCAACTCGTAGGATGCCCAACTCATCATCCAAAATGATCCCATATATGCTCGATTGGAGACAAATCTGGGGATCGGGCAAGTCAAGGAAGTATAGTAACAGTGCGGAGACAGTCTTGTGACACCCTTGCCGTGTGAGGTCGAGCATTGTCTTGTTGAAAAATGGCTTCTGGGAGCCGTGGCAACACATGTAGTTGAAGGATGTCCTGGACATACCGCTGAGCTGTCATGGTGCCACGGGTCAATACTAGAGGTGACCGTGTATTGTAGACAATGGCACCCCATACCATCACACTAGCTGTGGGAGAGGTGTGTCGCTGTAAAGCAAAGGCAGGATTGGGACGTTCACCACGGGGTCTCCACACAAGAACACGATTGTCATTTGCTGAGATTAAATCTGTATTCGTCACTAAAGACGACCTGGTTCCATTCCGCTGCTGTCCAGTTTCCTCAAGCGTGGCACCGCTCCAAACGGAGGCGTCTATGGGTGGGCATCAAGGGCAGCATACGTAATGGGCGCCGTGATCCCAAATGTCCTTCAGCCAGGCGCCTTCGTATGGTTCGAGAAGATACAGGGGCCCCTAGCGAAGGGCTACTCCTGTGTCTGGATGGCAGCCGATGAAGCAGTTGGCAGTACGCGTGCATTTCTTACGATGTGTCAGTCTTCTCGGCGACTGATCTGTCGAAGGCGTCCTGAGCCTGGCCTTCGTGTAAATGACATCTCTTGGATCCACTGGTCCAAACACCTTCTCACAACACAATCAGAGCGGCCTAACGGACGAGCTACTCGCCTAGCAGACCACCCAGCTTTCATCATGCCGATGATTCTCCCCCTCTCAAACTGCAACAGCTGCTCATATTGTCTTCGAAAACGGCGCAATGGCACACACACATGTCTACCTCAGCTCTTCTTTTGTAAGCAATTCATACGTAGAATGGGTTGTTGGAGTACCTGTTTCCTTAAGGAAACTTAACCTCTTATCTTTGTGACTGATGAGTGATCTTTGTTTATCTGTTTAATACTCCACGGAAAACGACGTTAAACGCCCTCTACCGGCTATACGTAATGCGCAGTCACGTTGCATTTCCAATCATTTGCATATCTCCCCGACTGTACCTCCTTTCCAAGCTTCGTTACGAACTCGCTATTATTTCTTGGTGCGCTAATTTTTTTGTCCATAAGTATATTTAAATGTTAAGAAAAGTTTAATATAAATACAAATTAAATCCAGAAATTTGATGACTTACAGAGGTGATATTAAAATGTTTTGTTACTGTAATTTTTTTATCAAAGAGAGTCTGCATTTGTGTAATACATTATTATATCTTATTCATTACATTATTTACACAAATTGGCATGCGACATAGGTAAAAGCTTGCATATTTCTTGAAACCTCATTTTAAAGTCTTTTTAGATCCACCAGAACATTGATGCCAATTTCTTGACTCACCTATTTCTTCATGGTATAATAGATGATAATTATTTGAATTTATATATAAATTTAGGTGTTCGAATGAACTCAGATGTTTCATTAGCATTCATAAATTTAACTGAATATAACTATTAATATAATAAATTAAACATTATATGTTTTGAAGCCAGAATAGTTTATGTTTTGCTTAGCATATATCTTATAATAAGACTTTACATTCTAAAAAGAATTTACTTGATTGTACAATAGAAGCAAATGAACTTTCAAAAAGCTAAATATATGTACCATAACAAAAAAATAATGAAATTACAAATCAAGACTTATTTTACAGTTTAATTTTGTTCGCATCGTCTGAGCTCAGATGAAACTGGGCGTCAAAATTACTTGCGGCAATTGGTATTGTCAATATGGTGGCACACTAAAAAGTAATACCAGCTCCTGGGGAATGTATTAGGTTTGCAATGGTGAAAATACCAATCCGTAGCCCCATTGGCAAGAAAATGGTTTAATTTTTTTCAGTTACTATCAAAAAGGCCATACAAAATTAATTCTAATCGGCATGTAGCTATGTATTACTGACCATAAACGAACAAAATAACTACATTTGTAATAATTGTTTAGTACTGGTATTTTTCGACTAATTACAAAAAGAAAGAAATAAAATTTCGCCAATGATTGAGTTAATACGAGGATTGGGGCATAAGTCATGGCAACTATTTTTTTTCTTGTAGACATGTGACCGGATCTCAAACGTATATGTGTCGTGGGGTAGTTCTGCAGGCATAATGTGCATGCTTAACAACAGATGCCTCTGTGATAGCTGGTAGTAGCTCAGCGAGGGCTGTGAAATCAGTTAGTTGGTGAATGTCGAGTGAGATGGAAGTAACCCGTGTTGAGCAGTGCGCTTTCATCAAAATAGCCGTTCTCCGAGGGAGAAATGCGATGGAATGTCACAGTGAATTTGTGGAAGCCCTTGAGAATAATGCCCTACCATACAGTACAGTAGCACGGTGGGTAGGAAAGTTTCAACAAGGACTTGTGTCAACCACTGATGAGCAACGTGGTGGGGCAAATGCTGACGAAGGCAGTATTCAGCGCCCTCCCACTCCGTTGTGGTGACAGTAGCAGGGGACTACATTGAGGGTCTTTAGTCACAGGTTTGTCATGTCAACTTTATGTGTACTGTGTTGTCACCACTCTTTTGCACAGTAAAGGCCATATTTTCTTGTATACTACTGTAATTAATTAGTGTGTTACGATATTTCAATGTTATTCATTGCCCACACATGTAGTTAACACCTTGTCCTTTCGTCTGTATATGTCACATTTTCCAACCGGACTGGTATCTTCAAGAAAAAAAATAGTTGCCATGACTTTTGCCTCAACCCTCGTACATTTTTTTATTTGAAAAGTGATAAATCTTAGATTATGAAATGTATATGTGACTGAAATGCAAGCATGAGATAAGGTCTTTTTAAGACTCAAAAACTTTTATCCATGCTTTCATTTACCAGTACTGCACTCCCGTTGCCTAAAGATTGTGTGTGAATCGCATTTCACTTCCACTTTCCCACCATGAAACACAATAAGCAAAGGACGTATGTAAAACGTTTTTTTTTTCCTCTCTAATGGAACACTTTTCTGTAAATTTTTATTCTCTCTTCAAAACATCAATGAGTAGTAGTATTTAAAAGAATTTTGAGAAAAAAAAAAACAAATTCTTAACTTACAACCCACGGGTACTTATTCAATGGTTTAACGGCTTCTCCATTTTTCACTCGACCACCTTTCTCAGAACTGCTTTTCCCGCACTCTGGAAGTATATTTGATGTTAGAATATATATATTATAATTATAATTAAATAACATATAAATACTATCCACATCTATTTAGAAATTTCAAGACATTCAAATGAGTAAGCTGCAAATGATATGCAAGGAATCGCTTTCATAGATGTTTTAAAAATATTCTCATCCATGGAATAATTTGATGATGAAAGGAATACATAATTATGAAGAAATTTTTTTGTTACATTAAAGGGACACAGAGTACGATCTATTGACGAAAGTCGATCAAAAAAATCAAGTTAAAATTTTTTTAGCTTAAGGGGACTTGGCACCTTTTGAGCAAACTTCTTTATTTACGTATTTAAAAATTATATTTTAACATTTTATACAATGTTTCTATTCAAGAAAATGTTACCAGATGAAAATTTTCATATAATATTCACACAATTTTAAAAATTTAAATTTTTTGAAGAAAATTGGGAAAATTTTAAAATCCTACTCCTTTTGTAAAAATTAATTTTTTGACCTGAATTTTTTTTATAATATTCTTATGGATGTTCTTAACAACTTTAGGGATCGATTTTAGAATAACTTCATTCGTTTTCGAGAAAAAAAATAAAATGTTGATGTACAGGCTAAAAATCAACGAAAAAGCCAACATGTCTTAAATTTTATTTTTTTTAAAAAAAAGTATTCAGTTTATAGCAAAACGGATCCCTAATTTTATTACATGCTTTATTTTTAACACGCAGGAAAAAAATGGAAGTGATTGGTAAATAATTGTCGAAGGAGTAGCATTTTGAATGCACTAAGGTTTCGAAAAACACAAACTGAGAGAAAAACCAGTTTAAAGTATATAATTCTGAAAAAATAATTATTATAAGCTTAATTAAACTTAAAATACCACTTTAAGATATTACTTATACGTTTTTCTTTAAAATAATTGCATTTTCATATGTTTTCAACCCACACATTTTTATAAATGATCAACTTTTAGAGAGTACTCATTGCACAAGAAAACTCAAGAAAAACTTTTAAAAAAATATTTTTTCTGTCACGACATAAATTTTAGCTGTTTTTCTTCTTATAATATTAAAGTATTACATTTGTAGGAAAAATATATCAGGAATAAGAACTGAAATTATAAAATTATTAATATAAAATGCCTTAATTTAAAAATTTTACATGCACACATTTCACAAGGAAGAAAAATTACATTATTGTATTGCCTCGGAAATATTTTGCTTTTAATACTACACATTCTTTTTTATAGTTATTATTTCTATTTATAAAATAGATTTTTTTTTTATCATAACGCATTTTTAGCTTTTTTTTTTCTAAAAAAGGGGGTGTGGCTGAATTGCCTAATTTGTTTTCAAATGAAGTTTTATTCAACTTCTAACTTTCCGACATGCATAAGTGATATATCAATCGAAAGATAATAATGCAAAGAATGAGATTAAATGAAAATAAAAAAAGCGATAGGTTTGTGATTTTTAGGGTACCAAGAATAATTCTTTATACGAAAAGAGATTGAAAAAGGTTACAAGGGGCATCATTTGAAAACTACAAATTATGGAGAAATCTTGCTTCCCCAAAGTGAACGTTTCTCAAAACTGTGGGGCACGCCCCCTTGGGGGCGTGACAACTCTACGAGGGGGGCGCGAGTATATTGAAAAGTCGAAAATAAAAGACTATTTTAAAAAAATTATTAATTTACCGAAAGTAAACAAAATATATTTTGTCATAATAAAAAATAAAATGCACATTTACACTGATATATTACATTTATAAATATATCCTTGCTACACAATGTATTTTATAATTAATTTAACAATATTAAGTTAAGAACAAGATTATTAATTAATTACTAGTGAACCCATGGGCTTGTGATATATATAATTAAAAACAAAAATTAACGCTTATCTTCATAATCTGTAGGGTTTATAATTAATCCCTTAACGGCCAATTAAAAGTTACGCGGTTCGCTTCCCAATCCCAACCATTTTCCACGTAGGCGCGTCTATGTGATGTATTTTGGGGGGGGAGGGAAATAAAGAAGCAAATAATCTGAAATTAGTAAATCCTTCGCAAACACTGTCAAGGTTCTTTTATTGTACTCCAAAGCCTTCGGAGTAATTTTATGGATAGCAGTGTACAGAAAAGATCACACTTCGGAAAGACGTATATATACGTCCGGGAAAATAAAGATTTTGGCTTAGCGAGACGTTTATGTATGCCGGGAGCGCATAAAAGTTTAAAGTCGTATCGTAGTTTGAGTGTCTAAGTATAATATTATTGAATTCAATACATTGTTATTTAATAAGGGGGGCGCGATGAAATTATGATTGAATATTGGGTCGCGAATATTGCACCTTTGAGAATCCCTGCCCAAAGTGAAGACAAATGGCGTTACTTGTCATACAGCTGATTTGCTGTTAGGTAGTGAAAGGTTTCAGATGGTTCAGGAAGATTGAAACGGCAAGACGCTTATGAAATTGGTCTTGTTAGGAAATGCGAGCCATGATTCGATTTTTATGGTCAAAGAATGAGCCAACAACATATAGAAAAATGGTGTCACTCTTTTCAATTAAGCAGATAGGATGTCGAAAACCACAATATGGCAGGGAGCTGCCGGCCAAGTTCTTCAACGACAGAAATCAACAAGGCATGAATTGAGGAACTGATTGAAATTATCAACGGTTAACTCTGCGTGAAATCTCGCCAGAGTTGTGACTGAGCTAAGGTAGCATGCAGCAAATTGTTTCTGACGTGCTGCGATATTCCAAGACACTGCTGTAAAAACATCCATCGAGACCTGGCTTAATGGACAGGCACCTGATTTCTACCAAGACATAACAAGTTGGTTCTGCGTTCTGATAAATACCTAAATAGACTTGGTGATTATGTCGAAATGTGACAGGTACGTATGCGTCTTAGCTCCCTTTTGTATATTTTCTATCTATTGTTAATAAATATTTTTTTATTCGACTTGTAACCTTTTTTTTATCTACCTTATATTATCACCCAAAATGTTAAAAAAAGATACAGAGTTATGACAACCTTTTTTATTTACCTCCCAATAACAAATAAAAGCTTTTAGGTATCCGACTACGTTCGGAACCGTGATTTTGCAAATGCGTATAAAAGGATTATATTTAGTGTCACTTAGATTAGAAAATGTATATAAAACTCTTCGATGCCCGATACCACTAAATACCCTCCGAGTATACACGGAGTACGTGCTCGTTAAATCAGTGGGTCCGAAAGTCTTGTGGGCTGAATCACGAGTGTAGGGGACTGGAGAATATTTCCCTCCCCTTCAGTTCCATACCTAAATTGTGGAGGTGGAGATCGGGGTGTCGCCATCTATCGTCTCTGTGGAGAATTTCGCCGAGCTAATTCGTATTTTTACCTGTATGGTGCTCAAGACCAAACGACTAGCGTACTTTTAGCCCCTTGCCACAATGAGTTTCGTGGACCTCGATCTGAATGCGTCAGACCGGTGGCTTTAGAAACAATAACATATGCACAGGGAAGAAAACAAAAGAATTTGATAAAACCAATAAACCAATGACTTTCTTCTAAATAATACCATGTCCCCTTAAATTTAGACTTGTTAATAATTAAGATAGATTCTTGATTGTTTTTTTTTACTAGTAGTTCCTATGCACATTAAAATGTTCATGTGTACTTAAATTAAATACATTATTACGTATTACATTCTGTCGCTTGAAATAAGTATAAGTCGATCAAGATGAAAAGAGCAGTGGCTATTCCTTTTTGATAAAAGAGTTGATTTTTTTACAGCTGTAAAAGGGAGGAAACGTTATTAGAATTGCAAAATGCAAAATTTTAATTCTGCAATTTGGCATCATAATTATTTTTTAGATTTGCTGAGATAGTAACTGTAGGCAGATATATTTACCAGGTGACATTTTTTAAACTGATACCATTCAGAGTCACCTGTAGCTCTCGATCAAACAAATAAAATGGCACTAAACTTGGTATAGATACGAGTAAATAATGACAGGGTGAGTAGATTCCGTTTGGAAAAAATTGCTCCATAAATCAAAGATAGAGGTATTTATGGCATGAACAATGCAAAAAGTCTTACAGAAAATAAATAATAATAATAACACATACAAAATATCAGTAAAATTTAAGTGTTATTCACTACACTTACTTACTCGGTGCGGAAGTCGACACCATTCAATATGTCCACCGTTCTCAGAAACAACGCAGTTTATTCTCCGCAGTGCATTTCCTACGGCCATACTCAACATGCCACTAGGAAAATTCAACACTTTCTGAGATATGTGTGCAAATAATGCTTTTCTGTCATCCTTCACCGTTATAGTAGCAACATTTGTTGCTAACTGCTGACACAGGTTTATGTCAGTTGCCTGCATGAATTATCAGTGACTCTGTTTCTTCGAGCTTTCTAAGCATTCCTTTCAAAGCATTACGTGAAAAAGACTCCTTACATAGATTCTGTCTGGTTCTGAGCTCGCGAGGACTTGTAAATGGTTAATATGATACTGCTTTATCAATAGCACTGGGTAAAAAATTTTCTGCTTCCTAGTTGAATATAATCAATTTAGAATGAATTCAATGTGCGCACACAAATGTGACAAAGAAAAATCTTAATTGTGGCCACAATTTTTTATAGTGATTCGTGCGCATTGCATAAAACGTATATACGTATAATGGATAATACGTGTGATACCCCTCGGTATGGGTGTATCATATCTTAATCCACGCAACCTAGATTTGAAGAGATAAAAGATTGGCCACTCAAGCTTGCTAAGATGAATCTAGTTTACTATATCTCAATTTATAATAAGCAATACAGCACGTCTTAGAGGAAAATGATCAGGAGTGATATGACGTAAATAACAATTCTTAGCAAATAGCGCATTAAATTCTACTCAATATATATATTTATGATAAATTAAACTCCGAATCTTTATCTATAGCCGATTCCTTAGCTAACTAGAGTCCGCTCTATCATTAAAGTTTAATATTCCATCGCTTACCGATATTTCCCGGCGAACAGCTACCAATCTTTATATCTTCTATATATTACTGTAATCCGACTTGATCCAGCTACTAGGCCACCTTCTGGCTTCGAACCGACTTTTATACGGCTCCTATAATACTTTACGGCCTCCAGCCGACTTCTCTAAGACCTTCCCACGCGAATGCTAAAGCTCCAATATATATACTCTTTCCTAATCTGCATATCGCGTTTTCTTCTTGAGTTGGTTATAATGAATTGCCCTTTAGGCCCCAAAGATTCCCCAAGAGGATTTAGTGAGAGCCTCGATAAAGCCCCGTCACATACGTATATACGTATAATTGATAAGAATAATACATATATACGTTATATACATATAATGGATAAGAATAATACGTATATAGGTGTAATGGATAAGAATAATACCTATATTCGTATAATGGATAAAAATAGCACGTATGTAAGTATTATTCTTATCCACTGATTTTACCAAGATTTTGAAAAGGCCAAATTTGATATCACATAGTAACGATGATTTTATGTGGCTCTACCACAAGTGGGTGTTCTACATACTTTTTTCCACGCATAAAATATACTCTCTGTAAAATATACCAGTTTCTCTCTTGATGTAGTTCAAAGAAAATTCTATACTGCCTCTCTGATAAAGAAAATAGTAATACTTTGTATATCCTAGATGCAAACCCATCAACAGAGAAACTGCCTTTATGTCAACACAGATTTTCGAGCCATAATTTGTGACGAGCTTTCATCGCAATTTCAGCTAACAGTCCTCTTGGGGTTTTTGGGGACAGAATGGCAATTCTTTCCAACCAACTCAAGAAGAAGAACGCGGTTATGTAAATTAGGAATCATATATATATTGGAAGTTAGCAGTAGAGCGAGGATATGTCCGGGCCTATGTCTATGCCCAGAAGTGATTGCTGAGTTGGAAGTGAAGTCACTAAGTAGAGAGATAACTGTAAAGTGATTTGAGATAAAGTTTAGACGAATCCTAAGTCCAGGAATTAACCTAGCCGTGCCGGTACAGACGAACCAAAAGGGGGTTCAAGGCTATAAGGAACACTGTCGGATTAAAGCCACATCAGAACAGATAACGAACGTAGCTGATTACCTAGAATATAGCGGTAAGCTATTTTATATAATCTATAAGAAAAAGTCGTACATTAATGATAGAGGAATTAATCTGTAAAGTTAGATTCAGTGGTCAAGTACGTGACTGTTTGGTAATATGTGTTGCGTCTTCTCATTCTAGATCGTCTTACTTAATTATTATTGTTGTGTATTGTGTTTAAGTTGAGACAATAAACAGGTTTTAAAATGAATGATTTGAGTGGTTCTTCGTTCTTCCCCACAGAAACAGGTCGCGTAGATAAAGTAGAACTAAGGTCCCCACGGGCGGGGGCTTCACAAGGCTTGGCTCAAATGAAGAAGTGATTGCCGAAGTTGAAGCCTATTTTGAGAGCAAAAACAAATCATTCCACGAAAATGTATTAAAAAATTAGAAAAGCGCTGGGCTGAATGTATCCCTCTTGAAGGGACGTATCTTGATAAATAAAGTTCAATTTTACCTAAAAGTTGTGTTGTTTTAATAATTAGGCCCGGGACTTATTGAGTGATGTGTTATTTGACAATCGCGCCTAGAAATCTAGGCTATCAAAACATGCAGACAGCTCCGAAGAGCATTTTGAACTGAAGTGAGCAAACTCAAATGATCATGTGACTCACATATTACTAGAACGCGCATTATTGGTTAAGCCGTATTGTCTTAATAATACACAGCTTCCTGTAAGCTTAGAACATGTCAGAAGTTACGTAAGGAGGCTTTATTTCTTGATTCTTTTTCTGTCATAAGCTGTTGAGGTTGCGTGTTCAAATCACGTCCGGATCACCATTTCGGCAACAAGTTGTTTGAACTACCGATGTACTGGTCCGCAGCTACGCCGTGCATGCCTTAAATGACTAGGGCGTAAGGAATTCTTATTCGAGCCAGTCGTTAAGGGCTTTTATCCCTATCCTTTGTTGTTTGTGACTTGCAGAAGGAAGCACAGCTGCGCATTGAAAGAAATGATTAAGAAATTTGAAGAAACAGAATCACTGAGAAAACGTAAACCTGTGTCAGGATGGTTAATAACAGATGTTACTGTAATCGTTGACGGATTACAGAGAACTATTTTTGGTACACATATCCCAGACTGTGAGAAATATTTCTAATGAAATGTTGTGTTCGGCAGTAGGAAATGTACAGAGAATGCATGGCCTCATAGCGGTAATTATATTGAATGTAGTTGATTGCCTCGCCGGAGAATTGAACGTAGTAAATAAAATTTAACCTTTTACTGTTATTTTGTTTGTGCTCTAATTTTTTTCTAAATTCCTAACACTTTTTGTATTGTACAGCATCATAAATAACCCTATCGGTGATTTTGGAAAAAGTTTTTTAAAGAATATTACTTAACATGTCATCACTTGTCTCCATATCAAGATTGGTGCAACTTCTTTTGTTAGATCGAGCTACAGGGGGCTCTGAGAATAATGTCTCTCATCTGAAAAAGAAAATCACACTCTATATCCAAACTTGAATTATGAATATGCATACTTTTACAACTAGCTTTATCAGGATTATCATCTTGATTGGACTTTTTGCTTTTCAAACCAAATTGAATTGTTTGATTTTCAAAATTATTGCTATCTTCTCCAAAATAATGTTCATCATGTTCTTTAAGGTCTTCTGCATTTTCTCGTGGATGGTTAAAGTCTTCTGGATTTTCTCGTGGATCTATAATGTCTTCTGGATTTTCTCGTGGATGTTTAAAGTTTTCTGTATTTTCTCGTGATTTACTTAAGAATTTTGGATTTTCTTGTGGATGTTTAAAATCTTCTGGATTTTCTTGTGGATGTTTAAAATCTTCTGAATTTTCACGGGGCTGTTTAAGGACTTCTGGAGTTTCACGTGGATGTTTAAAGTTTTCTGGATTTTTTCGTTGTTGTTTAAAGTTTTTTGGATTTCCTCGTGGATTGTTAAAATCTTTTGAATTTTCTCGTGGACGTTTAATGTCTTTTGGATTTTCTCGTTCATCTTTAGAGTCTTCTGGATTTTCTCGTTCATCTTTAGAGTCTTCTGGATTTTCTCGTTCATCTTTAGAGTCTTTTGGAATTTCTCGTTCATCTTTAGAGTCTTCTGGATTTTCTCGTTCATTTTTAGAGTCTTCTGGCTTTGCTCCTGCATCTTTATAGTCTTGTGGATTTTCTCGTGGATGCTTAAGGACTTCTAAATTTTCTCGTGGATGTTTTAAGATTTCTGGATTTTCTCGTGGATGTTTTAAGATTTCTGGATTTTCTCTTGGTTGTTTAAAGTTTTCTCGATTCTTTGTGGATGTTTAAAGTTTTTTGTATTTCCTCGTGGATGTTTAAAGACTTCTAGATTTTCTCGTGGATGTTTAAAATCTTCTGAATTTTCTTGTGGATTTTTTAAGTCTTCTGAATTTTGTCGGATTGTTTAAAGTCTTCTGGATTTTCTCGTGGATGTTTAAAGTTTTCTGGATTTTCTCGTGATTTTTTTAAGAATTTTGGTTTTTCTCGTGGATGTTTAAAGACTTCTAGATTTTCTCGTGGATGTTTAAAATCTTCTGGATGCTCTTGTGAATGTTTAAAGTCTTCTGGATGTTCTGGTGGATATTTAAAGTCTTCTGGGTTTTCTTGTGGTTGTTCAAAGTCTTCTGGATATTCTTGCGGATTTTCGAAGTCTTCTGGATATTCTCGCGGATATTTATAGTCTTCTGGATATTCTTGGGCATTTTGAAAGTCTTCTGGATATTCTTGGGGATTTTGAAAGTCTTCCGGATATTCTTGGGGATTTTGAAAGTCTCCCGGATATTTTTGTGAATTTTTAAAGTCTTCCAGGTATTCTTGTGTATATTTAAAATCTTCAGAATATTCTCGTGGATATTTAAAGTCTTCTGGATAATTTCGAGGATGTTTAAAGTGAGAATAACTACCCATATATATTGAAGAATAATCAGGTTTAAATTTCTGCAAGTCAAAATAGAAAATATTACCTTCTTAAAACAATTGCATGAAATATTTTTATTTATAAATTTACATCATTATAAGAAAATAAATTTTTTTTACCGATTTTTCTTTCTTTTCTTAAAAACTAAAATGTGATCTTTCTAAACAGGATTTCTACACATGTTTCATAAATATTTCAAGTAATTTCTCGAATATATTAATCAAAAACCAAACATATATCCTAGTTAAACAGAATTACATCCAATCGAAAGAGTATGACTAAAAGTGACAGAAAGTTCCCTAATACAACTTAATTTCTTTTATTTTTAATTTCATTCCAACTCATTCTTAAAAAAAGCTAAAAATACAAAGTTAGACACAATTATAAACTTATAATTTTTGTACATTTAATATTATATAAATGCATTTAAAATATTTGGCACATAAAAATTCATATTATCTCGTTATTATGCAAGGTATGGCAATTAAATTTCCGGATTGTGCATGCTCTGGCCGTTCGACTTAGTGTGAAGGAATGGCAATGTAATATAGTTAACCTAGACCTTCCTGTACTGATGGCACGTTATCCAATTTTTTTAACTACTTCAGTTTGTTTTTTATCCTTGTTTGAGAAAGACGTTGTTCTGTCAAAGTGTCGCGATCATGATAAACATAAAAGTCGAGCTGCGCACAAATTAGAAATTCCTCAGGAATTTTTTTTAAAAAAATTCAATTTAATGTTTTAATTTGTTAAAGGATTGTGTGGAGATAATTTCCTGTCTTATAGTGAAATTATTTAACGGCGCAAATGATTTTCGGAGAATAGGAAGTTTGCTGAAGATGATGAACGTTCTTGTCGATCTGTGATATCAAAAACAGGTGATGTTCATTGTTTTTGTTCGATATTAATGGTATCATCATGATTGAAAGGGTACTTCGAAGCCAAACGGTAAAACAGAAGTACCACACTGAGGTCTTAAAATATCCGACTACGTTCGGAACCGTGAAAGTCTTTTGACCGCCTTTTGCAAAAGCGTATAAATGGATAATATTTATGATATTTAGTGTCACTTAGATTAGAAAATGTATATAAAATTGTTTTAAGAATAGTATTAAAATAAAAAATTATTTAAGTACAATATTTTGACAAAAATGAACATAGAATGACCCATTTTCAAAATATTCTCCTTTTGTGAAAATTCTTCTATTATAATAATATTTTGTCTGTATATAGCTCAGACCTCTGTACAGTGGCTCAACTAGAATTTTTGAAATATTTAACTTAGAAGTGGGTTTATGTATGTTTTACGACAACAGAGGAGAGAAATTTTAAGAAAAAAACGACGATAGAGAGAGTTATTTCAATGGGTTGTAACTCTGAAACTAATGTGAATTTTTCAAAACTCATCGTTGAGTCTCTGTACAGAGGTTTGAGTTATATACAGGCAAAATATTATTATAATAGAAACATTTTCCACAGAAGGAGAACATTTTGAAAAAAGGTTATTCTAAGTTAATTTTTTGCCGAAATATTGTATTTAAATAACTTTTTTGTCAAAATGTTTTTGAAACAATTTTATACATGTATTCTAATCTAAGTGACACTAAATATCATGAAAATTATCCATTTATGCGGTTTTTTTTAATCATGGTTCCGAACGTAGTCGGATACCTTAAGATAATTTAGAGGAAGAGGGAAGTAGAAAAGGCAGGGTGTGTAGAGCAATAACACGTGGGTTTTGCATCAAGACAACGCCTCGATGCACATTGTGCTCTCTGTAAAACAGTTCTTGATGGACAAACACTTTACTCTGCTCGAGCATCCACCGTACTCTCTAGATCTCGCATCATATGACTTCTACCTGTTTCTTAAAGTGAAAAATACATTGATGGTACCACATTTTCAGTTTGTAGGATAGGTGAAGGTAAAAATGGCACACACTTACTGAAGGTCAGGGGTCCTCAACATTTTTCTCTGCTGGGCTGCATACATATGTCAGCTATTTCACGTGGGCCGCAACAGGAGGATAAATGGGGGAGGGGAGAAACGCTTTAAGATCAAGATAACATTGGAAATTTAAAATGTGGAAAATTGATCAAAGTATTACATTTCCTGTTTCGCTTTTTTAAATTATTTTTTAATTTTTTTTTATTTTGGTCACTAACACTAAATTAGAAGCATTTAAGAGACACTTCTTCACAATTTCTTCATCAGTAAACGGTTTCATATGATAACCAATAATATAACAAACTTCATAGGATGTCTTTGTTGCCGCTGTGATATCCCCCCTGAAAAAACACGGTGTTGCTGTTGCAAAGATTATTCAAGGTAACCTATTTATCACCTCTTGAAAGAGATCTTCAAGGAAAAGTGTCATTGAATGATTCCTGTTTATTGGTATTTTTTTAAATATAGTACTTTCGGGACAAATCACACAATTACTGATCCACGTTTGTTTTTCACTACAAAAGAGTCACCCTCCCAATCGTCTTGAATTGATCCATTTTCTTCGAATATTTTTCGCTTGCAAGATATGAATGATAGTTAAAAATTAGTTCCACCCTTAAAATTTTCACTACTCCACTGTTGTCTGTTATCACTAATCATAACCATTCCAAATAAAAAAAAGAATATTAATTCGTGCCGGAACTACACCAACAGCAAAAAGCAAAATTGATGTATTTTATTTCTTGAAAAAAAGAATATCCAACCAAATTTTTAATACAATTTTCTTAAGTAAGTAAATTCCTCAGAGCAATGGGCCATGACCGGGCCATTTGAAAAGGCTCGGGGGGCTTCAGGTAGAGTACCACTGATGTAGGTGGTGACTGCTAATGAGCAGCAGCACTGCTTGAAGATTGGAAAATATGCGTATGCAGTAATGTATTGATAGGGAAGGGGTTATGTTGAAGGAGATTAAAAGGTATTTGTACATTGTTTTCAAACAAGCTAGTGTTTTTAAGACTTGTCCGGTTATTTAATCGACCCAGTAGTAATTAAAAATTTATTTATTTATTTATTTTTCATAAAAATATTACTTTTTTTCGCCAAATTGTGACGGTCTCAGGCGTTTTTTTTTTCATTAGCATGTCCTTTGGGTTCTTTGGGGCCAGAATTAATGGCAACTCTTTTCCAACAAAATCCAAGAAGTGAAGCGTGAAAGAAAGATGCAAATTAGGAAGCTTTTAAATATCAGAAGTTAGAGTAAGCGAGGTGGCAATTTGTGGAATGTAAAGATAATCCGTGGTTCAAGCGTGAGGAGGTTTTGGAAAACGTTCCATGGCGGCAAAATGAAATTATATGTGATAGAGAGCCATTAAGTCAAGGTGCATACCATTGCACTCGAGTAATTACGCAACTTCATCTAGAATTATTGTGATTACTGCTTCATACTACATCCAGGTAGGATTGACTACTTAATATTAGGATCTGTGATAGTATTGTAATTGAGTTTAGGCGAGTCAGTTATTGATAGTGGTCCGGGTTAAGTAATTTCGGTAACATTTATATATTGTGTGCTTTGCCACCGTAGATTCTCTCACATATATTATTATAATCTAATTTGTTAAAGGTTTAAGTTAAAAAGCAAAATAAAGTCATATTAAGATTATGCAGGCTCCTAGTTCTTCCATTAATCCTACACCTCTAGCTCATGCCGATAATCAAGAGGATGTTCACCCGAGGGGGCGACATCCCAAAATATATGTTTTACTTACGTAATAAACTTTAAAAAACTTCTAAGTAGAAAAACATTAACTGGTATATTTTTAAAACTTCCACTTCTAAAGATAGAATTTTACGAAATTCACAAAAATTAGAATAAATTTATAGTGATAAATAGGATGTTATGATTTCATGCTTGATTCAATGGGTGGCGCTATTACAATTATTCTGTATGAATCACGGTGATTACGCAGTATGAAAAAACAAAGGAAACAAGAAGTTGTATACATGTGCTATTCATCCTATGTCAGCGATTTTTATATCTTTACTATGTCAATATAAAGAAGGCATCGAAAGAGATGTAACAAAAAAAGTTTACATTGTACAATATTTCTCATAATATTTGATGTATGAAATTTTTGAAGGCTAATAATCTATTCTAGTACCTAGTATTATTTTAAACGCAAAAGCTGAAATATGCAACACACTAGCATGCAAACTTTGTGCAACAAATGCATTTTTCAACATACAACACGTAAGTGTTTAAAAAGGCATTTTGCGACCAGTACGGGGAAACATCAGCTCATTCGAAAAGTGGTGCATAAGCAAATACCAGCCCTAGGACATCAGAGGAGACATCACGATCCAAAAACGAGCAGAATGATCCGGCTCAGTGTCAAAGCAACTTTAAAAAAAGGACGAAACACGCGTTTCCAGACATTCCTTGCTAATGAAAAGGGAATTCAAGGGCGTAGCTACCACTGTATCAGCTGTATCATTGTACCGGGACCACCAATCTGCAGTAGTCCTTAACATTTGTAAGAAAAACAATCCTAAAATGTTAAGAGAAAACGGGCCCCAGGGAACTTTGATACGGGGCCCACTTCAAACTAGGAACGTCAGGGGTGAAATTGTCTGTTTATAGTAGCTATGAGAAACTATCAGGATGCCTTTATACGCGTTAGAATGATTAGTAAGTTTCAGGAGGGGCTTCAGTTCGACAAATGTTCCTCAAGGGCTTAGAATTGAAAAAGTTGTACTTTCCAGAGGTCAGTAAACCTTCCAAATGACAGTTAAAGCTGTAAGAAAAACTGTCAGTGGTTGGTCGAAGAAAACAACGGCAAGTTATTACTGGCTGCAGGTGAATAGAGACAGACTGGGACCAGACATTGAACATTGCTCAGCAACTGTGTACGGCAACCAGATGACAGGTATTTCAATGTACATTGGCCAGAGTCTACATAAGTATCTGCTTACCATTAAGAATAGTGAATTGTGTGGCTGCACCATCTACAGTGGCGTCAAGAACATAAACTCTCGAAATCTTCCCAATGGATCTCCGTTCTGATTACTGATGAGAGTCGTTTTAGTCTAAGCAAAATTTCTTAGCTCCAGAATATGGACGAAGGTAGGGACTTGATTTCATCTCTCTAATATCCTGAAAAGAAACGGTTAATGGGGTCCTGAAGTGATTATGTGGTCACCCATTATTTTGAAAGGATGAAATGAAGCTCCCTATTTTTGACAGAGGTTCACTTATCGGAAGTTTCTACTGGGAGGAAATTATCCTCCTACACGTGTGTCTTTTCCAAAGCTTCCATTAGTACAAACTTTTTTTGGACAATAATATCTGTCTACAAAGGACCTCCTCTGTTCATTTTTTGGCTACATTGGTTTCATCCACCTTTAAGTACTACTTTTGGATTCTGTAGTAAAATTTAATTTTACACAGCTCAATATTTTTGGAATTACTGCATGACCTGATCATGTTTAAGTTTTGCGCACTAGTGTTTATACAACTTCTGACAATAAAGTTCGGTGAATTAAATCAGAACGGCCGATATGGCAACATTGACGAAACAAAACACTGCACATGCATAGTGGCAGGTGTTGACAATCTGCCCCCGTTGTTCATTATGTTCATTTATGTTCCCTGTAAGACTTGTTTTATAAAGTGCTTGTTTAGTAGGTTGATTCTTAACTAAGAACAGGAAAATGAACGAACAAAAGATCAATTTAAGGTTTTGTTTTAAACTTGGCAATACACCAAAAGAAACTTGTGCGATACTGGTACGTGTTTATCAAGATCAAGCACTGTCCATGAAGTGTGAGTACGAGTGGTTCGAACTTTTTCTAGAAGGTTTTGAAAGTGTTTCTGACAACCCCCGAAGCAAAAGACTGGTGATCTCCGTCAGTGACGAAAATATTGAGAATGTGAGGTAATAAATCCCTAAAGATCGTCAATTAACTGTGCGCATAATAGCCGATGAACTGTAGATTAACCGCGAATCCGTGCGACAAATCGTTACCCAGAATTAAAGAATGAGAAAAACGTGTTTTGGATATTGACGATATTACTAACATCCAACGAAACGTGACGAGGCTTTTGAACTCCATTCAGAGGGCATAGCTACCGCTGTATCAGCCGTATCAATGATACTGGGCCCCCAACATGTGTAACTACAGTCTCATTAACAGGGCTTTCATATCTAAAATAGGGCCCCGAATGAATTTTGATACAGGGCCCGTTCAGGACTAGCTACGCCAGTGACTCCATCCCAAAAGAAGACTTCTTGCAAAGTTTCCAGGACTTGTATAGCAGATCTCAGGCGTGCATGTTATGAGTTATAGTTATGGGAGGTGACTGTTTCAAAGGAGAGTAAGGTAACTTTCGTTAATAATTCATTTGCGTTAATTTTACAGGACTATTCACCGAACTTTAATTGTGAAAGGTTCTATATACGTACTTTATTGTGTGCGTCTGTATCAGATGAAACATATTTTAAAAGATTGCCAAAATCAGTTTTCTTACTTGAAGAATTAAGAAATACGCAAAAGAGAAATTTTAAGGTATCCGACTACGTTCGGAACCGTGATTTTAAAAAAGCGCATAAATGGATAATTTTCATGATATTTAGTGTCACTCAGATTAGAATACATGCATAAAATTGTTTTAAGGACATTTTGACAAAAAAAAACGTATTTAAATATAATAATTTGGCAAAAATTTAACTTAGAATAATCTTTTTTCCCAAATGTTCTCCTTTTGTGAAAAATGCTTCTATTATAATATAATTTGCCTGTATATAGCTCAGACCTCTCTACAGAGGCTCAACTAGAATTTTTGAAAAATTCATATTATTTTCAGAGTTACCCCCAATTGAAATAATTATTGGCGTTTTTTTTTTTCTTAAAATTGATTCCCTCTAGTGTCGTAAAACATAAATAAACCCACTTCTAAGTTATATATTTCAAACATTCTAGTGGAGCCTCTGTAGAGAGGTTTGAGCTATATGCAGGCAAAATATTATTATAATAGAAGCATTTTTCACAAAAGGAGAACATTTTGAAAAAAAGATTATTCTAAGTTAATTTTTTGCCAAAATAGTGTATTTAAATAAATTTTTTTTTGTCAAAATGTCCTTGAAACAGTTTTATGCATATATTCAAATCTAAGTGACACTAAATATCATGAAAATTATCCATTTATGCGCTTTTGCAAAATCATGGTTCCGAACGTAGTCGGATACCTTAAAACAAAAATAAATGTAACTGATTAACACACAAACATGTTTTATTAGTAATAAAAAATTATTAGTAATAAAAAACTATTGGTAGTAAAAAACTATTAGTAGTAAAAGAATGTAAGTAGTAGTTATTTATGCAGAATGACAGCTATTAATTCGGTTAATAGACCTCATATTATTTATTCTGTATACAAGATTATTTCAAATCACTGTTCATTCATAAGATTTAATACCTACACAAGAGGAAAGTAAATAGGTTTTGATACAGAAATTTACAAAATGTATAACTAATGTAGTATATGTACTACCGAAAACATTTATTCGTTTTACAAGGGCATGCTCTTATACTGTTATTCATTACTGTCTCTAAATCAGTTTTTCTCAGACTGTGGGGCGGGTTCTTCTCGGGGGTCATGACAACCCTAGGTGGGAAACGCACGTATATCCAAAAGTGGAAAACAAAGAATTATTTTTAAAAAATTATTAATTTATATTGAAAGGAAGCAAAACAAAATACGTTCTGACCTAATTAAAAATTAAATATACATTTACACTGATATAATACACTTATAAATGTATCAGAACTTCACAATATATTTGATAAATAATTTAACAATACTAACAAGGAGAGGGCACGACTAAGGAAATTCATTAGGGGTCGAGACTTGGTGTAATAGTAGAACTCCCTTGGGGTGTTCAACCCTCAATGTAATTCCGCCGAATGACCAGTCAATTCGGAGAAAAAAGCCTTCGAAATTCATGCTTAGCTTTTATACAATTAAATTTCAATTTCCTCCAACGATTTAGTAGCTTGGTTGATATATCGTCCGCATACTATGCGCGAGGTCTGGGTACGATTCATAGGTCATTCTTCTTTCATTTCATTTAATTATTGTTAAAATTAAATAAATTTATTTATGAAAGATTTATTAAATATTAAATGATATTTTATGTAATTATTTTGTATTTTTTAAAGCAAAAACAATCAAATAAATTTATTACTTAAATTATCTATTATTAAAATTATTTAAAATTTTTATTACTAAAATTATTTAAAATTATTATTATTAAAATTATTATTATTAAAATTATTTAAAATTATTATTAATAAAAATATTTAAAATTATTATTGATTATAATTAATTAATAAGAATTGTTATTTATAAGAATTATTATTAAAAAATATTAGTAAAATTATTAATTTTTTATCAAAATTATTAATTTTTTATTAAAATTACTAATTTATTATTAAAACTATTAATTTTTTATTAGAATTATTAACTTATTATTAAAATTATTAATTTATTTTTAAAAATTAAAATTATTAATATATTTTTAAATTGATAATTTATTTTTTAAATTATTAATTTTTTATTAGAATTATTAATTTTTTATTAGAATTATTAATTTATTTTTAAAATTATTAATTTATTATTAAAATTATTAATTTATTATTAAAATTATTATTTATTATTGAAATAATTATTAATTTTTTTAATTATTTAAATAAACTTTTTAAGATTATTTAAATTTATTTAAAAAGAACTTATTAAATGTTTTATAAAATTATAAAATAATCAAATTGATAATATATAAAAAACATATTTTTTATTATATTAATCATAAAATAATCACTTTAATAATATATATAGTATACTTTATAAATTATTTTATACTATATATAATATTTTATTTTTAGTATATTTTATTTCACATTACAATACTATTTGTAACTAATTTTTATGTAATGTCATTTAATATTTATCTTACATATTTTATTATAAATATTATTTATTATTATAAAAATATATTTATAAAATTTAATATAAATATTTATATAATTACAGTATTTTTTACTTTATAAAATACAAAATAATTACATAAAGTATCATTTAATATTTAATAAAAATTTCATAAATATGTTTAATTTTAAAAATAATTAAATGAAATGAAAAAAAAATTTGATGGATGAATCGAACCCAGACGTCGCGCATAGCATGCAGACGATATATCAACCAAGCTACGAAATCGTTTGAAGAAATTGAAATTTAATTGTATAAAAGCTAAGCACGAATTTCGAAGGCTTTTTTCTCCGAATTGACTGGCCATTCGGCGGAATTACATTGAGGGTTGAACACCCTAGAAGAGTACTACTATTACACCAATTCTCAAGCCCAAATGAATTTCTTTAGTCGTGCCCTCCCCTTATAAGTTAAGAATAATTTTAATAATTACCAATGACTCTATGGGCTTGACATATATAATATTTACAAAAATGAATACTTATCTTGATAATTTGTGCGGTTTATAATTAAAGTCATACTATACCATTAGCATCAAAGTATATTATTATTGAATTCAACACATTGTTATTATATAGAGAGGAGAAGGTGAGGAAAATTATGATTGAAAATTTGGCCTCAAATATTGAAGTATGAGCACTGCCCCAAAGTGAATCGCGAGTTATAAAATTGCATTGAAAACTGGAACATTGACCGAAATTTCGATGTGTGTATAGTAATTTGGTAATGCAGTTGAATACTAACATGAATTTTATTTTATATTACAGTTAATAAGAAAATTAATTGTTAAAATTTAATAAATATTTTTAAATAAATAAAGCATGACTTTTCAAGCATTTTATTCTGTACTTGACTTTTTAAAAATCTGAAACTCTGAAAAAGAGTCTCAAAACTAAAAACATTGTTTTCAATTTTTTTAAAATTTAATATCATTGTATCTTGTTTTATAAATCTTAAAAACTTAATCTAGAATTATTTTTTAAAGAATTCGTTGCAAATAATTTTATGCTACTTAAAATTAACATAAATATAACGGTATCAAAAATACATTTCATGTTTGTTTCAATTTGCTGTATAATTTTAAGTGCTATTCCTTTGACAGAGGAATCATTTCATTATGAAAAATTATTTATCTTTAGTATAAAAAAAAGTGTGAAAAAATAGTTTCCATTTTTGGTGCTAGTTTGATATCACGGGACATGGCGCCAAGCAGCGCTTGTTGTCGCTGGCGGAATCCAATATGGCGGCCTAGTGGTATCAAATCGTCAGAAAGATAATTTTGAAAAATTGTTTTGAAATGTGTTTTAAATATATTTCCGGAAAAGAATATAGGAAGAGATTGAGAATAACGAAGATCAATCAATAAATAATAAATAGCAATATAATCTAATTGAAAACTACATTTTCTAATAATGTTATGCATTATATAATAATAATATTATAACATAATTTAATAGTAACTATATAGTATAATATTCATATTGCATGATTTAATGATAGTATAATTTAATAGTAATTATAAAAGAGAATAATCCTCGTATTGTAATATAAAATCATACATAAGAATACTCATATAACGTAATATTATAAATAAATTACATAATATTAATTATAAATGAATAACAATATAATAATAATAAATAAAGAACATAATAATTATAAATAAATATCCCAATATGTCATAATATTTATAAATAAATATAATAAAACAGCAATTATAAATAACGAATATGATATGATTGCTACATATATTAATAATTGTATTTATATGTATCATTAATAAAATAATTACATAATATAATTAAAATTAATAATGAATATCAATTAAAAAATACTGAAAACTTGCAATAATCTAAAAACTGCAAAAATATCAAGGAAATACATATATTGTAATGTTATCTTCCATCTTGGCGAACATAAACAACAACTTGGCGCGTGCCAAGTTCCCCATTTTTAGTGTATCTCAATTTTTTTAAAAAAATGTTAACATTTTATTAAGAGGACTCTGAAAAAAATAATTGTATTTTTCAAAATAAAGCCTTACAAATTTTAAATAAAAATTATGACCTGATGTTAAAGTTGTATTCTTGTAAAAGGATTTCGAACGTAATTAGATATATTTCATATTTACGATTCATTTTTTCATTCAGGTATACAAATACATAAATTGTAGAAGCTTAAAAGAGATTTGCTTACATGTTCTGCTGCAACGAACTGAAGAATTACGGTGATTGAAATAGATATGCAGAAATGACACGTTGCGGTACTCATACTCCAGCTTGCGATATTCAAAATCAAGATAACTGCTGTTTTAATTTAGGTTAAGTAATTTATATATCTGCAACTTTTTTTTATTCTGTAATGAAAATTTCTTTTTTGTGCAATTACTTTTTATAATTATCCTTTGTATGAAAATTATGTCCAATCAGTGAACTTTCATGTTAATTGGCATTTTCTGGAATTTTTTTGTCTCTCGTAATAATTATTAACTGATATTTCTTAATGGTATTGTTCTACAATACTTTTACTTATCGTTTATCAATTTCTTCATTTTCCTAAATAATTTCTGACAACTCTTATGAAATAAAAGTTAATTTAATATTATTTTGCAACCCACAACAAAAAAATATATTAGAAAAATATATTTATATCTTATATGTTTCGGGTAATTTTCTTTTAAAGTTTTAAATTAAAAAACAGAAACTTAGAAGAATTTGATTCGAAAGCTTTTTGCCATGGAAAACACCCAGTTATATTTTTAATATTGTAGAAACATTTTTTTGAATTTGAGAGCTAAGAGAAATTCAGAAAAAACTTTGCTACCTTATTTTTTTAATAAAATGCCGAGAACAATCGAGCTGACAGCTCAAATGATTATTTAAATATTCAATAAGCTGTAGATATACACTTATTAGATGTCGAGGAAGAAAACCATTTATTGTTTAAAACCATGACTTTAAATTGCATTCATAACTGAAGCTATTTTTTATATTCGAACTTATTAATTTTCATATTAAAATTGTACTTAATTTGTTTGCGTCTCTTACTCCAAAACCATTTCAAATAATACCTAGGTTGTCTCATAATTTTATATTTTCTTATTTTTAAGTAGCATTTGGTTAGATACAAGAATAATTTCTACACAGTATAATTTGTCTCTTTGCAGCAATTTAAATTCACGTACCAAAACATCATTTGTTTTCCACCCATGTAATTAACCCAGCGTTTCTCAAAATGTGGGGTGCGCCTCCCAAGGGAGCGCGAGCATACCGAAAATAAAAGATTAAAAAAATTTAATTACTGAAATAAAGTAAAACAAAATATTTTCGGACATAATAAAAAAATACACATTTACACTAATATAATTTATATATATCATCTGCGATATTACGTCGTCAAAAATAAAAGTTTCTAATTCAAAACCTCATTTTAGCTATCTTTGATACTATAACCAAATAAAAAACATTTTATTTGATTTGCTGTAATCCCATAATGAGATAATTTTTATTACGTTTTCTTTTCAAACCTAAAATACTACTCTTTCAAAGAAAAACAAAACCCAGACCCATAATCAAAAAAATTTTAGGAAGATAAAAAAAATTCATCACTGTTGTAAATACTGTACATTATCTGTAGACAACAGAGAGAGAGAGAGAATGTATTTGCTGCTGTTTGACCTTCGAACTTACTTGTACGGTTAGTTGCGTCCCTGCTCTTACGTATTTGTTTTTTTCTTTTAGGGAAGTTGTAAATAAACTATTGCTGCTGCACTTTTTTCCTTGTAAAATATTTTTATGATTTCTGGAAAAGTACAGATAGCCCATTCAAGGATTACTTGACCAAGATTTATTTTTAGGAGTATTCCCAAACATATAAAGAATAATGAAAAACATTTTACACAATTGTTTAGAACATTCATATTGTATTAAATACACTTTCAACCCGGGACGGCACGCCGAGCACAGAGTGCAACGAAATCGGTAATTCTGGCAAAACTGTTTAATTGTTTCCAATGGCCCTGATACTATCCTCCTGTTTAACCTATGTCCTCCTATGTCCTGACTAAAATATATTTGTCGCGTATCTTCCTCTTTTTTGGGAGTGACAAACGTTTTTTTTTACAATCTTAAGGTACTTGTTTTGACTGAGTTCCCGGTGTGATCACTTTTTTTCCAAAATAATGTCTGTGTTCAGGCTACATCACCCCCTCCATGAATAACTTAGTGATTTTGATTGTCTTATTGTACAACTTATTGAGATTTGGTAAATGAGCATGATG
Source organism: Trichonephila clavipes (assembly GCA_019973935.1). NCBI lineage: Eukaryota > Metazoa > Arthropoda > Arachnida > Araneae > Nephilidae > Trichonephila > Trichonephila clavipes. The sequence goes on from BMAU01017888.1 coordinate 468,233, forward strand.
AGCAGATAAGTGTTTGGTAAATGATCATGATGAGCAGATAAATGTTCGGTAAATGATGTGTGTGTGTGTGTGTGTGTGTGTGTGTGTGTGTGTGTGTGTGTGTGTGTGTGTGTGTGTGTGTGTGTGTGTGTGTGTGTGTGTGTGTGTGTGTGTGTGTGTGTGTGTGTGTGTGTGTGTGTGTGTGTGTGCGTGTGCGTGTGCGTGTGCGTAAAGAAATTGGGACATCTTTGATCTCTATTGAAAGAATTTATAACTTATTAAAAAAAACGGAATAAACCTGCTGAAATGATGATGCATATTAAAGTAAATTTGGGAAAAGAGATGAACATGAAACGAAAGAAACATTTTCAAATACCAAAAGGACTCCATCAACTAAACGATGAAGCCATAAGTATCAGAAGACACAATTTGCTTTGTAAAAAATACACAAGCAAGCAAAAGCTCAACATTCTATTTGTCGACCATTAAAGGACAGTAAAATTACAATAACTTGAACAAAATATTACAGTGTTGTCTGCAAATAACATTCCTGGAATGTTAGCGAAAAGTGTCTGCGATTTGTGTCTTTTTTTAAGGTCACGCACATTTGAAACATTTTAGATCAGTTTTCTTGGATTCTTTCCTAAAATTATCAATGAAAAATTGAAAAGTCCTTGAAAGTAGGTAAGTATTTTTTGTTAATTAAATTATTCACTGGAATTACGATTTTTATTGTGTACTATAAAAATTATTATAAAAAAAGGATTGTGGGGTGACTCACACACACACAATAACCCCTCTCGTCCATTAGTGTCGAATGCGTGCTTGCTTACGAGTTAAAACGTGCTGAAGTCTTTTTGCGTTAAATATTAAAAATAATACAATTATACTTCATCGGAATTTTATATTATTGTTCATTATTTAACATTAATTCTAAATGCTAATTCTGTGAGGCTTAAAATTACAGTTCGCTTATAACTAATTATAATTTGAGCAATCATTTTACATTTTTGTAAACAGTGTCGCGCAGTTGGCATTACTCTCCTTACAATTCAGCCATTATATCAATAATGTTTTATTTTCTTATAAATGAACTCGTGCAAAGAGCGGGTACTTCAGCCGGTATACTTTTAATGTATCAGTGCTGCACAGAGTATTTTATAACTAATTAATTATTACAAAATTAAGAACAAGTTTAATAAGTATTAGCGACTTCCATGGGCTTGTCTTGCAGAGCAAAGTTTTTTAAAGGAGAATGCTTATGATTAAAAATTGACCCTCTCAGTTCCTCTTTCTATATTTAACTGATATCTATGTTTTGTCTTCTAAGCAGCTACCACATTTTGCAATATGTTCCAATTTAAAAATTAGAGAAAGGAAAAATAACATAATAATTATCCTATTAATTTTTTTGCTTAAAAGTAACATATACAAAATTTAATACTTGTGTTATTAATTTGTAAGGTTTATAACAAGATCGCGTATTGTAGATTTAGCAACTAAGTGCATTATTATTGTATTCAGTACATCATTAATGTATAAGGGGGGCGATAAAAATTGTGATTGAAAAGAAGGGCACCGGTATTGAAAGTTTGAAAAGCACTGAGTTAACCTTTTGTAGACTGTAGGTAATGTACCTTTCGATCGTCTGCCAAATTCATAGAATTGGTTTTTATAACATAATAATACACTGAAGCCTGTGATCTATAGTCTAAGCTAGCGGTCTTCAAATTTTTTTGACTTATGGAACCCTTAAAACTATAAGGTGTTTTCGTGGTACCCATTCCACACATACAATTAGAAGATTATATTTTAAAATAACCTTTTGAAGTAGTTCGACGTACGTTATATAAAGACTATTAAAAAAGTATTTATTTGCAGTGAAAATTTTTTAATCTTTGATATAGACATTTATAATATTAATATATTATCCGTCACTTACCCATACATTAGTTACATTTAGTAACTGAGATATATGCTTCCATTTTTTTAAACAAACTGTCGATGCCTTAGTCTATTAAAATTATCTGCAACCGCATTTCATATTCTGCGTTTAATTTGTCGCTATATTTTGTTTTTGTAGACCCTCACGTGATACGACTTGAAAGGCATCAAAATGTTTATAACCGACTGAGAAAACTTATGCGTATTCTGCAAATTTGCAGCCTTAAATTTAGTAGCTGTTCTTGCTTAAATTTAGATTTTATCGTCAAATCTACCGATAAATTGTAGGTGTTATAGGTTCCTCTCCTTCATTATAGGTGTTTTTTTCCACACGTGAAAAAATGAATATTTTCCATTAGAAAACTGTTTAATTTTGCAAAGCATTGTATTAACGAGTATAAAACTATTTCGTGGAGCCCTGCATAGGACCAATAGAATATTCCCAATCTTGTAAATATAGTCCGTATTCTTTTATTACATTATAATAAAAAATTTTAAAAAATTGCAAAATAAAGTTATGTATTATGTATAAATAGAAGTTTCAATTTTTTTATGACTGGGATGAGCTTTGGATATTTGTGGTTATACAAACTTCATAGTCACCCAGTCAGAGGCTATGACCCTCGGTTTGTAACCGAGTGGGTTCGAGTTCGAATCCCGAGTAAGACATGGTTGGATCTTCTTCGGGAAAGAAGTCGGTCTTTCGCCTGTAATGAATTCCCATCTCGGAAGAAAAAGCATTGTTATGTGCTGGAATCATCACTTGTAATAAATGTGTATATTCTTTTGTTGTATTGTATGCTTTCTGTTCTTCTTTACTTGTATTTCATATGTTCCCAGGATAAAAAAACACACGTCAACAACAAACTTCATAGAGAATGTGAATCCATTTGGCATATACATTTGTAATTTTCCTTACGATTCTCTATTGTGACAAGTGGAACCCCTAGGTATGCTTCGGGGAACCCCAGAGTTCCGTGGAACCCAGTTTGAAGACCACTGCTCTAAGTTAACGATTTGGTACCTAAAAAAATCCAACTAGATTGCGTTAGTTGTTGCTTGTTGAATTTGGCTGTTTGACTGTAGGTATCAACGAAATGCGCCGGTCGTTTGCGATTTTAAAAAACCATGAAATATTATTTAGAATTGAAAATTCTACGCATACACGAAACTCTTTTTACACGAAAAAAATATTGCAGTTCCCCTCAGTTTCATTTTAAACAATTTTCAATGTAATTCTTTTTCATTATATAAAAACTTAGATAAGTTATGAATAAGGTAAAAAAATTTTAAGGTTGAAACGATTCTAATCATTGACACAATTTTCCTTTAAATCTGTAACTTCCATACATGAACAAAGGATAAGCAATAAATGGATGACATATAAAAAATCTTATGGATGAAATTATCATGGAAAGTGTGAGCTCGTTTAAAACCAATGTTTATTTTAAAATATTTGGGTGCGTTGGGCGTAATCCTTTTGCAGTAGATCACAGTATAAAATGCTGAACTAGAAAAAGAATTGCTCAGTATATTTGAATTAAGTTGATATTATTCAAAAAATATAAATTCTGAAAAAAATGCAAATTCACAGAAATATATATATATTTGGGAAAGTTTTAAGAAAGTTAATTTAAAACAAAATAAATTTAAATGAATACTTTATAAATATAATAGAATAGACAAATAAAATAATAACAACGAAATACACAATTTTCTCGTGTGGGCGGAATAAAAAGAAATTTCTTGAGAAGCATGGAGGAGCAGATTGTCACAGAAGAGGAAAATAACCACTTTCCTCTTTTCAAATAAAATGGTTATAATCTCTCTCATCAATATTAAACATAAAGATATTAAAATGTAATTTTCTGATTTTTGATACGTACAACTGTACGAAAGCTGTTTTGCTCATTATAGGAAAAAAATTGTATTGTAATTAAATTTATTCAATTCTAGGGTCATCGTATTGTGAAATTAGCTTTTTATTTGTAGAACTTTGAAACATCTGTGAGCTTTGTGAAATATACACACTTTGTTGAAATATTCGCGGAAAGTAATTGGCATTTTGAATGGAAGAATATATTACGAAGTATTTACTGATAATTAGTTTGGAAAAAAACTACTTTTCACAAAATGTCATCGGTTAATGAGAGAAAAAAATTTATGAATCCTCTCGTTAGTATAAATAGTATAGAACCTGGAAAAAATTTCTGTTATTTCCTGTTTTTTAATTTTACCTCCTGGAACATGAATACTGTAAGGTGGTGTTTATGTATATCTGTTATTCTAGTAGAGAGTTTTCACGTCTTTACTGCAGTACATGCAAGAGGACATGTTAGTATATATTATTTTGTAAATTCCTATATACGCAAGTTGATAGAATGACTTCTACTTCTTTAAGTCATTTAAATTCATTCTGGAAGACCTAAAATTCATATGCTTAAATTCCACTTTATAAATAGCTTCATTAATATTCACGGAAATCATTGTTTAAAAATCAACTTTTAAAAAAGGCAAACAAGAGTATTTTTAAAAATTAAAATGCAAAAAAAATTCAAATAATCTTTGCATGTATTGCCATGTTGACCAACAACATTATGGTTTTTCATTAAATCTTTATCTTGAAATTAACCTTAAAATTACATAAAGCTTTCATCTCTTAAATTCCTTTAAAAAAATACTGATTAATTTATTGATACGAAATAAAACTTGAAAGAGAAGTATACAATTTTAAATAAAATTTAAAAATTAAATTTTTGCCATGTTAGTTTTCAACTAGTGTTGTTTTTTAACAAAATTTAAGGTAAGCAGAAAATTTATTTAAAATTAATATTTCTTTTTCTTAAGTATATTGATTACTTAGTAATAAATGTTTTTAATCTGTTTTTTATTATTCACAACTTTAAAAAAGTAAACATAAGGAAATTGCTATGTAGTTATGAAATATTAAAATTTTTATTTAGTCTTCATTAAAATCTAGTAACTTAAAATCCCATTTAAAAAAATAATGAGAATTATTTGCAAAAACTGTGTTTTAAGATTAATAGCAATTTGCGATTACATATGTGATTTTACTTAATTATTTTGACCAAGAACTAACTAAAAACTAAAAGAAAGTCATTTTATGTGAAATAGAATAACATAAGTAAATAAAAATATAATATAGAAAAGAAAAAGCCAAAAATGTTTATTTTCAAGTCAATTAATGTAAGTGGAATGTGTGTGTTTAACTATTGTTTGGTAAGTTACTTTTATATTTTTCAAAAATCATTTTTTTTTGTAGTTATAATAAAATATTGATAAATTCTTTGGGAAAGATATTCGGAAAAATATTTTTCAAATATCTTTCCCTTTATTTTATTAAATTTTTTTAACAACAATACTCAATATCAGAAATAGTGATATAAATTTTAGAAAATAGTCGTCATAATAGAAGTTAAGTACTAGACCAGGGGTGTCCAACCCAAATGACCTTTCGGGCCACTTCGGGAAAACATTGTAGTCTCGCGGGCTGCACATAAAAGTACGTGGCTTTATATCAGATATGGAAACAAAAAAACATTTATTGGAGTGAAAATTTAAAACAGAATGAATTATTATTATTGTTTTCATTATTTTTCATGTATACAGACATAGATAATACAATAATGTTTCTATAATATAATAATGTAATGATTAAATAATGTTTAAAATAGTACAGTTGACCTTTTCTTGGAAATTACGGTGTTCCTATTGAATTGATTTTTCGTTACTCATTGGTGAAATTTGATAGTGCTGTCATTCGCAAACGATTAAGTATACATTGTCCCTGAACTTTACCGTCCTGAATAATATTTTTTAACTTTAAAAAGCATCTCTGACTGCCGCTTGCTTTTTCGGCACTCCAAACAGAAAAGGAGAAGGAGAAACGAAAGTCGCACGCACAGAGAATCATGTACCATCCATAGTAAAGGATATGCATAATGCAATTCGAAATTTATTAAAAAAGTAATTTACTATAGTAAAATCAAATGTAATTGTTTGATAAAATATAAATATATTTTAATCTAAAGGACATTTCTATTATCAAAAGGAATTTATTTTAAAACAAGAACAGGTAACAGGAAAATACATTGTATATATATATATTTCTCCTCAAATAAATTTCAAAATGAAAAACCTTTAAAAATCTGATATTTGAAAATGTTTAAAAAAGAATCGGCGGGCTGCATGTGTCCCGCAGGCCGCGGGTTGGACACCCTGTACTATACCATATTAGTGCTTGATAGTCCCCACAATTTGAAATATTTCAATTCCATTTATTTTTCCAAATGCATTTTCATTATTCCTAATGTGTGTGTATTAATCTAAATTCAATTTCTTATTATTTTAGTGGTATATTATTAAAAAATAAACGTTATTGTGTACACACACAATGGCTCTGAATGTTTATATTTGTATTACAGAATGCTCATTTAGATTATTCACCGATGGATGTGGACTCAAACATTGAAAACCAGAAAGAACAACTAATAGACGTACAAAAATATGCTATATTTAACAACAGAACACATAAAAGGAGACCTGACAAAAAACTAATGACGAGAAAATCACCGAAAAACGAAGACAAGTATGAAGCTGATACATATGATAATGACAATTCGGACTGTATGAGTAAGCATAGTTTACAATTAAAAATGATATTACTGATCTAAAACATAAAAGTGTTTGGCTGTACATGTTTTAAAAAGCATCCGATTTTTGTATAATCTGATTTTACATAACCGTGTAATAGCATTGGCTTGTAGAAGGCTACATTTAAGTGCGATATCTTTTACCTCACTTACCTTTCGGCTATTGTAGGAATTCCTCTTAACAAAACATTGGGAACATAATAGAATCTGTAGTAGAATTAAAATAATCTCCGTTTCACCTTATGAAGAAATCCTTTTATGAAAAATCGTACTGAGTAAAGGATACAGGATCTTTTGATAGCAGCTATCTGTATTGCCTAAATAAACCGTACTATGTAATAAAAAGGTTTATAAAGCATGTGAATTTTAATGTCTTTAAAAATAATGAGGCGTAGAAACATTGAAGCAAATATCATAATTTTTCTGAATAAAATTCAGAGTTTAACACAAGAAAACGTTCTTACAAGCAAATCAAAAAATATCTCAATACGGATAGTTATGATTAATCAAAACATTGAATTTCGGGAAGAAAACCATTATACAAGTTCAATGGTTAAGGTATCTGACTACGTTCGGAACCGTGTTTTTGCAAAAGCACATAAATGGATAATTTTCATGATATTTAGTGTCACTTAGATTTGAATATATGCATAAAACTGTTTCAAGGACATTTTGACAAAAAAAAATTTATTTAAATGCAATATTTTGGCATGCTTCTATTATAATAATATTTTGCCTGTATAAAGCTCAGACCTCTCTACAGAGGCTCTACTAGAATTTTTGAAATATATAACTTAGAAGTGGGTTTATTCATATTTTACGACAACATAAAGGAGCAATTTTAAGAAAAAAACCCAATAATTATTTCAATTGGTGGTAACTCTGAAAATAATGTGAAGTTTTCACAAATTCAAGTAGAGCCTCTGTAGAGAGATCTGAGCTATATACAGGCAAAATATTATTATAATAGAACCAGTTTTCACAAAAGGGAACATTTGGAAAAAAGATTATTCTAAGTTAATTTTTTGCCGAAATATTGTATTTAAATAACTTTTTTGTCAAAATGTCCTTAAAACAATTTTATGCATGTATTCTAATCTAAGTGACACTAAATATCTTGAAAATTATCCATTTATGCGCTTTTTTAAAAATCATGGTTCCGAACGTAGTCGGATACCTTAAATTTCATGATAATAAAGAATTCTACATTCATTTTTCGTGGTTTCTTATGGCAATTATTTTTTATTTCCACCTGGAGTACTGTCTTCTTTTTTTATAAAAGAAAATGATGAAATTTCATTTAGAAACGTCCCTGTATCTTAAAAAATCCTTTCGCCATCTTATCGGATTATTTCCTAATTATTGTCAACTGTTCTAAGTCATAAATTATTAATGAACTTTTTTTTAGGTTTCCAAGAAAATCGAAATATTCTTTTTTTTTGGTTGTAAAAAAATAAGAGCCTTTTAATAGTAATAATAATTGCTATAATAATGATGTTCTGAGTGAGTAATCGTGAAATAAATCAAAATAGATAAAAATTAAATCGATAAGAGATTATTTTTATATAATAAAAATAGAATTTTACACATATAAATTTTGTTGTTTTATAAATTTCATTTTCCTTACGTATTTATAATAAATTCTTTTAAATGGAGCCCTCCTTTTTTTCATTGTAACATTTGTATTTTTGAGGGATACGCGTCATTTATATAATAGTCTTATCAGGATCTTTTACCATACTTTGCCTAATTAGCATTTGCCGTGATATGGAATGCCAAGGATTATGTACAATGACTAGGGAAAGTATACAATAATTCTCATAATTCAAGCTTTCACTAAAAACGTCTGGAACTATTTAGAATGTCCAGGCATTCTTTAGAAAGCTGGCGTTTGATACCATACCGGCAGCATATCTATGTAATATATAGTTACAAATTATATCTGTGTTATGTACAGAGTGTTTTTTTCCAGGTATAGAAATTTAAGTTGGTATTACTTTCCAAGATGGCGACCGATTTAACAGCTGTCAAGTGGTTTATTCTCAGTTTGGTTTGGCAATTCAACAAAACGATCATCAGGCAAGGCGTAGATTCGTCGAATGGGCCCAAACCGAGATTGCCGTTGTTCCCGATTTTCATAAGCGAATTTTGTTTAGCGATGAAGCGCCCTTCTGGTTGAATGGCTACGTCAACAAACAAAACTGCTGCATTTGGAGTGAAGCTAATCCACAATTGTATGACGAAACACCTTACATCCAGAAAAACTGACTGTTTGGTGCGCTTTATGGGCTGGTGAAATCATTGGTCCGTAATTCTTCAAAAACGATGAAGGCCACAACGTTACAGTCAATGGTGATCGGTATAGAGCCATGATTACTAACTTTTTCATTCCTGAATTGAACAATCATGATGTCCAGGAGCTGTGGTTCCAACGAGACGGCGCAACATGTCACACAGCTCGTGCCACAATCGATTTATTGAAAGACACGTTTGGTGACCGCCTAATTTCACGTTTTGGACCTGTGAATTGCCTCCAAGATCTTGTGATTTAACACCGCTAGACTATTTTCTGTGGGGCTATGTAAAGTCATTGGTCTATGCGGATAAGCCACAAACGCTTGACTATTTGGAAGACAACATTCGCCGTGTTATTGCCGATATACGGCCACAAATGTTGGAAAAAGTCATCGAAAATTGGACGTCCAGATTGGACTACATCCGAGCCAGCCGTGGCAGTCCTATGCCAGAAATCATATTTAGATTATCTTTCGAATAAACAAAATTCATGTCAATTGAATAATACATCGTTGTTTTATTGCAATTTAAAGTTCTATACCTCTCAAAAAAACACCCTTTATATATATATTAATTATGTATGTATTACTTTTTTAGAAATATGTACCTATATATTTGAATAGTGTGTCTTCTTACATGTTAAGTAATATATGTATTTATTGAATTTATATATATCACATACTATATATGCTTCTTTAAATTATATACTTCCAGAATGCGGATTAACCATGGATGAAAGAGTTGGTAGAGTAATAAATGGAGAAGTTGTTGAACCCTTATATAAATATCCGTGGATTGTAAGTTGTGTATTTAATTTATTTTAACTCTTTTCAATTCTCGTACTGTAATAATTATTTGCAAGCCAACCAATAGTATTTAAGTGATTTTTCGCTTTTAATTATACAATGCTGTGGAAATGTTTTGATGGGTAAGCAACATAAATAATATTTAGTGAAACGCGTTTGATTTTTATTTACATTTCAACGAGGAATATAAATATGATAATACATTTGCATTATATATTTATAATATTATTTTTCTTTTTCACTTTCCGTTATGTAACTTATTACAGCAGTTATAAATTTAATAATGCTTTCCATTTTTACTTTACTTTGCGTTTGTTAAACATGCTAATTCTACATGTTACATTTTTTTAATTACAGTTTACCTAGAATAATGAACGAATTTTCTTTTAATTGGTGTTTTAATGTTTCTTTATCTATCACACTTTAATAATTAAATGTATCTTAGTTTGTACTTTGATTTATGTGTTTGTGGTAATATCGAGCAAAACGTCTGCTATTTTAGAGTTGTTTCATCAAGGGAAATAACAGTCTGAAATCATTCGTTTGCTTAATGTACCTCGGCAAACAGTGTCTGATACAATTTGCCGTTTCAAAGAGCTTGGCAATGATGGTCGACGTCCAGGAAGTGGGCGAAACGCACTGTAAACACTTCAAGGAATCGTAAAACCATCGAAGAGCGAGCCCAGAGAAATCCGAGGATTTCCATGAGACAGATAGCAAAAACAGAGCTTGGACTGAAGTCTTGCAAGTTGGGAAAATTTCACCTTCTCACTAAAAAAAACCTCGTACGGCTCCGAAGATACCGAAACCTTTTGAGACAAGCCACAAGTCAGCGCTGGGAGAGATTCCTTTTCATTGATGAGAAGCTTTTTACGGTTCCACATAACTCCCAAAACGATAGAATCTGGTGAGTGGACGCTCCAAGCACCTCGGCAATTGTTGAACGTCACCGATATTTAAAGTCGGTCATGGTCTAGGGCGGAATTTGCGCAAGTGGCAAATCACCTTTGGTTTTTGTGGAAGAGGGCGTTAAAATCAATCAAAAAGTGTACCAGATTGACATTATTGAAACTGTTGTACATCCGTGGGACCAAAAGCATTTCGGGAATGCAAATTGGACGCTTCAACAAGACTCTTCACCAGTTTGCAAAGCCAAAAAAGACACAAAAGTGGTGCAAGGCGAATTTTCCAGACATGATATCATCTGAAGAATGACCACCTACTCACCAGCTCTCAATCTCGTGGATTACAGTGTATGGTCCATTTCAGAGTCCAGGGCCTGCACTAAATCGCACAAAACATCTAAGCAATCCCGTCTGCGGGAATGAGGTATATTAAAGGTAAAAAACTTGAGGTTCATTGTTGAAAATTTCTGCAAGCGTTTTCACCTCTGCATTCCTGCAAACGGTGTACATCCGTACTTTGAAAGCAATTAAATTTATTTATTAGTACGAGTGTACTCTTATTACCATTTGTTGTATTTTGTAAATTTCTTAATTTTTTATAAAGTTATACAAAAAATTGCTTGTCTGAGTTCTTTGCCCCACCTTGTACTTTCAAATTATTCCTCTCTATATTAAATACATTGAAATTTTATTTAGAATAAGAATGATGATTTTAAAGCAAATGTCTCTGGTATCTATATAAAATTTACTTTTTTCCAAAGTATCTACTAGTTTCAATTTAAAAAAATTTTTTTCCGAAAGTATTACTGTTGGAAAAGAACTTTTCGAAAAATATCCTGTATACATCATGGAAAATTGAAATTGTGGAAAAAATGTTTCTGAAATGAATTGAAATGAAGTTATACGAAATTTGTTAATTTAAAAACTCGTATATATGGAACGAATTTAAAGAATACCGATTTCTCTTCTGATTAACAATGCAGAATTAATATCTCTCTCTCTCTCTCTGTACCTATTTAAACTATATTTCCAGATTATTTTTAAAAAAATATTTTATTTTAAGAAAAGGTTGCAAAAAGATCATTATATTAGTTGGATTTCTGAAGTAAAATTGAATAAATTACTTTTGAAAAGAGGTGATAAAATTATTTTTTTAATCTGCTGAGTCTTATTAAAAACTAGCGGCATGGCTCGTTTCACGGGCTTATTTGAGTGCATAGCTTTTTGTTCACGGAAATTTCACCTTACCCTCTCGATGTCATCACATCCTGGTGTGTCCGTAATTTCTGTACCAGTGTCATTGTTGTTGTCGTGTGTTTATTACTGGGATACATACGAAAGACGTGTGATAGATGAACAGAAACATATAACACAACCACAGAAGAATACAGATTTTATTACAAACGATGATCCCAGCATATAACAAGAAGAGGTGCGCTGCTTTTCCTTTCGAGACGGGAATCCATTACAGGCGAAAGACCGACTGCTTTCCCGAGGAAGATACAACCATGACTTACTCGGGATTCGAACCCACTCGGTTACAAGCCGAGGGACATAGCCACCATACTGGCTGGGCCAATGTCATTAAATTTCCATTTTTCGAAATTTCTTCCTCATCTTTACCCCCCTCAGACGGGTTTGATTCTCCTCCGCTTAGCCCGGTGCTGCTTTCCCGAGTGTATAACTTTATCCCCATGAAAATTTCCTCTTACCTTCCCGAAGCCAGAACTTCTGGTTTTTTGTGTGTATACGCGATGTGATTTATATTCTTCCTTTATTTATTTATTTATTGTCTTTTGGGGGGAAAGGGGGGCTTTTTTCCGAAATTTCTTCCTTTTTTATTCTCTGTCAGAAAGGTTTCTTTTCCCTCCATTTATACCAGTGTTTCATGGGCTTTGTCTCCAGAATAGAACTCTTTTTCCTTCTTTTTTTCGCCAGGGGTAAAAGCTCAAGTGATGCAAAAGTTTTTTTGTTGTATTCATTGTATATGCACAAAAGTAACGAAATTAATTTTTTTTTGCATTTGTACATAGTGATTTAGATTTCTTTACAAATTAATTTTAGAATTTTTAAATCTATTATGTTATTTATTACACTAAATGGAATTAATTTACATTCTTTGATTACAGTAAGTTAGATTTCCGGAGGGGAAAACATTCTTTTAATTGCATTCTCCCTACTAAATTTTGTTTCTCCTAAGTAATGTAGGTGAATAATGGGAAGGTTGATTTCTTATATAAAACTTTGTTTAACATTAAACAGTATTTGCCCTAATCCTAACTGTTTGCTGTTGTATTGTGTAACTGATATTATTTACTGAGTACTATACTTTGACTTTTCTTGTTTATTATTTTGTTTTCAATTATATTTATAGCAATTTAGTACAATATTAATGATTATGCATTTATATATTTTGTGGCCGCATAACGACTGAATTACATTGCTACTTTTTCAAATTATTTTTGAGAAATTACGCTAGATTTGAATTCGTAAAAGACTCATTGTTTGGCTATTGTTTTTAGCTATTAAATACAGAAAAGAACTTTGTATAATATGTTTTCGAGTTTTTTTTCAAAAAAAAAAACTTAACTGAGCATCTCTTTGAATTTATTGAAAATTGCCGTTTTTGTTACGATATCTGCTCCCTAGCCAAATATCTTAGGAATATTTCAAAAAGATCTCTTCAGCGTGTATCCTTATATATCAGTCAAATGTAATAAAAATAAGTTGAAAGTTCATTCATACAGTAGATTCCGAGAAAAAGATGCACGCAGTTTTCAAAATATTATTTTGAGAAATATGCAATAAAATGTTTTTCAGTTCTTGTATATTATTGCTTACTTTAATAAGCTTCGTGGTATATTTTGTGGTACACAAGGAAAAATGTCTTATTGATTTAAATAAAAGAAATATATGTGTACACACACTCCACGAAAGTGAAATTGCAATAACACAGATAGTGCCACGCAAATTTCAAGAGCGATAATGGTAAGATGGGTATGCTAATGATTAAATTTGCGATAGCATCTGATCATGTGATACTCATATTTCGGCTATAAAGCCCAACAACTTCCCCTTATCATAACCAGCATCTGAGATTTTACGTAGCATTTTCGACTTTCAAAGAAGCTTAGGAAACTCCTCTGAGATCATCAGCTCAATACCGTCAGTTAACGACCGGGGAACTTGACCGTATTATCGAAATCCATGAAATGGGTTTGTCTCTGAGAACAATAGAAACTCGTGTTGGCACAATTTGACTACCATCCAACGTTGTGCCGCACGATGTATTCAGGAAGGTTTACTCACACGCCGAAGAGTAAGTAGAGTCCACAGACTGGCGTATTCGCAAGTTGGCTTTTAGAGACATTTTCTCCACGGCACGTGATATCCAAAACCGTTTGCCTGCAGGAGCAGGTGAATCTGTGTTTACCCAAACTATAAGCAACAAGTTGCATGAAGTACAATTACGTGCATGGGTACCAGCAACTGGAGCACTGTTAACCGCTCAATACAGGGCTAAACGCCTGACGGGGTGTCATCATCATCGTATCTTACCATCTAGTATTGTTCACGGATGAATCTCATTTCTGCATGTGGAAAAATGACAGCCGCTGACGGGTACGGTGGCCAAACCGATCATACACCGGCCATCATGGGATGTCATATGATTGATTACAAGCCACCTCTGGTGCACATTGAAGGCCGTTTGACAGTGAACCGTTACGTCACACAAGTTGCGGAGCCTGTTGTTCGTCGCTTGTTACAGGGTGCACCCAAAACGGTATTCCAGCATGACATGTCAGGCCGCACGTCACTACACAGTGAACTTTTAGCAGCTTGACTGGATTTGGCATCTTTCCGTGGGCCGCAAACTCGGCAGATCTGAATCCATTGAACATCTGTGGGTTGTCATTGGACATGGCATGAACCGAGGACTTCTAGCGCAAACTATGGATGATCTGAGCGCAGCAGTTGATGGAACTTAACAACGGTTATCTCAGGTAACCATCAAAAAACTAATTGATAAGATAGGCTGGGTTCTTAAGTAGGAGTAACTAATGTAACTACCCGAAGTGACTACATTAAATACCGAATAAATACACTGCTGGACAATTGCTAAGGACGGATCACAAATTGCTATGTAGCATAACATTAAGCGAGACATGAGGCCTAGTAGGATAAAATATAGTTGCCACACTGTTCAGACATTAGAATAAAAAATATTTATTGTTCTGGAAAGTACAAAAGCTGTGAAACATCTGAAAGAAAAAAAACTGTTTATTTGATCTGCGTACGGAGAAATGGAACAATGCATCTAAAAGTTAGCAGGCACCTTAACGAAAGGTATCAGTACGGGATATGTCCACCGGGGAGTGTGATGCAACATTCCACACGTCGTACCATACTTTGCACAACATTATCCAGCAGCTGTTGAGGCAATTTATCCCATTCCTCTGTGAGTGCACGGATGAGGGTGTTCTTGTTTGTCGGAGGACAGTTTCGAACAGCAACTTGCCTCCCCAAAGCATTCCACACATTTTCAATGGGGTTTAGATCTGGAGAACGCGCTGGTCATACGAGACGTTGAATACCCTCGCTGTCTAGACAATCCTAAACAGCGAGTGTTCGATGACATGTTGCGTTGTCGTCCATAAAAACAAATTTATCACCGACAGCACCACGGAAAAGACGAACATGAGGAAGTAGAACTTCATCAATGTATCGTTGGCCCGTCATAGTCCCATTCGCAACCACATGTAGGCGCGTGCGGCCATTGATCATGATGCCGGCCCACACCATGATACTGCATGTCGGATATCGGTCCTTTTCCTGGATATTTTCTGGACGATAAGCAGTACCACTCTCGTGCCAGATCAGTTGGCGTCTACAATCCGATGACAGACTGAACCTACTCTCATCTGAGAATAGTACGCATGCCCAGTCCTGTTCAGTTCAATTGTGATGCTCACGACACCATTGCAAACGGGCAGTACGGTGCTGTCTGGTCAATGGGACACACACAACAGGTCTGCGTGCGTATAGTCCTCCTCCCCTCAAACGTATGGCAACAGTTTTTCGGGAGATCTGTTTTCCTGAGGCAGCAAGAGACTGATTTGACACCTGCTGAGCTGTGGTGCGCCTGTTCCTTTTTGCTGATAGGACGATATATCTGTCTTCTGCAGGCGTCGTACTTCTAACACGTCCTCCCCCGTGCCGTCTACTACACATTCCAGTAGTTTTAAATGACTTCCACAGCCATGAAACAACGCTGTGAGCGATGTCGAATTCCCTGGCAACATCTGTTATTTTTCGCCCTTCTTCGATAATTTGGCCACGCATAAAATCATCTATGTGATGTCGGGAAGACGTGCCAAAAATTTTAAGTTCGTCTATTTAATCTTTCCTGTAAAACTTTGACTTGAAACAACAACTGTCCACACGCGTCAAAACCTTTAAGCTCTTACGAACGCTATCACGCGATGAACAGACGTGGGGAAAAAAATTTGCATACTCATACTTCTTCTTACTAATATCCCGCACTTATTCTAATTTTCCACATTTTGCTTCCTTTCATTTTGTGGTTGCTATGGATGATAGTGTTATCCGTCCTTAGCAATTGTCCAGCAGTGTATAAGGATATTATTTGCCTGTTTTTTAATCATTTCCATATCCCTCTCGCCACATTCGCTTCTGAAATTTGCATGACGCTACGTGCATTATATCTTGGCTTTGGGGTTTCACTTCTAATGAATGTAAAATGTTACCTCATGGCAAAAATTAAGAATTATAGTCTGTGTGTGTGTGTATTTGCACTATTTTTTTGAACATTAACTTTTTCTCTTTGTCTTTGCAGATTTTCTCTTTCCTCTTTTTCTTAGGTTGTCCAGAAAATGCATAGATTGCTTTTCTTCAGTTTTTTTCTATCGAGATATTTTGCAGCACTAACAGCCTTTCACCCAAACTCTGAACTGATCTTTGAAAAATTTCTAACTTTTTAATGCATTACACCAGTGATCTTCAAACTTTTTCAACTCGCGGAACCCCAAGAACTAGAAAGTGTTTTCGAGAAACCCATTCCTTACCGATACTTAAAAGAATATATCTCGAAATAAGAGTGAAGTAGATCAACATGTTATAGGTACTTGATGTAGAGGCAATCAAAAAGTATGGCATTTATTATTAAAAAATTCTAATCTAGTTTTTTAATAAAATTTACTCATTAGTAATATTAATTTGTGATCCAAGTGTCGCTTACCCATGTATTATATTTAGTAACTGGGATATATGCCTGCTTTTTTTCCCACAAACTGTCGAAATCTACAGTTCTATTGAGATTAAATGTAATCACAAGACATATTCCGAGTTTAATTTGTTTTTATACTTTTTTTGTTGCCACTACGTTGAGAAATATATTTCCCTTACACACAATGTTCTGAATGGCATTAAAATGTTTACTGCTGTGTGAGAAAAATCCCAAGTATTTTACATGAGAGAGAGAGAATTTGCAACCTAAAATTTAGAAGCTACTCTTGCTTAAATTTAAATTTTAACATCAACTCTGTTGATATGTTGTTCCCCCTTTGCTTCGTAATAGGTGTTTTTTTCCACAAATTCAAAAAGGTGCATTTTCCATTAGAAAACTATTTAGTCTTGTACTAAAACTCCTAAACTATTTAGACATTGTGCTAACGTAGCGAGTTTAAAATTATTTCGAGGAATCCAAAATAGTAGGAAGTATATGCATAATATTCTTTCATCGTGTGTGATAAAAGTTTAAAAAGTGCTTCAAAGTTAAGTTATTATATCCAAATAAAATTTTCAGTTTTAATGAATAGGATGAGCTTTAGAGACTTGTAATTGTAAAAACTTCATACAGAATGTGAATCTATTTTGCATACATATTTATAAGTTTCTTCTCGATTTTTTTATTGTGACTCGTGGAACCCCAGGGTTCTGTGGAACATAGTTTGAGGACCACTGCATTACACTCATCAAAGTTGAGCTTAAAATCTCATAAATACCATATAAAAATGTATCATCATGTAAAAGTATTGATTTGAAAATGTATGATTATGCGTCATTTCGAAAGGTTTTATTCAAGTTCTATATGTTTCAATGCAAATTATTTATTAAAGTGACAAAATTCAAAGATTTGTTTAAATATTAGACTAATAATTTCTGTATAACCTCCATCAAAGGACTGCTATCATGTTTTGAAACATGCTAATTATGTATCTTTATGTATGTAACAAGCTTCTTGTAATGGCAATGAACATTGTATTTGACGCATAATTATGATACCATTTATTAAGAACTATTTAATGATCACGGCATGTTAAAACACACACAATAATAAGAAATCCAAAATAATATTCGATTTCAAATTACTCAAATCACAAAGCTCCACAAAAAAAGTATAGGAAAATAACCTAAGATTATCATTGTAGAAAGACAAATTTCTTAATTTTGAATGCATATGTTACCGTTAAATTGTGAAATCCGTTATTTCATAGAATAACTAGTTATTTCATGAAATAACTGGACAAGTCAGTTTAAGTATACAAAATTATTGGATTCTACGTTTTAACTAGGTATTCTATAGAATAACCTTTTACTTCATCGTTAAAGTATGAAGTAAAAGCACTCTCTCTCTCTCGGAAATTCTTTCAACCGATCGTAGCTGCTTTCAATTATTTTGAACCGCTTATAGCTGCTTTGCGATGAAATGTGTATCTGTACACTACATTCCGTTGCTTTTAAATGTAGAATTTAGGCGGTGTATATGTGACGAATCTGTACGGAACCTTTCCACTAATCTTCTTAGGCGTCTTTTTGGGGAATATAAATTCGCGTTTATTTCCAATCAACTCCAAAAAGATGAACGGGGTATTTAAGTCGAGCGTTGCGAGATAGCAAGAGAGATGATGGAAGGCTATTGAGCTAGTAACTTTAAACGCATTACTAGAAGATTCTAGGAGATTAGATTCGTGAAGACGTCGTGCTGCGAGACGTACCAGAAAGCTGATATAAGCCAGCGGTAAATATAATTTACGTACGCTTAAAATAAGCGTCAGTTTAAGCGACTTAGTTAAAGTTAATGAAAGTTAAGAATTCGAATACGTGTATTTCTCGGATCTCCTATTTCGGTAGACCTTATTTGAGCTTGAGCTTAATTATTAATTAATTGCATTCTTTGTAATTTAATTTAATATAAAGGCAAATCCCTTTAAGCGACGTAACAAAATATTATTATATGTTATCAGAGTTTTTTTGAGAAAATTATAATAATAAATAAATATTATTATTCAAAATGGCTCTTAGTGGTTCTTTGCCTCAAATTAATCTTGGTGTTCAAGGTGAGACCCAGGGGGTTCACCACATATATATGTTAGCGTTTTACATTTTAGATTATTAACACATATATCTCGCAACCTGCTTTCAAGCAATGACTTCTATAGGAATGAGAGACTAATCTGTAAGTAAGAAAGATTCAATGCGAGAGATTTAAATCTTTATTAAATAAATGTAGGACAATATAAAAAAGTGCTGCACTTGCTCGTGAAAAATTATTAACTTTGATAGCAGAAGTAAAAAGTGAAAAAGTACCACGTGACTGTTTGGTTTCTCCAGCATTAGGATATACTTGAACTTCAAGGAGTAGAACAGTTAACTGTGCCAGTAGCAGATGAAGAAGATACTCTTTTTTACCTTTCTGTTTAACTAATATGAACAATATTAAGTATATCTCATCTGCTTTTCCTTATTATTTATCCATTACTCATCCGCAATAAGGATAAAATGTATTTTTCGAGAGGTTTTAGCTATTTGTAATCAATTAATTATAAAATAATTTTGAAATTGTTTATTTTTCGCTTTAACAGTCTATCATTACTTATTTTATAGAATAACTAGATATTTCAAAGAATAAAACTAGGTGACGCATGAAATATTTCATCTATTATATACTTTAGTCTCATTTCAAGAAATACCTAGTTATTCTATGAAATAACTGAATTATTTACTGTAACAGTATATATATATATATATATATATATATATATATATATATATATATATTACATGTACAAAACACTTATTTTTTGATACCTTGATAATATGTCTACATCTTGTATATTCCTTTATTTATTAGGTTCCTTTGATACGAAGGGATCAAATAGTGTGTGGTGGAGCTATAATATCTCAGAAGTTTATTTTAACTGCCGCGCATTGTGTCTTCAAGTAAGTTTGTGTCAATTATTTTATGTTTTATGCAAAAAATACTTTCCTGAAATATTATGTATTTGCTTATATTATTTTTTACATAAGTAAAATGTTTAATTTCTGCAGAGTGTGATGCAGCTGTACTTTGACAACAGCGTTCGCTAATTTTTCGTACTTCACGTAAATTGTGACCTTAAAATTTTAAATCCCTAAAAATACCAAGTTGAATTTTCTTTGAAACAAATAAAATTATCCAATATCTATGCCATAACTTTCATAATTTTTTAATATGTTTATGTGAAGTATACTTTATATACTGAGATTAAAATTATCAGTGTTGAATTTTCTGACCTAAAGGAATCCTGGGTTTACGGTAGTATCCTCTGGTGTTTGGATTCGAACTCGAAAAGAAAAAACCTTTCGCTTCCTAATGGGTACTGTTGTGAAGAAAAATCTCACCTTCTACTTTGAAACTTGAAAGGGAACATGTAAGAGCCGATAAAGATTATCATGTGTCTGCCTTTGTACCAAAAATAAGCATTTTCTGTACTCATAACAGAATTCAAGCTCATCAAGTTCGTCGTAAAACAGTGACTGGAATTTAAAGAATATACAGAGTTCTATATGGTGACTTGAATAACCTCCATAAATGTCTCTCGTCATGTGTAATCGATCCGAGAAGTTTCAACTCGCTTTCTCTTTTTTTAAAGACTGTTAGGACACTTCTGAGTTTTTGGATCCACAAAAAAATACTTTAAGGGAAAAAAATGTATCCTTATACAGGAATAAAAGTTTTTGACGCCCTTTTTTATACCCATCAACTGCATAAATGAAATTTCTTCACGCTGTTTCATTTTAGCACAATCTGATAGTAGCTGAGCAGCTTTGTTTACAGTATCAAAATTGGCAGAAAAAATGACGCATTCATCTTAGAACATTGCTCATGTTTCGCAATTTAGAATACGTTTCCGGAGTGGACAGAATGAAAAATGTCAACACCTATCATGGGAAAAGTGTGGATAATACTTGATTTGCTATTGATCATGATTCCTCCATATTTCTATAATTTTTAAATTGTTTCTTTTGTCTTTTTTGTACACAGACATATTTGTTTTTATTGTTTTCTTAAATGCAGTGAATTTAACTCTTGAATGCCGGTCGTTGTCAATTTGACACTGGATCCTGTTTACTTTGTTCTCCTTCCCGCATTGCCGCATACATATGTTAGCTATTTCATGCGGGCCGCATACATATGATAGCTATTTCACGCGCACCACCACGTGAAGATTTATGGAAGGGGGGTGAAAGGCTTTAATATCAAGATTTAAAATGTGGAAAATTGATCAAAATATTAAAACTCCTATTTTGCTTTTTTAATTTTTTTTTTTATTCTTTTTAATTTTGTCACAGAAGTTTTCTAAATTGGAAGCATTTAAGAATTCCGCCTTCACAATTTTTGTACCAGTAAACGGTTCCATATGATTACCAATAATGTGACACATCTTATAGGGTGCCTTTGTTACTGCTGCGACATTACCACTGACAAATAACTTTTTTGTTGTTGTAAAGTTTATTCAAGAAAGACTATTTATCACCTCTTGAAAGAGATCTTCGAGGAAAAGTGTCATTGAACGAATCCTGTTTATTGTAATTTTTTTTAAATACGACACTTTCATGACAAATCAAACAATTACTGATCCATACTTGTTTCTCACTACAAAATAGTCTACTTCCCGATCGTCATGAAACAACCTATTTTCTACGAATATTTTTTGCCTTGCAAGATAGGAAAAATAGTTAAAAATTAGTTCCACCCATAAAATGGTCGCTACTCCACTGTTATCTATTATCACTTTTTTTATTATTATTTTGTTTCTAATGGGCTGCGAATTGGTCATTAACCATTGCAGATCATTTTTTTTTACTTTGAAAACATTGTTATCGAGTTCACAGTTGAATTGAATCAATTATACTAAAATTGTTGTGTCTAAGTGTTACGTTATAAAGTATTTACTTATCTGATCATAACAAAAAAATCAATCGTTTTTCGAACACAGTGCAGAACAGACAACATGAAACGATGGCTCTTTAGAAAAGATCTAACCCCTGATGAAATTGCTCATTTGTTAAGAGAGCTTCTTGAGAATGAATTGGCTCTAATTTAGATTCCGACGAAAATATAAGATTTAAGGAAAGTCACTGGGAAGAACCTGATGAAAGTGCAAATGTAACTGATAATGTTCCAGTAAATACTGATATACATGTCACTAGGAGTGGCACAGAATGGATATTGCATATTAGTAATGTTTCTGGCAAATTTGCGATAAGAAATGTTTTGCGAGAAAGCAGCGGTCCAACAAGCTTTACCAAACATTATGTCAACGTTAGTTTTTTATGATATAAAGGGTCATAATATATGATAATTACATGAAATAATATTGAAAATTCTTAAAATTAAACCCTACTGAACAGTAGTCCTGTAATTATTTAATTAAAACATTTACTTTATATATTTTATATCGTAGTATCAAAATGACACCGGTGGACGTTTAAGGTATCCGACTACGTTCGGAACCGTGATTATAAAGCGCATTAAATCGTTAAAAAAGCGCATAAATGGATAATTTGCATGACATGTCACTCAAATTAAAATACATACATAAAATTGTTTTAAGGCCATTTTGACCAAAAAAATTTACTTAAATACAATATTTTGGCAAAAAATTAACTTAGAATAATCTTTTTTCAAAATGTTCTCCTTTTGTGAAAAATGCTTCTATTATAATAATATTTTGCCTGTATATAGCTCAGACCTCTATACAGAGGCTCAATTAAAATTTTTGAAAAAATTCACATTATTTTCAGAGTTACCATCAATTGAAATAATTATTCGCGTTTTTTTCTTAAAATTGCTCCCCTCTGTTGTCGTAAAATATGAATAAACCCACTTCTAAGTTATATATTTCAAAAATTCTAGTTGAGCGTCTGTAAAGAGGTCTAGGCTATATACAGGCAAAATATTATTATAATAGAAGCATTTTTCACAAAAGGAGAACATTTGGAAAAAAGATTATTCTAAATTAATTTTTTGCCAAAATATTGTGCTTAAATAATTTTTTTTTGTCAAAATGTCCTTAAAACAATTTTATGCATATATTCTAATCTAAGTGACACTAAATATAAAAATTATCCATTTATGCGCTTTTGAAAATCACGGTTCCGAACGTTGTCGGATACCTTAAGGGTAATTGAAACTTTGGACGTTCTAGTGTTAAAACTGCATGTCACAATAATGAATCTACAATTTTTTTTCAAGAGAGAAAAAATTATTTATTTATTTTATTATTTATTTTTAAAAAATTTCCAATAAGGATTACGTTTGAATTTTAAATAATCATTATCCTCATTAACTGAATATAAATGCAGCTTTATTTTCTGTTAAACTGTATTATTAAAGCCAATTCAGTTTTTGAAAAATAATAAACGTATTTAAGCGTAAGAATTTTCCATATCGTTTATGTCTCAGTATGATGTTTTAAAAATATGCTTAATGAGCAGAATTAAACAATTTAGAAATTTTCCAAGGCTATAAATTTTATCGTAAGCTACATAGATGATAATACTACACACTGCTGGAAATAAAAATGACAACACCAAAAGGGTGTGGAGTGGGTGTTCTATTTTGTAACTAAGTTTAATACGTAATCCTTTTTATATTATTCAACTCTTTTCTAATGATATTTTTAGATTTCATCTTCATGAGATAACGGAAAAATTTTGTTTTGAAAATTAATACTCCATAATTGAGAGACGACAGCTTGAATGCATCTTTCGAGAATTACTCATTATCAATTACAAGAAGTTTTCCTGCAACAAAAATATCAGAGGAGAGAATAGGAAAAGACAGCAGGAAAAAAAACATGTTATACAAACTAATTACATGTATAGAAATCTTGCAGTAAATAGAATTTAAATGTTGTAAATAGGGATTGTAATACCGCGAAACCAAATACCGGTATTTTTAGCCATTTTTACAGTTTAAATACCGGTTTTTCGGTATTTACTAGAAATTTTTTAAATTATCTCCAGTATATGTTCAGGGATCGCCAACATAGCAAAATAGTTTTTGTTTTTATTTTTATGTCTCCCTAAAGGGCGAAATTATTTAGACTGGGAATACAAAGTTGCATCGTACCATCAAGAGAAGTGATAAAATACGTCAATCATCCAAGGAGGTGGACCAAAACTATCCAATTGCAGCTCAGAGCGATACTGCTTACGCACAGGATTCGCAGTCGGATATTCGTATCTGCGAAAAGAAGGTTGTAAAGGGTATTTTTTTTTAGAGGTATAGAACTTTAAATTGCAATAAAACAACGATGTATCATTCGATTGACATGAATTTTTTTTATTCGAAAGATAATCTTGTGGCATTACATTTTAAATATGATTTCTGGCATATGACTACCACGGCTGGCTCGGATGTAGTCCAATCTGGACGTCCAATTTTCGATGACTTTTTCCAACATTTGTGGCCGTATATCGGCAATAACACGGCGAATGTTGTCTTCCAAATGGTCAAGCGTTTGTGGCTTATCCGCATAGACCAATGACTTTACATAGACCCACAGAAAATAGTCTAGCGGTGTTAAATCACAAGATCTTGGATGCCAATTCACAGGTCCAAAACGTGAAATTAGGCGGTCACCAAACGTGTCTTTCAATAAATCGATTGTGGCACGAGCTGTGTGACATGTTGCGCCCTCTTTTTGGAACCACAGCTCCTGGACATCATGATAGTTCAATTCAGGAATGAAAAAGTTAGTAATCATGGCTCTATACCGATCACCATTGACTGTAACGTTGTGGCCTTCATCGTTTTTGAAGAAGGATTCCACCACCCCATAAAGCGCACCAAACAGTCAGTTTTTCTGCATGTAACGGTGTTTCGACATACACTTGTGGATTAGCTTCACTCCAAATGCGGCAGCTTTGTTTGTTGACGTAGCCATTCAACCAGAAGTGCGGTCCATCGCTAAACAAAATTCGCTTATGAAAATCGGGAACAACGGCAATCTCGTTTTGGGCAAATTCGACGAATCTACGCCTTGCTTGATGATCGTTTTGATGAATTGCCAAACCAAACTGAGAATAAATCACTTGACAGCTGTTAAATCGGTCGCCATCTTAGAAAGTAATGCCATCTTAAACTTCTATACTTGGAAAAAAACACTCTTTAGTTGTGAAGAAAGTGCGTAATATTTCGATATTTTTCAAATCTTTGGGTTTGTTATTCACATTGTATTGCTTATCATAACCCTAGGGTTCAAAATATTTTTCAGATTTATTATATATATAAACTCATAATACCTAGAATAAAGAATAACTTTAAAGAACATAAAAAATCAGTTGATAATGCTTCGGTTTGGTTTCATTATTTATATGATGGAAACCACTGAGCACATACAGACTGAATGGTAATATTTACACTTTTTTTGTGATTTAAATAAAAAAGATGCTCTAATACTTTTTTGTGATTATTTGTTTACTTTTATAATTTATAGGTTACACATCATATTTTGTGATATTTACGCTCTGTAATAAATCTGGCAAATAAAACAAAGAAACACCTCTCTGTGTGGTTTCTTCCTTTTTCTAAAATTTCTACTACCGGTATTAAAACCGGTATCCAGGTATTAAGACCTAAAAAATACCGAGTACCGGGGTTGAACTTTTGGTCCGATATTGCAATCCCTAGTTATAAAAGAAATCCTAATATTATTTCTTCTTCTCCCTCCCTTCCATAAAAATTTTTTCATGGCCCTACAAGAAAAGATTAACTTGTAATAATTTTATTTATTTATTTTTCAACTCCTACACTGTTAGCTCATAATATCTATCTATTTATTTATTTATTTATATGTTTACTTATTTATTTATCTTGGTGGAATTTTCAATTGTTAATAAAACACATTTTAAAGCGCTCAATTGAGCTGAAATTTTATATACAGGATTATTTTGGATGACAATACAATAATATAATAATAATTAATAATAATTAATTGATTAAAAGTAATTATTTAAAAAAATTACAAATACAACGACGTTGGCATCATTTTTGGCGACTTGTGTGTGTCGAAAGTTGAAAAGGTTTTTTTTTTCTCACGTGTTAAAGCATTCCGTTGAACTGAAATTTATAGACACGATTGTTTTGGATGACAATACGATACTTAAATGATAATTAATAAAAATTAATTACCACTTAATGTTGTGATTCTGTCCTATGTATATACATATTTATATTAATTGTAACTATTTAATAAAAAGTAGCTAAAATAAAATTTTTCTTTGTTGGTTTAAGTAGGAGTTGACTTAAAAAAAAAATTTATATTACTTGTTTTTTGTTATACTTCAATCAAGACTTATTGCTGTTATTATAATATTTCAGTCAAGACAGTTTGATGTACCCAAAATGCCAAGGAAGCAGAGTTTCAAAAAAATGCTACTTTAAAGCCAACGAGTTAACGATCAAATTACTGGGAAGGGAACAATTAGAAAGAACAATGAGAGTTAAAAGAATTATTCCCTACAAGAGATTTCATTTCTCTAATCTAATGAACGATATCGCCTTACTTGAGCTGGAAGAACCATTAAAGTGCTCGGGAATGACTTCCCCCATATGCTTACCTACGAAAAGAAAAATGTATGAAAATGGTCAAAAGTTCCATGTTGCTGGATGGGGATGGAATACACCAGAAGGACATGGTAAATACAATAATTGACAGTCAAAAGTTTAAAAATGCATATCGATTTTGAAAGTGTTTTTTAAATTAATAAGTAGTTTATATAATCGTAAAAATTTTGTATTCATATCGAAACGCACAAAACAGATCTTAATTTCAATCAAACTTACAGATTATCTTGAAATTCTATAATTAAGAACTTAATGTTTCAATGATAATTCAAAATTGATATTAAAAGGTTGAATATAAAGAAATTAAGCATCTATAGAGAATTATTATTTTTTTTGCACGTAAATCACTACATCTTCAATATCCTTAACAAATCGAAATAAATAAAAAAAATTTATTTTAATCATTTTCAAACTTTATGAGCAAACATATGTATAATTTATTCATTAAACTACTATAAAAGCTGAAGGATTAGTAACTAATAAAAATTAACATTCCATATTAATATTTATATATATACAAAGTCGAACACCCCTCCATATTGCGAATTTTTCTACATTTACGAACTTTTTCCTGGAACAAGAATATTTCACGACTTTCTTTGTAAAACAGCCTCCTAATAGCGAAGTGCATTTTCTGTACAACGAACTTTTTTTCATGTGATTCAATTGTTTTCTCCATATTTTTAAGAGTACTTCTTGATATTTCGTTATTCTCTATTTTAACATATTTTATGGTGGTCATAAATATTGAACTTGTTTTTATTAAGTGCATAACTTACCGAGAGCAATAGAATTATGGCTGTTTCCCTCAAGAAATGCAATCTTTAAACCCCCATTGTCCAGTTCACTGGAAAAAAAACATCTTCGATATCCCCTTTCACCCTCAGTGAAGTTGTGTTGTGTCCCCGTACCCTTGAACTAGTCTTCGTTCATTTGTAGTGTTGATCAGTCGTACTGATAACTTTGTTTCGCGTGGCTCAAAAATGTCAAAACGTAAGTGCTTGAGCATCAAAGGTAAAATTTAATTCTTCGGGAAGTGGAGAAAGGAGTGAAGAAACTTTCCTTGCAGTTTTTCTTTCTTTCATTCTATTTTGATTGGTAAGATAAACAAAATAAATAGATATTAATTTATAAAAAGGGGTGAATAATTATTTTTAATATATAGATTTTATGAGTTTAAAATTTTTTTTATGTGGTTTATAAAGAAAATTGAAAGATATAACGAATATATCCATACATAACGAATGTTCTATTTAGCGAGTTTTTAAATTTTCCAATAAAAAAAATTAAATGGTTCGTTTTTTGTAGTATCTTTGAGCGCAAAAACTGCTTTATATAATTCATATACATCAGTTATAAGTAAAATGATTGTAAAAACCACATTGCATCAAAAAATTTCATAAATCATACTATGTCCTCTTAATGTATATAAAAAATCATTTTTATTATTAACATTGACATGACATTATACTGATCTTGAGCATTCTTTGAATAAAAACTACGGTAAAATCTGATTCCTTATCTGTGTGAAAACAATGGAAGATTTTGGTCCGGGATCGAACTCTCAACCTTGAACGTACAAGGGCAGCAAGAAACCAAATACGCCAACCATCCCGATGTTTAACTCATTCAGGACCATGATTATATAAATGTGATCACTTCAGGGAACACGGTATCATATGTGAGATTGCTTTTTTCCCTTTCCTAGTCCTGTGATCCTACCGGTGAGATCTAGATTTGGAACTTCTGGAATTTGGAATGATTACAAACAGTAAATTTTGGCGTATTTTGTTACAGCAAGGGTTTAATGTAAACTTTGAAATGGAGTTAAGCTTAACAAGGAAAATCAAATAGTCCTGAACAGATCTCTGTAGTATACAGAGACAAACTCTGTATACTACATTAACATATCCATTACATAAGAAAATTTAGTAAAATGTTTTTCTCAGAAATTGTTGTTGTAGGCCAATATTTTTTTATAAAACTGAATTTAAATAATTTCGGATAAATTCGATGCCATTTATTCGGTTTTAAACTGTCTACATTTAAAATTCAATCTAATGGTATTCCTGAATCGATTTATTTTCCAGATGGTTCTCAATTACTTAGAGAAGGAATCATGAAAGGAATCGAGGCAAAAGAGTGTATGATGCCTGGATTACCAAGTGAGAAGATTGATCAAATTCAGTGTGCAGTTGGAGCAAGTCAGACGGCATACAAAGTATTTATTACGTTTATTATTTAAAACATACGTTAATTATATGTAATTCAGCAAAGAAAAAAGTGTTTTCTTGTCAGATGTTGTAACACTTTATTGAAATAATATTTTATTTAGAAAATAAAAAATGAATTCAAAAACTTTTCTTAAAAAATAAAAGGAAATATTTCATAGAGTGAAATTTTACCACTGTATAAATAATATTTTTGAGGTAATAGAATTTAGCCTGAATATAATATACATGAAACTCTAAGCCAGTTACAGATAAGATAACAATTAACATAAACACAAAAAAAATTTTAATTCTATTCCTACTTCGTTAGAAAACCTACTTGCGCCCGCCTCTGTTTTGGGTAAATCTAACTTCGTCAGAAATATAGCGCGGGATATATTTAAAATTCAAAATATAAAATTTTATTAATGAATTAATATTTGGAAAAAAACTGTATTGACATCAAGTGCCATCTACTATGAGTTTAAAAAAATGTATTTGAACTTCAGTGAATAAATAAAATGTATTTTACTAACG